>CM067350.1:64535131-64870131 GCA_034190875.2 Urechis unicinctus
GGGCCTGTCACATACCACTTACTTGGAGTATGGCGAGTTCGGAGGGTAAGCTCAGTTCTATTCTCACAATCTTAGGGTTTGGTGCCGTCATTGATAACTATATAAGACGCAGTTTATCTGCTTACTCTAAGCCGTATATATGTTGTCTACTAGTTAGGCATGCGGGTCAAAGGATTGACTACAGTAGGAACTGTGATATAGTAATGAAGGTCTGTAATGATGTGGAGAAGGTAGCGAAACAAGGCATTGGATCCTCCGTTTTTCTTTACTTGATTTGAATGATGAGAATAAGAAAACATGCTAGCCACATCCCCAACCTGGCTATCTTGAACCAATTAACAGTGTGGTAACAATGTGTGGTCGTAGTTTCCACCGAAACTGTGGATTCTCTGTGTTACAGATGTTGGTCTTATGTTGGAGCGGTTTTTACAAACGCCCAGCCGATTGCTCCATGCGGACAGGTAACGCCAGTGGTTGAAATGAAATTGTTCCTTGTATGTTTTTTATATCATATGTAACTTGCCTGAGTTTCAATCCCCCGCCCACTGAAGCAACGTGTTATATGTCTGCTCAGTATGGTATTGGGACGCCTCTACACGAGATTCTTCACGCTATGGCGGGGATCCACGAGCAATCACGCTCCGACAGGGATGCGTGGATCCAGATTCTGTATGATAACATAGCAACAGGTGAAAATAAACAGACGCACATTCCCAAACTACCACCCACAATAATTATAGACTGCTTTGCACCATCTGGCAAATAACCGTGATGTTTTTTTCTTCTGACATAACTGCATACATTAGAAACATGTTGACTTAGCAAATATTAGGCATTACACCATTGTTATTGAACACATTCTGGTCGTACACATTTTGCCATGACTGCATAGATGAACACCTTTATATTTCCAGATGATCAAAACAACTTTGACAGAGAAGCAGACGGTGAAGACCATGTACCTTATGACTACGGTTCCATCATGCAATACAGTTTAGCAGTACGTTACTTTTTATTGTATAAACTTATATCTCAGGAGTCGACAAGAAATTTTTGGAGGCTTGACATCGAACAATTTGATTTCGTGGATGCATGTGTATAATACTCTTGATATGTTTCCCCTTTAAGTCATTCTCGACGAACGCCAAAGACACTATGAATATCTATGACAAGAAACTGGAGTTTCTTCTGGGCCAAAGAGACGCGGATCTAAGTTTCCTCGACCGTGAATCCATCAACGTGGAATATTCTTGCCGTGGTGAGGTCCAACTTTATCATACACGCGTACTTAATGGAAATGATGAACACTTGAAAAATGGTCGCATTTATGATGATTAAAATCCGTTTTGTTTTGCCAGCGTCCAAGTGCAGCTCGTTCAGTATTGAATGTCAGAATGAGGGCTTCGTGGGGTTCGTGAACGACCAATGCCAATGTGTATGCCCGCATGGGACAATGGGTAGTGACTGCGCGGCCATCCTCACATCTAGTGAGCAACTTGCTTCTTCATTTGCACAGTCCTCTGATGCACATTTCATAAGCTATGAAATGCTTTTGTGTAGAATTTTAAATTGATGAAACCGGACCTATTACTTATGTTATCTACTTATTCTGTTGTCAGTCTCGGCTCCGAATTCGTGGCCGTCCGGCAGCTTTTCGCTTCCGCAGCCAGACGTGGGTTGTCCCAATGGCTTCACGACTGGACAGAGGTATACAAAAACACAATACTTCAGTGCATCAAATGGCGATCACTTCCCCGCCAATACGGTATCCAACACACATGTAGACCAGCAGTTCTGCAGCAAGGAATATAGCACCACTTATGACTGGCCTGCTGGTCGATATTGTATCTTCCGCAGAGGTGGATCCTGTCCCTCAGGTACAACTACACCTGTCTTGTTTGTTAATCATATTGTCGAACATTTTACGGCGAACCTGTACAGGAGCAACGCACAATAGTCTATAATGCTGCTAATCAATATGGCTTGTGCAGGTTTCGAGGAAGGCTCTATTCAGTTCGACGACGCCGATGTCAGCGACCCTAACAGCCTCTCTGGTGATGTTCCTGATGGCGTGTTCGACGAGAACACACTCCTCTACTACTGCTGCCGTAACGACGGCTTCGAATCGGCCACTATGGACTTGCCTCTGGACCAGCCATTCTTCCTGATGAAGCACCACTCAGCCTCCTCGTGCCAGGCAGTTACTGGTTCGTCCGCGTCTCCCCGCGGTTATTGCGTCTTTGGATAATCGCACCCTCGTTCCCAATGAGCTGCATTCTAATTATATCCAATCAAGGAAGTGGTATCTTGCAGGAGCTGCGACTGATGAGGGATATATAGCTTACCGCTCAGCCGGCGAGGCCATCGCTACATTGAACCATCCCACACCCGGTGTTGACGCTTACCTGACCAGTTACAACTTCATATGGATTCCCTATTGTTTTTATCAACCTATAACATATAGTAAGTACGCGTCTAGGATTAGAACCTTTAATGCAATCAAAAGCTGCTGACATATATGTACATTATAGATTTTGTTTGGCTGTACAGACTGTGGTAGCTTGGTCTCTCTCACCTCTGCCAACCCCTCCATTACACTCACCAGTCCCGACTACCCTAGCCCATACGGCGTTAACATGGAATGCTTCTCCCTCGTCAAAGTGAGTTCCATCCAAAATCACTCTTATGTACACTTGCTTAATAAGTCAGATACTTTATAAACACGGCGCTTATGTCATCGTTAACTGATATGATGTTAGACGAATGCTTTCCTATTTTCTTCCCGTTTTATTGCGGCATGTTTGCCAGACCCGGTTACACAGTGTGTGAATGATAATGTAATTCCGCTATGCCCCATTTAGTCCCCACCGAACACGCTTATCAAAGTAGAGTTACTCGACTTTGATATTGAAGCAGCTGGCAGCTCTTGTGAAGATTCTTTGGAAATACGACACCACTTAATCAGTCAGCCAGGCGAAAGGTAACTTGATCATAGCTTAAAGTCGTAGCTTAAAGATGCCTTTTTTTCGGCGATTTGGTCAATTTTCATTTTGCTCCTATTTATGTGTGGTTTCCAAAATGAATCGTTTATACTCCTTTCGTGTTATTGGGAACACCAAGTCATCGATGATTAATTATAGACGCATTGAAAAAGACTCCGAACTTTGTTCACAACTATATTCAAATGAATAACCACCTTGACCAGTAACTACGCATGTGCAACTCTACCGTTTCTGCTTTTTATCGCCCAACCTCCGCCCGTTTTCAGTTTCGTATGCATTGTAGCCTTTACCAAGTTCTATATTTGGGTTATAATTGACGTCCCGTCAAAAATAAGAAATCGAACTTTACTAAAGCCGTAAACAAAGCTGGGGTCACTGATTGGGCTCGAGTTTTTGGATATCATTATATAACGACGAAGTGGAGGTTTTTTTTCAAAACAGAATTTGTTTATGAAAAGCACAACTTCATAATAATATAAGTTTAAATTAAACCAGTTCTCACTGAATAGCTTATTCATTTCATTGATCTAAAAGTTTGACATTTAAGATGACAATACACAATGCATACCGCCTTATATATCGTTTCAAACCAGGTACTGTGGCGACTACTTCCCTTCGTCCATCGTCTCCAACTATAACTCCACTATGCTTGTCTTCCACTCCAACGACAACTCCGCCGCCAACAAAGGCTTCCAGGCCCGGCTCTCTATAGTTGAGGGTAAGTCTAGTTCCGTTCAATCATTATCCCTCATTAAAAGCGCTTTCATAAATAAAATTCTTCGTAGCCTTCGTCGAATTCAGTTGCAACACTGTTAAACTGTTATTTTTATAATCTACATTAGTAACTTCCCTCAAGTACGATGCCAGTGATAAAGGAATGACGTACTACGGGTCAGTGAACTACACAAAGTCTTATCAACCTTGTCTGAACTGGACATCTGTCGCCAATGCTTGTCCAGTCAACCCGTTCCGGACAGAGTAGGTTCCGCTCTATACATATATGAATGCCTTCATTGGTCTCTTGTTCACACTCAAAATGTTAAAGGGGGAGTAAAACATTTGTACAAGTTCGGTCATTCTGGTACGGAATGCTACTTTTCATATCATTGTATTGACAGTAATACGCAACCTGGCGCCGTGACTGATTCAGTGACGTCACTTAATCAATCATGGCGGCAACTTGTGTTGAAACCTCGAACACTGTTGTGTTAAAACTACTTTAATTAAGAAATGTCCGGATCTATATCACGTGTTTTAAGGTGAATTAATTTAACAGAACCTTAAAAAGTGAACAGGTGACGATTATTTCATATAACTCTTGTTGTATATAATTTATAATTTGGTTCATGGGTGCTGTTCAATCAATTGTTTCGTGTGACGATCGACGATACTTGCTTCTTTGGAGCAATCTATACGCTGTGATGATTCACTATTCGGTCTGGCCGCCCAGTTTGGCTGTAGGTGTCGATTTTGACAATTATTGTCGCAATCCCAACGGAGCGGAAGAGCCATGGTGCTACATAGATGCGGACACGTGTGACACGGACTACTGTGACGTCAGCGGGATAAGTGGGTGCTGGTGATCGAAAAGAAACCCTGTAGAATTTGAAATTATACTTATTGCTTTTGCTCTGCATAAGAAGGATTAATTAAAGCAAGCAGTGCGAAGTTGTTTTTGACTTCATGTGATTTTATGTGGCTCTGCAGTTTAAGCATTACCAGCAGACTCCTATGCACAAGTGGTGCTATTATTCTTCGAAATTCCGGCCGTGATAGAACTTAAACATGTGTTTGCATATTGTTTTTGTCTCAGTCAATTGTTATGATTCGGTGAGAGGCTGTGAAGAAGCTCTCAATGAAGATCCATCCTTCTGCGAGACAGACCCCACAGCCTTCACCCAATGTCACCAAACGTGCGGACTATGCGGCACCGGTGTAGAAAACCCCGGTAGGTGACACATCAGCCAGTACAGAACAATATGTTACAACGCAAAACATCACGTGTATAGCCTCTTGCATTACGCCATCTCATGCATAATTATATCCCTGGGATAAAAATGAGATGTCGATCGGGACATCAACGTTATAATTATGAATGATTTTTTTTCCTCCTCATCAAGTTTTGTAGAACATCTACAAATCTCCGTTCCTGTTTTTATGACATCTATAATATTTCTTTAACGCCGCAATCGTTGGTGACTTACTGTTAATATTTTGTTGATGCTTTGGATGGTGTATAGCATCGGAATGCAACCCACCCGTCTCCTCTCCCTACGCCTCGCTCTCCAGCGAATCATCATCAGGACCATACCTGCCTGGGGATGCCATCGAACTCACCTGTGGCGCTCTATTTGGGTTTCAAACGCGCTTTTGTTTGACAGACGGCTCGTGGAGCGGAACGGACCGAATGTGCGGAGGTACATCCTCATAACGATTTACTGAACCCTTTAATCATCACAATTGTCTCCCTGTCTCACCAAGTTTTGCGAACATCTATTTAATCGATGATTTGTAACAGCTTGCCCAATGGGTTGGGCCAGCAGAGACAACAGCTGTTATCGCTACTTCGGCGAGGAAGTGACGCACCCAGAGGCCCGCGAAGCGTGCGAGTCGTTGGGAGCTTCTCTGGTCACCATAGCAGATGCCAACGAACAAGCTCTTGTTGATAGCATAGCGTAAGTGTCATTATTGTATCTAACTACGTTACAGTGTTTGAATAGAATATGTTTTGAAATGAATATGTGAAGTTGAAGCACATACAATAAAATATAGTCTTAAGTTTTGTCGCAATACTTATTTTAGTCATTCCAATATTACACCCCACAGTGACCTGTGGTATTGGATCGGGCTGGATGATTTGACGGTAGAGGGCCAGTTTACCTGGGTTGACGGCACTGCTCTCTCGTCCCAGGCCTACACCAACTGGGCTATCGGCCAACCAGGTAGCGCCTGGTACGAGGATTCCGTCTACGTCAACGGAGGAGTCTGGCTGGCCACTTATTTCGCCTTTGTAAGACCCTATGTATGTGAAGGCACTCTCGGAAGTGAGTAATGCACTGTTTGTCATTGTTAAACTCTCCTGTGTGAGATATATTGGATGTATTCTTTTTTCTCTCCAACATCTTTTATGAACGATGATTAATTTCTGCTGCTTCTTTATTGAACCATTTCGCACCACATGTACTACACCACATGAGTTGTCCAGCAATTCATAGATCCATTCCATGGTTTACATTGTAATTGTTCATCCTTTCAGTCTGTGATGCGATCGTTTTTCAGGTCTGTGTTCGGACTCAAGACGGGATTGTGACGTCATAATCGCCTCCCATGCCGACACCTGCACACAACACCTCGAGTTCGCTGCCAGCTTCTGCAGACGGTCTTGCGGTCTGTGCCCGCCAGGTTCCTCAGGTACAGAAAAGAGGCGTCCAATAACTATTACAAAGGGCGCCATGATAGATAAGTTTCTATCATGGAAAATTACTGCATTTATCAGCTGCATGTATGTTTGCAGATATTGCCATTCCGAGTACGGCAGCTACAACAGCTTCTACAACTTCAAGCCCTACTACTACCACTACACCAACAACTACTACCACTACACCAACAACTACTACCACTACACCAACAACTACTACCACTACACCAACAACTACTACCACTACACCAACAACTACTACCACTACACCAACAACTACTTCCACTACACCAACAACTACTACAACTACACCAACAACTACTACCACTACACCAACAACTACTACCACTACACAACTACAACTACCACATTACCAACAACAACTACAACATCACCAACAACAACTACAACATCACCAACAACAACTACACCAACAACAACTACCACTTCACTAACAACAACAACAACTGTAGCTAGAACATGTAGGGAAGGATTTTCTAAATTTGGACTTTCTTGCTACGCCTTTATTTCTGCAAGCAAGAATTTCAACGCTGCTTCCGGCTTTTGTCAAAATACCAATGCATTTCTGGTGTCCATTGCAAGTTCCGATGAACACGATTTCGTCCGAACGCAGTGAGTTTGAGTGGTGCATTTATCTGATATAATGTCTATATAGTCGGGGTTCGTTTTATGATGATACTTGAGGTAATGAAACGGACACTAGATCAACCATTTTTTAACATGACATATATAGTTTCATTGATTACGGAGATGATGTGTATGCAGCTTTGCCTTAAAAATGACTTGTTTTGGCGCACTTTCGTCATTTGGGAGTTCCACATTGTGTGTGATTGCTTGTATGTGTTTCGCTTGTAACTGTCAACGTCCCTTCCTCATTACCATTTTCAGATTAGGCGTTGCATCAAAAGTTTTTATAGGAATTACTGATGTGGAGACCGAGGGTACTTTTACCTATGTTGAGGACGGAAAAGACGTTACCTACACCAGCTGGAGCAGAAGACAGCCAGTCGCTAAACATGACTGTGTGTGTATGATGAAGAAAAAAAGATACAACTATTCTTCCATCAACTGCAGATCAAAGGCCACATTTGTATGTGAATACAGCCTTGGCGATGGTATATCCTCCTTCATATATTTGCAGATCAAGCCACACCGATATACGCAATTTCAATTACGCGAATATGTTTCATGATGAAATGGGTCGATTTGTTTATGCTTCATGTAGCATCCATCCTTTTGAAATCCATAATGTATGTGTACTGATCTCAGAATCCACGTACCTCGGTCCTATTCCATCGTCCACTGACATTAACAGGGACTTTGGCTCAAGACGACGAGTTATAGTTCCTCGCCCACAACAGTACCTGCCGACGGGAAAGATCACAGAAATCTTCATGTACCCGATAAACACGGCTAATGTGAATGTTTTGATTCTACGAACTAAGGCCGGCGGACTTGGAAGCTATTCTCTCGTTGGTGAAATACTTGCCAGGGGTAAAGCCAACCAAATGAATAGGCTTGTGCTTAACTCCCCGTTTGAGGTCAGTCATTTTTGGGATCAATATGCGCCCAGAAACGATTATTTGTTGAAATAGTAAATAGTATATTGTTATTGTTATCATCATATCACCATACATAAAATATATCCATCGCATTGTGCGTTGCGATTCCAGGTTGAAGCGGGAGACGTAGTTGGAATCTACCATGCTAAAGGCAATCCTGTTAGTTATGCAACAGACACAATATGTGAGTACGGACCTAACGGAGTAGCGTACAATATGAGATTATCTACAATCCGGGAAAGAGGCGTTACTACAAGTGCAACGGATGACTGCAGAAAGTACTTTCTTCAGGTTGTAGTGACATAGACATGTATGGACTTCACCACCGATTGGGTGTTCTCCCTTAGACGCATGGCATTCAACCATGATTGTGTGTGTTACTTCCATCTTCTCTATAAGGCTCAGAAATTAAGATTGTGATTAATATCGGTTGTACCAACAAATGTGAAAGATTTTTTTAACCATTTAACCCAAATAAAATACTTAAGAAATAATGTGTAATATATTTTACTCTTCTTTTAATCTAGATGAAATAAATATTTCAATATATGTTGTTTATATTTTTTAAAATGAATTTAGCTGTTTCAATTGGATGAGTACTGAAAAGAAAAAAAGGCACTCGCAACAATAATCCAGCAATTTTGAACAGCGGCGCTTGGTGTCAGACAATATGAAAATAAAAATTATTTGTTCATAATTCGATAAATATAAAAGAAGCCGATCCAGGTGGAGATATTGGTCAAGAATATGATGTCCTAGTTAACGTCAAGTAAGGGTTAGATAACTTAATAAGAAAAATAACAAAATTAGGATTTTAACGAATGCCAATATTTATATGCCGGATAAGGTCTAGCGATAGTGTGTGTGAGGGAAAGTGGAGCCTCTACGGTTAATAATCGATAAAAGTTCCCTAGAGATCAATGGAACCGCACTACCATCAACCAATTCATAACACAATGAAATAATAAACACATTTTACAAAGAGTAAGGAATACCTTGATTCTTTCTCAAATACAGAAATCGCTCACCCTCTGCGCAAAGACGATTGGCATCGCAGGATGATTTACAAACCATTCCGGGTCAGCAGGAGGTAGAGTAGTTGATCAACTAAAATTCTTCATTATATGCCTCTTCCGTTTGACTCAACCGTGTCGTAACATTTTCTTTAAATTCACAGGTTATTACCTTATATGCTGAAACAGGAAAGCGCTAACGCCGTGTTACATGCAAACATCTAATATGTTGTTAATAAGTTGTTTACAGGCTAGTCAAGTTTGAGAGTTCTAGCCTTTTATGTGCAATTTATTATGGTAAAAGATGTGCCTCTATGATTAGAAACCTGGTATTCAAATTTTCACAAAGATTGGATGGATATCAAAACTTTATTGTTGTAAATATGTGCTATCTAGTCGGATTCATTCATCCAATATTAGACGGCATTGTGTTTCCTCTTGCACTTACACTGCTCATTGAAACATGTTCACCCTTTAAATACATAATAAGTTATCCTTTTTTAGTACTTTGTGCACCACTTATTGTTTTGGCGGCAACTACTGCAGCCCCCTCTGGTGTGTTATATTATCATATCTAACCACTGCTCCATCTAGTGGGGACTCTCTGCAATTGCTGTACTAGCCATGTCTTAGCTAATAGAATACGTTGCATCTAAATCTCCTTGTTTATCTCTTCATTGACTCTCTGAACCTAAACAAATCAACACTTATAGTCTGTGTAAGCTGTGTCTGGAATAAAGTTTATCTATCTATTTAATAAGTACTCCGAAAGTTAGGACAGTGGTTCGCAACAGGAAACTGGTCCCCAACTTTTTGCTTGGCTTTAGTATTCGTCTTAACAGATAATCATTGCTGGACAGGTCTAGCTCCAATCCATTCTAAGGACTTATACTCTATCATAACGTAATTTGTCATCGAAAAACATCATGACACCTGGCAAACTGCGAACAATGTCACTGCACCAATTTATACTGCATCGGATGTAGTTGACGGGATATATTGTCTGCTAAATAAAGCAGAATACACAATATATTGAAAGTCCTTGTTAATTGTTAACGAAATGATTCAAAATTGTGTTCGAATTCAGATGGAAAAATAGACACGAAACGATATCGGTTCTTGCATGACAACCAGCTGCAAGTAAATAGCAATATGCTTCAGAAAAAGATCATAACCTTGTATTGTCGCTCATTGCACAAGGACAAAACACTTGGCTTCGTGTTTTCCAAATATTTAAGCACTTGGAGAGAAACGCCTCCTGTGAAGTCATACCCACAGTACACGGTATCAACACCAATATTTTATGTCAATGCTGGTATGTCAGTTCATTTGATTGTTCTATCCATGCCCTCTACAAATTGAGCGAGGTAGTCAGGTAGTCTGACGTTTACTAACACTGTATCAGTTCCTAGGCCAGGTACTCTGGTACCATGAATCCCAGCTTAATTCACACAGAATAAAGTCTTGCAGCAGATAATAGTGATGAGTACCTTACTATTAATAACTACCTCTGTGCATCTTTTTGTGCCCAGTTACCAGCTTGCTTGGGTAAACCGTTAGCAAATAGCCACATTTGTTACTGATAAACCAAACTGGTAGTGAGTCTAGTCTAGGTGCTGGATAGCCCTACAAGACGTCTGCGTAGACGTCTTACCTTTTTTCGAAACAACGCAATGCGAATATTTTTAGATCGATTCAGACAACTACCAAGCGCAAAACATGCACAAGTGATGGAGTTATAGAATGCAATGATGTTTTACGGACGATTTTATCCCTTTTCGGCGGGGGATTTCATCCATGGTAATTATTTATAGTTCGATCAATTTGGGAAGCGGTAAAAAGTCAGAAACACAGCAACATGTTTGTTTATAAGTTCAAGACCACATGCATTGCCCATGCGCAGAATGACGAAGTCTAATGCTAAGCCCGGGGGGGGGCACTTAAGTGTAATGATATAGTATACATGTGCCGCACGAAGGGGGTGGTTTTTTGACATCTCGACTTTTACGACGGGTTAGACAATCGCATAATACCTTGTACGATGGAGTATACTTTTTCTCATTCTCAACGAGTTCAACGGGTACGGGATTTCGAGGTCCCGCGGCACACCCCTATCCGAGTTAGGGTAAGTGCCCCCCACTTGGGATGCTAAGGCAATGCGGGAAATCGCGAGAATTAATAGTTTCCAAAATGGCAGACTTCGTATCGCGATTTGTTCGGAAACGAACTATCGATGGCATTTATTGAAGAATAGCGTCGAGTGGTGGTAAGTTTTTTGGAGCGAAAGGTCTATTTTTTGTAAAGGCCCTTGATATATGTTATTTTCTAGGTGCGAAATGTAGCCCTTCGCGAGATATAGTCCAAACTAAATATCGCCGACTGTGTTTTGACTAACTGTTCGTAACGGTATAAATTCATGTTACCGTTACACCGGAGCTAGGTGCTGGACAGTTGTTCTAGGGAACAGTGAAAGCCTGAGTAAGTTATACCAAATCAGATTATCGATGGTTTGTCGATTGATGAGTCGATATGTTGATATCTAGTGGATCTAGAACATTTTTATGCTGTCAATAGGTGTGTAAGAGTTGGGTCAAATATATCAGTCAGTTGCAGGAGCTGAACAGCAAGCTTATATTGAACTGCATTGTGTGACTCAATCTGGTATCACTGGCCATTTTTCTAGAACCCCTGGTTTAGAATCTATGGAACCTGATGTCCTACAATAAATCAACCCAATGCAGTGCAAAAACAGAATCCCAAATCTGGTGAATAAATGTTCCCCTGTGTGTCTCTATAAATGGGCAATTTGTGCTCATGACCATGGTTAACATTAAGTCGTATGGGAATCTGCTTCTAATGATATTGGAATGCATGGACCAAAATCCATCAAGTTATCTAGACGGACATTTGATGTGATCCCACCTCTTACAGTGGATGTTTTTTTTTTTGCAGTCCCACACATTGGTCATTTATATACAGCAGCGTTAGCAGATGCTACAGCCCGATGGCAAAAGATAAAAGGAAGGTCTGTTCTGTTCTCTACAGGCACAGATGAACATGGTCTTAAGGTCAGTTTCTTATCATATTTCCTACTTCTTATTAGTTATTTGTTGTTCACATCGGTGCACATAAAAGTTGCAGTTTACCAGTTGCTTTAACGACAAAATTTCTCCTTCATCTTTGTAAAGATACAGCAGGCTGCCCATCAGAGTAAAGCTACTCCTGCTGCTTGTGACCAGGTTTCTCTTGAATTCAAGGTGTGTAAATGCTGGTTATTTGTAAGTAGATAAATTTTTTGTATATCAGATATCTTTCAGATAGAAAATACTCATGCTTCTATTACCCTTTTGATTGCAGGATCTCTTTGATCTGGCAGACATTCATTATGACGATTTTATTCGCACTACAGAGCAAAGACATTCAACTGCAGTTCACAATTTTTGGGTATTAGTACTTCTCAAGTTGGTTTTGAAATGAATTTTCTCTTGGTCAAAGTTTATATTAATATTCATCTTGCAGAGGCGTTTGGCAGAGAAGGAGCTTATTTACAAAGGCTCCTATGAGGGTTGGTACTGTACTTCAGAAGAGGCATTCCTCACTCCAGATCAGGTCATAGAGGTCAAGGACAAAGATGGAAGGCCTACTATGGTAATGTGACATTGTTTTATGCACAGCTAATTTTTTTGCTGTTAGTTTATAGAAGGTATTGCTGATCATTACCTGGTTCAAATACCGGTGATGTCACAAAAACTTTTATTTAGAAATATGAGTAAGATAGATATATGGAAATATATTTCCTTAACAAAATGATGTTTTCCAGGGGAAAATATAGGAGTTGGGGACCAGTTTGATGTTGCTCACGTCAACTTTTCTGTTTCCCTTTTAAATCAATAGTCTTGACATCAGTGCAACTATCTTCATATCTGACAATCATTTTGACAATCTTGCAAAACTGTTCAAGATGAGACTTAAATGTGGGTTTAATTTCTTTTTTAGCTAATCACTAATCTATGTGACAGTTGTAAGCATCATGTACCACTTATGTTGATGTGCTATCTTACTCTATACTTACCGGCATTGATGTTGTTGATTTGGTCAGGTGTCATCAGAGGGTGGTCAGCCAGTGGAGTGGACTCAGGAAGAGAACTATATGTTCAGACTGTCACAATTCACAGAGCCTTTACTGGAGTGGCTTAACAAAGGAGGTTCCAAAACTTCTTATGTAATGAAATTATTTTGGATTAAATTTGACAGTTTACTTACCACTTTGTCTCTGCTATGATATATAGTGATCCAACCTACTCATTTTGAGGCTTTGGTGAGAAGCTGGATTGGCGAAGGCTTGCCAGACCTCTCTGTCTCCAGACAGCGAGAACGTCTTCATTGGGGCATCCCAGTACCTGATGACGACTCACAAACCGTGAGCTACCAGCAATTCTGATATTTTCAAATTAATCATGTTGTTTTTACAATCATCATATATTGTATGAATTTTCCTTCATTGCATCTTCACATTAATCAATGTTCACATCTCTCTCATTTCATTGAAGGATCATTAATTTGTCTTCATTACCAATCTTGTCAACTGCACAATAATGGTTAATTATTGTGTGGTTCATGGGTAAATCACAATTCAGTTTCATTAGATTGTCATTGAAGATAATCTACAGATTCACTGTGGGATATGCTCAATTATACAAGAAAGATGCTTAACGGTTACAGATATATGTCTGGTTGGATGCCCTGATCAACTACCTCACCGTGGTTGGCTATCCGGACAATGTCACAAGATGGCCAACTGATTGTCATATTGTTGGCAAAGACATCCTCAAGTTGGTCTACCTTTAATTGGCCCTTTAATTGTGCCATACGTTAGATTTGTGGCACAGAATTCATCGCAATATGGGCTGCAAAGAAAATATTCAGCTGTGTGAAGATTTCTAATTTAACTTATAAGCAAGGATAGAGGATGTTTGTTGCTATTGATAAGATATTGAGCTATACATCAATATTCTCCTGATTACATTTCAGGTTTCATGCAATATACTGGCCTGCCTTCCTAATAGGCGCTGGACTCAAACCTCCTAAGTCTATATTCTGTCATTCCCACTGGCTCATGGGTAATATGAAAGTGCGTATCAGTTGAACATAAAACCCACAGTTATCAGATCTGTACTGATCGTATTTCACTAAATCTGATATCTTATTTGTTTTAATTTAAGATGTCAAAAAGTAAGGGAAATGTTGTTGATCCCAAAGATAGAATTAGCCAATACACTGCTGATGGGTTGAGGTATTTTCTCCTGCGAGCCGGTGTACCCCATGCAGATGGCAGTAAGTCAGTCAAATATATGCTCATACATACTTCACACAAGTCAACTTATCATTCCTAAACTATTGAGGAAAGAATAATGTGTGTGATGGAATTGTTTATGATTTGATAATGAGAGTGATGATATGTTAACAGATTACAATGATAAGAAGGTTATTGAGTGCTTGAATGCTGAGCTGGCAAATAACTTGGGCAATCTGCTCAGTCGATGTTCTTCTAAAGCACTCAACCCAAAGCAGATATTCCCTTGCCTTGATGAAGATATCTTCATGCACAGGGCTACTGATGGAGACAAGAATATGCTGGCTCAACTGTACAATTTACCATGTATGTATTTGATCAAATTGAAATAGTATGGTAATTAGAATAATCTATTTATTTATTTCGTACCACACAGGCAATCTAATGAATAAAACCAAACACACTAGAATTTAATTCAACAAATGCTTTGTTATCATCACTAGCTGGACATGAGAGTTTATTTATTTTGTTACTGGATTGGCATTATTAGCACTCAACTTAAACCCACTCAGTATTTTCATGAGAAATGCATGAAATTTATATCAAATTACTTGTGTGTTATTCCAACATATGATATGCCATCATTTCAGATGTGGTGGATAAACATTATGAAGACTACAACTTCTACAAAGCCATCGATGCCATCATGGCTCAACTGCGTGACACAAATGCTTTTGTTCAGCACCACAAACCCTGGGAATTGGTCAAATCACCAGAAGAATCAGCCATGTTGGAATGTGTTTTATTTGTAGCTTTAGAAACTGTGAGACTTGCTGGAGTTCTCTTGCAGCCTGTTGTTCCTCGACTTGCTGATTGTCTCTTAACAAGGCTGAATATTCCTTCAGAAAACAGGACATGGGGATATATTAATGCCAGAAGTAGAGTTCCAACATCGTTACAAGGGGGTAACATTGGACCATTATTTGCCAGATTGAAATCTAGTTGACAATTTTTGTGATTTGGTTAATGGTGAAGGACAATTTGTGTTGTCTTCAATATGATATGTTTATAATTTTTAAAAACAAAATTTGGTACTCATTGGTACTCATTGTCTATGTATGTTGACCAGCTTTGAACTAATAGATATATATCAATATGAATTAAAATGTATCTATCCGGTATTTGTACAAGCTAAGCTGATTAACTTGAAAGTGTGATTTGACATTGTAAATCACTTGGGGATAAAGGATGGGGGCCCTTATATTTTTTACACTTAGTCAAACATGGAATTGAAATACCAGGGTATCACATTCAGTGCTGAGGTGAGATCATTAAGGAAATGGGTGGGGGTGATTATGATGCCCGGACAACATCCCCAAGAGCACCAGCAACTTCACACAAACCTGTTTCCAAGCCTGGCCTGTGAAACGCACCATGCTAGATAGAAGGTCCTCAGTCATCATATTGCTGCTGTGAAAATAGCTGAACTGACTGATTCCTTCCTGCTATTGGTAATGATATTCTAAAGTCAAATCATGTCAGATTGGCCTTTTAATTGAACCACTAAAGGGAGGCATGCTAGAATGTGTTAGGAATTGTATTTATAACATTCAAAAAGCTTTATTGACAAAACATGCCAAAGAGTATCATGTACCCACACTCCCCACTGGAAGTTGTTCCTTGGAGGAAGTGCAAGGGTCACGAATGAACTCTCTAATTAAAGGCATCTGATCTTATATATTTTGTGCCTGATTAAATCATTCTGGTACCAAATGTCATGCATGAAATTACGAAGATGCGGCTTCCCTAGGCAGATAAATACTACGCGTTCCCACAAAAATAGTAGTGTATGTGGATGTGTTATCACAACAGCTGCCAAAAAATCAAAACGTGCAGTTTGGATATACTTGTTCGTCGAATACAATGTACAGAGGCTGAAATGTCTTGTAGAGATGTATTAGACTCCTGGAAGTAGGCAAGACACTAGGGATTAATATCGTCTTGACAATTTTCCTTTGTATTTGGTAATTGTATGGACGTTTCCCGTGTATCTCTTAGTTTTACTTGTGGGCAATTTGTATGACAACATCAGCAATTGAAACATTTTGAAGATACATCTGTCTCACTCTCAGTCGTCGGACCAAACAATTGGCTGATTGGTGGTCAGGTGGACGCAGAGTAATATTGGTAAGTCGGTAATGTGCTAACTTAGAAACTGGACAACCTCCTACTCTTAAAATAAGTAGAACCAGATGCTAAGTTTTAGATCGATACTTATTTTGACCGCCTCACAACCAGAAACTGCTAATCCCCGGTCGGACGACAGACGTCGTGCTCGGCCAAATCTGCTTAGTTATTAGCCGTGCACGACGGTAATATAAATATATCAATAAGACGTCGTGCACGGCAACTTAGTTATAAACATCAATTTCTCAACGGAATGATTGTCCAAAAATTCCTTTTAGTCTCATGCAACCTTTCTTTCTTGAGATGATTCTAAAGACTAACCACTATTAGTTGATCCGGTAGCATAATTTCTAACCATTTTCTGTGAGCTGGTTTATAATTGTATGACATTCACGTGTTCTGTTAAAGTGGCACCTCCTGATGAGAAATGTTGCGGTCATTAGTCAAGCACATGGTGTCTAGCATCATCAACTGGCTGATTCTTGACAGAACCTCGAAGCAGCGCACCATCTTCTTATTGTTTGCCATGTTTATAATGATGCTGTATACAGTGATACACAGTGAAAAATACCCTTTTGAGTTGGCTTCACTGATATCAACTTTTGATAATTCTGCTCTCAGGGTATCTGACTCCAATATCAAGGGCCATTACTGTGCAATTAAGAACATTTCCACACCTTATAATGCAGATTTCAAATGCATCAAGTCCCGAACCTCACCTTCTGTTACAGTGTGCTTATATGACAGCTGGAATGATATGTATATATCACATGACTTGGAAAGCACAGGAACATGGGAGCCCCATGTTCTTAAAGACATTCAAGAAATTTTGAGCAGAAACCCACATGCAGGCTTCATTGATGTTGGGGCTAACATAGGCTTCTACACGCTGATAGCAGCTAAAATGGGTCACCGTGTTTTGTGTGTAGAACCCCTCGCAGAGAGTTTATATCGACTACACCGAGCCGCCCAGATAGAAGGTACTTTTGACCAAATAACTGTAGTTGAGAACCCAGTGGCTGATATCCGCATCACCGCCACTGTTATTGCTAGTGGAGACAATCAGGGTGACACCAAAATCAAAATGGAAGCAAAACCATGCTCTGGTTCATGTCTTCCAACCATCAAGACAATACTTCTTGATGATCTTATTGAGGTAGCCAATTTTTCTCATGCTATAATGAAGTTGGACATACAAGGATTTGAACACAAAGCATTCCAACATGCCACTCGCCTACTGGATAAGATCCACATCCTCTATATTTTCATGGAGTGGATTACCATGAAATCCTATTATGTATCAGAGAAGGAACTCTCTCCTGATCACTACATGGTGGAAGAGATGCTCAATCTGCTGTTTGACAGGAAGTATCGACCCTATTCCCTCAGTCACGATGGAGCTGCTCCGTTGGATACAGCACATTGGCAAAACTGGCCAAATGACATAGTGTGGCATAAATCACTTACCGCAGAAGAAAGGGAAAGCGTTCTTCGCAATCATTATATTAATTGGCCACAGTGAGTGTGTGATCATGGTTAGTAAGTAATCAAGCAGTTTCCGACATGTTGTGTTCCATTTTCAAGGTAAATAAGTGCCTGAATTGACTGAAACAAGTCATACCTACCTGAATGTTTTCCCATCAGTTGTTTTGAACTTCTGCCCTATTGTGATATACCATTTGTTAAATAATGTATTTTTTCTTGTTAATGTATCATATTTATTGTCTTTGTAGGTCAGTTTTCATTTGGTAAATAAACTTGATTAAAATTTCTACTGAAGTCATTTGATGAATGCAGCCCTAATTTAATCATTGCTTTGTGATAGAAATTATGTATCTCTCTGATATATGCAGCAATATTAAACAAGTGTTTTAGCACATTCAGTTATCAAGCAAGCTAGCAGCCTAAATCACGTGTGTACCCCTCTTATTTCAATTTATTCGTGATAGCTTAAAAACAGCTCTTCATGACATTTGACATTTAGATTATTGGTACAAGACTATTCAATGCAAACCCTATGGTAATTTGAAACTTGTTATGTTAAGACACTATATATGTTTCTTTCACACTATGTTGATAGTCTGGTGGGACCTTCCAATCTTAAACATTAAGGTGGCACATTTTGTCGATGCAACTTGTGCTATTGAATTTAAGGCTAAAATATAACCGTTATTACTGGTGTTATAATATAAGTGGTACATTTAAAGCAGATGAGCATTAATACTCATTGGTCCCTTGTTTGAAGTTAATTGAAATTAAATACAGACACATTATCTGATAACATCTAGTATATTGAATGGAGCAACGTTTGTACAATTGGCGAGTACTGGGAAAGTGACGTAACGCATATAGTGAGTGGTGAAGATGAGGCGTTTATGTTTTCTCTGCAGTTGAACAGAATAATTACCGAGGGCACAATCTTCAACTTTACTTCACTATGTTATGATTGTTACAGTAGAAATATCCAGGGTACCATTAATACAAGCCACAAGCCCAGCAATCTGAAGAAGTACCCACAGATGGCTAGTTGATCAGTTGCATCACCATTCATTTATTTTAAGTGTGATACGTTCCACTTTTATATCATTATAATTATTGGTTAAGCATAGGTTTGAACTAAAATATCAGACAGGATAAGGAGATTGGTGCATTCGGACGAACACCCCTCTTCTCTTCTGTGAGTAATGAGGTGGAGAGGTCCACCCAACTGCTGATAAGCACCCAGTACACAATGCAACTGGTTCGTTCACCACCTTTTCTCTGTTGCATTGTAGCTATTTTTAAGGGCTTATCGCCTAGAAACTTTGGGTGTTACATGAATTATACTTATATTCCAATACATCACACAAAGCAAGCAAACAAGATTACTCTCGTCACATGGACAACCATTGGTCTGTTGGTACCTATACATTGTTAACAATGTTTCATTTACAAAATTCAATATGACATTCAGTAGTATAGGAAGTGGTGGTTCTGGCGCAGCCCCCCTCATCTGTGCTACATGGCTCATAATGGATTACTCAGGACCCTTTTTTTCGGGCTCCCTGGTCTACTTTGGGAGGGTCGCCGAAAAAGGTTCGAACCCCTACGGGTCCGTCTCCGTTAATTAACGCGACCATAGGCTATTCAATAGACTATATTTTTGGCAAGGGCTACCATCTTTTATGGCTACCTCTGAAAGGTGGTTCGGACCCGACCCTTAACAGGCCCCACAGCAGCATGGAACCAGAATTTCAACCGAAGCTTGTAGCCTGCATCTCATTTGCTAGCTGTATTTGCAGCCGTGTAATCTCTCCAAGTCTAAATAACTGAGCTGGATCAGTCCCTGGCTCATCCTCATGCGGTAGCTCAGTTTCTGGCTCATGGGGTAGCTCAGGATATAGTGGTGCCATCGGAACGGTTTGTTGTTGTTTCTTACTGAGCTTATAAGTCTATAACTCAAAGTCAATTAGATGTGAAACTACTGACTTAGATGCATGGAAAGCGTTCCAACGTGTTCTGAAACTGACTTGATCATCTATTGCCAACTCGAGAGGTGTGTCAAATATTCGGAAGCTTGTATATTCATTCCTTGGCTTGGTTACATAATAATTACTCTTTGGGACACACCAAGAAGGACAGACACGCCACCTACTAGTTTATAACCCCATATGCAAAACTGCCCGGCGCTGGCATTAATTATCCATGGTCAACACCACAGGCACCATCACCAAATGACCACTCGTGCGTTCCATTAACCAATGTCCTACAAGTCAAGTTAGGATGATACTACAGAACAGGTCGTTTGGAATAGTTGTATGAAAGTTAATAACAATTTATTGCAAACGGGTTGTTGTTTCATGATGAATTTATAAGTCTACAAGTCAAGTTAAGTTAGGATGATACTACAGAACAGGTCGTTTGGAGTAGTTGTATCAAAGTTAATAACGATATTGCAACGGCCCGCTTGTCAGCAGGCTTATTTATCCCTACCGCTTTTTTTGTTTCATTTATAACAGGAACAACTGCTATAGTGTCAGTATCAACACCCACACCAGAAGACCGCCCCATACGAATGATCTTACCTCTTGACAACATGGTATATCAACAGTCTCGTGAGGTTTGACCCGTGGCCCCATCACCAAATGACCACTTATATCCTCTGCGTAGGGCTCCACTTGCTTCTGCCCAAATAGTAATGATAGGCTCCTTCAGTATGTTTATATATTCTTCCTGCGCTGCTCTCTTTGTTGGTTGTCAACATACTTTTTTATTGGCAGCATCCTTTGGTGAAATCCGGTCTACCAACCAAAGTTTTTTAATATCTAGAGTGATAAGATCTTCATTCATCGTCTTATTTGCATATTCAGAGAAGTCTACTCTTGTGCTATCTATCATTTCTTGTCGAGGTCCATATATCTTATAAACATCTTTACCAAGCTTTATAGCCTAGTGAATGAAACTTCAACTCAGAAGAGTTCAATTAGGAGTGATGCAACAGCACATTATTCGTGTGTAGTCCTCTGTAGTTGGTAATATCACCTTCATTCATCGTTATGGGTGGTTTAATGTTTTTGTAGTATAAAATTGGTTAAAAAATCTAGTAGGCGCACCATCCAGCATGTAATGCGTGGTATTGACTTGATCGAGGTGGACAAAAAGAGTATTGAAGTAGCTAAAGTTGATGGGCCTATGTGTAGCATGCGAGTGGTATGGTTCAAATAGCGAAATGGGTTCGTTATCAGACTTTCCGTTAGCTTAACTAGTTCTGATTCAGCCACAACTATTAGCGATAATACGAGACAGTCTGTGCCGTTTATAGGTCCCGCTTTACAGGACCTCCTGATAAACCCTGACTGACTCGAATACCCGCAATATGGTTCCACTTAATGGAACTCGATCACCAATAAAACTGAAAAAAGGTTTTCGTGACAGAACAACAAGTCTTTATTTCACACACTTCTCACCCCAGTCACAATTAGCCTGTTGATTAATCCTCTGAATAGCAAACATACGCCTCTTCATGGGTGGATCTTCGTCATTTTTCATGGGGTGTGGCTGCGACCGGAGGCCCCATCTCGGTTGTCAGCATCACTTCTAACAACCTTCACTCTAGGATACTTGTCATCCCTGCTATTTCCATTTGAGTCTGATGCGTAACCACCAGGTGGGGGTGGAAGACCATGGATGCTGGGTCTCCTGCGAGGGGTGTCAGCTCTCGAACCCTCACTGTAGGGTGTCTTCTCCGTATTGTTATAATACTATTTTGGCTCATACCTTCTTAAAAAGCCTCCCCCTTTAATTATCAGCACGAGAGCCCGGGTTACATCACACCACTCTTTGGGAGGGGTGTAACCCTGATTTCAGCAATCCTCACAGCAAGCGAGTTCACCCTCCAAGTGGACTCGTCGTGTCACGTGGGGATTGTTTTAGCCTGGCCTATCATGTGGACCCTTTATAAGGTCCACAGATGGGTCAGTCACGGAGAGATCACCTAGTCAGAGAAACGATTCGGACCGCGAGATTCCAGGGAGCTTCATTGTTGAAATTTAATAAACCAAATAAGCATCTCTACTCCAGGACTCGCGTTAATTTCCTCTGATTAGTCCCCACTCCAGCAACTACAGGCAGGCAGTAACTTTACAATAACGAAGAGCGTGCATAAGCAAGAAAAGCCAAGAAAAACTAGCTTTACATTTGGTGTGAGAGTCCGGGGAGTTGGCAACTTCCACTGTTGTCAGCGTACATATTTTCCCGAAGCTTACACGCTCACGTTAGAGAAGAAAGCTGACAATTGCTACACACGCCGAGAGAAGAGACAGAGGCCGCAAGCTACGACGCGATCATGATCCAGGGCAACGGCAGCGTACATCGGCCTCTTCCACTCGACTCAACTATGGCGTACTAGCGACCTGGCGCTATCAACACATCGGAGATGACGACCACATACCCCCCTTTCAGCTTCTACCACTGGTAAGTACCTCACTCATATAATACATTGAAATAAGTTTACTGTAAAATTATTATTGCTCATCTGGACCTTCCGTCGCGCATAAGTACCTCCTCAACACAAAAAACACCCCCCCCCCCCACTATCGCCTTAATTTTAACCTCCCGCATCCGACAAACCTTATTATGCAAGGACGGGAAAACGAGAAATTTGAGGTCAAATATCCTCTATATTCAAATTAAGTATTTAATATTATGTTTGTTGGCGAACAATATGAGTGGGTCGTCGAGGACGCAAGTATGTGGCGCGGAAGATGAGCATTACAAATTTTCAAACAAATAACGAATAATGTCTACCTAGCCTCATTGATTCATTTTCATAGTGTTCTTCGTACATATTTCCCTTTTTAGAAATTTTTCCAACTAATGTCATATTATTTTTAGCCATATACTATCTTCTCAGAACAGGACGCCTATATTCATTTTATATGCATAACCATTTTTTACAACCACTTATTTCACACCACTATTCCAACCATATAACATTTTACCAACGATACGATCTCAGCCACGTGTTATACGCATTCAAACGCATGAACCTGACGGTTAGACAAATTCGAATTTATCAAAGCGATCAACACAAATCAACCTTAGTGTCAAAGATAACAAGCCGTGAAATTCAAATTTTGATCAGTCCAATTTAAGGCTTTAACAGTCTGCCCGTATACCGAATGATTAAACATCCTGCACTCAGACATTCACGCAGATAAGAGACCCTCATTTTGCGTCCGCCAATTATCAAGGATTACAGACTCCTTTGTAATTCCAATAAACACGGCGTATCTGAGGCCCAAGCTGCCACCCTTTAATTGCACCTAATTTAAGTCTCAAAAGGCAGTCTTCAAAGTGACATACACACTTGACGCTTAATCTCACACATCCTTTGCCGCCACACGAAATCCAGTAAACTGTGAGTCCAGGTTAAATTATATGAAGACTTTTAAAACTTGTCTTCTTCCACGCAGCGCCAACTTGACACAATGATATCATCAATTATATTCACAATTATTTTGCCTCTATGTCTGCAGATAATAAGACAAAATCTTACAATAAGTGAAGTCAAATGCGCTATTATCGCACCGTCTGGCATATCATGCGGACACGCGTAAAATTAGCGACCCTTTATGTTACACATTACCCATAACGCTAATCTTATGTTATTCAAGTATATGCGGGGTATAATCTCATGAAGGAATCTGCAGCTTAGGGAAGACGTGCGTATTTATCAAATTATTAATGGAGAAGTATCGTAAACATTCAATTCTCAATACATATATATATGAGTCGTGTATATTGATCTTCTCCCGCACGTACAACACATACAATTAAAGTGTCACATCGTTGTGTATCCGGACTTACATGTAAGATAGTGGCCATATGTAACATATATATTCTTTTAGGCATAACTATTCTAAACAGGCTCTCAGCAGCATAGCTTTCTTAAATACTATTTTGGGCAATAACCGTCACTCATTAACACGCACTCCAATCACTTTATGCAAAGCAATATACAATCATTCAAACACACCTCACACTTTTCTTTGCATAATACACCAACATTCATTTAGATGTTATAATATTACACATAAGTAACATACTCACTCACACTTACACATTGAACACTCATGTTTTAATACGTCCTACATTACCCATAATCAAAACACACTGATCGCTGCCGTAAGTTCATTTGTTCCCAGGTATATTTATGCCATACAAGAGGGAGATAGCGCCTTCACTCGACGCGCCAACACATTGTAGCCAAAGCTTACGTCTCCCTGACCAAGGATAAAGCGGAGACACACAACGGCACAACCAGGCGTCGGATAACGCACACCCCTCCCCTCAAGCGACACCTGGCGAACCCAATGCGGCAGCCCTCCAGATATTTCATCTTCAAGAAACATCCAAAGAAATCCACAAATTTTAATAACTCCTATGGCATTTGTCCAATGTTCTTGTATATGCATTAGTCCATTGTTCTTGTTTATTTAATTTTCATGACATAAGTTAAATACTTTCAAAATTAATAATTGAATTAGCTACAATAGGTTATTTTAACTATTTTCACGATTGTCAAGTATAGGCTCATCGCTTTTTCCCATGTGGTTTTAGTGCGGAGTAATACTGTGAAAATGTAATTAATGTCATAACGGCTAGATTATTCCATATTTTAATTCTTTCCATTTTATTGTAATATATTTATTTTAATACCATTTAGGCTAGCAAAATTAGATCATTTGAAAAATTATTGTAAACTTATATAATTACCTATTTTGTTATGGATATGTGCCTATGTCAAACAGTATTGGCGCATGTCCAAGCTACCCTGGGATCACTCAAAATTCAAAATCTAATAATATTGGGCTCGTGTCGTGCTGTCCCTTTACTTTATAACTCATATTCCAAATTCCATTTCATCAACCTTCAATTAGTTTAACAAAGTCAATTTCCAAAATTCAAGGGTAAATTCTAAATTTATTGAACAGTGGAAGTTCAACTTTATTATGGTTGGGGAGGATGTTATAATACTATTTTGGCTCATACCTTCTTAAAAAGCCTCCCCCTTTAATTATCAGCACGAGAGCCCGGGTTACATCACACCACTCTTTGGGAGGGGTGTAACCCTGATTTCAGCAATCCTCACAGCAAGCGAGTTCACCCTCCAAGTGGACTCGTCGTGTCACGTGGGGATTGTTTTAGCCTGGCCTATCATGTGGACCCTTTATAAGGTCCACAGATGGGTCAGTCACGGAGAGATTCATCTAGTCAGAGAAACGATTCGGACCGCAAGATTCCAGGGAGCTTCATTGTTGAAATTTAATAAACCAAATAAGCATCTCTACTCCAGGACTCGCGTTAATTTCCTCTGATTAGTCCCCACTCCAGCAACTACAGGCAGTGAGTAACAGTATATAACGAAGAGCGTGCATAAGCAAGAAAAGCCAAGAAAAACTAGCTTTACAGTATCACTATCAAACTCTCAAACAGGCTTCATGTGAGGTGGCATGGGTAGTCTGGTGGGCATTCCCCCACTTGTAGGAGGTTGCGGCGGCGGCTGAGTGGCCACACAACTCTCATTGATCACAATGGGCTGACCCATCACACTGGGCTCATGCACAGAACTAGGCATATCCTGAGTGACTAGAACAGGTAAAACCACATGCTTGCTATACGGCTCAAGCACTGCCAGCTTGTCTGCCTGTAGGTCAGGCACAATGGAGACTTGAGGTTTGCTGACCATGACAGGCTCAGGTTTGGCAATGGAGTAAGCAGCTGCAATCTTTTTGGGTGTTCGCCCCGATGCCTCATCACTATCCCCCGACACTGCTGAGGAGGAGGAATACTTGTCACTTTTAACCGTGTCTCTGGGCATGTTGCTTTGAAGCTCCACTCGACGGGCTCGTAGCTTCTTCCTTTTATCCCTCAGCTTCTTAAAGCATTTGGCAACAAAGTGCCCTTTTGGCCACTGAAGTGGCAACTACCGGTCACCTTACCAGCCCTTGTCTTCTGAGAACCTGAAATGTTAGTACTCTGAGACAACCGATCTAGCTGCGTTTTAACCTGTGCCAACTCAGTTGGTAGCTCATCTACAGGGCTACGCTTGCAGCTATTTTCCTCCCACTGCACACGTGCATGGTGTGGCTTATTGCCACCTGTTCTTAGCGCACGTCCAATCAGAAAAGCCTCATATTCTTGCGCTGACTTCAGCGCCTCATCAATGTTCCTTGGCTTAGCTTGAAATACAAACAACTCCATATTTGGATCCCCCAAAGAAACCACGAAGCAGTCCCTAGCTAGAGCATCCCTGACATCTAATGGAGCAGAAGGGTATGCAGGCCTGACTAGTCTCTTTATATCCTTCACCAATTCACTGAGTGGTTCAGACCTATGTCTTGTCCTCCCTTTCATTTGGGCCCGATATACCTCAGACTGATTGTCTGGGTCGAACCTAGCCATTAAGGCACCAGTGAGGACCTTGTAGCCTGTCTTTTGACTCATCTCTAAGTCACTCAGTAAACTCTGTGCTTGGCCCCTCAAACTAATAGCCAATTCTAAGGCTAGATAATCTTTAAAACTGGATTTGCTACCATACACAGGGGGTCTTCTGATATCTCTCCTTGCAGGCACTAAGGGGGCAGCACAAGGTAAGGTCCTAGGAGACTGAGTCCTAATCTCTGGCCAATTTTCTACACAACTAACCCCAGTTTGATTCGCCCTGCTGATCCGGGACGCCTCATCATCAACTAGTCTGCTTGGTACCTGCTGTGATGGAATATTTTGTCTAGTTATTTCTGGTAAGCTAGACTGAGACTGAGTTCCCCGCCCCTACGGAGCCTGACTTGATCTGAACCCTGTTTGGCTGTAATAGGGGTTCCACGAACTAGATGCAACAACGTTGGTGTGCTGCATCGGAGCCGGGGGGTAGAACCGTGCATTGCCAACGCCATTGGCATAGCATGAGGAAATAAATGAGGTGACAACATGGGTTGGTAGCCAGGAAACTGACCAAATTGTGACATATGCAGATTCATGTCAGCTGGCCTATTTACATTGGTTGGGGGTACTGAGCACCAACCATACCTAGTGGAATATGAGCCTGAGGGGCTCCCTCACTATAGGTTGGTGCAGTTTGGACCAGTGGGGGTGTACTAGTATTGGTGGTACTGACGGATGGACCACTCACACCAACAACACTACCATCACTGAATGGAGTCGCTGCTGCAGCTAACAAGTCTAGATAATCCATAGAGTCTGGTCTAACCCTGGTTCCATCAATGTCGCCATTGGTAAATGATTCAACCTGAGTCCCTGCCAACACACTGAACATCTGTGATATTCTAGAGCTATCGGAACTTAGTGAGCTAACACCAGGGCTATCACATTCTCCTCTAGAGAATCTATCCAGCCGACCCTCTGAAGGGACAGGACTATAACTAACACTCATGTTAGAAGCAGAAAACATTTGAGACAAGCAATGACGCAGTCACGACAACTAACGTAAATAACTGCTTTCCAACAAGCTCAAAACGACAATAGTCTATCTGATTTGAAACCTCTTAAAAGGTTCCAACACAATAACGTATCCCACCGCTGCCACCAAGTTTTGTAGCGTGCGAGTGGTATGGTTCAAATAGCGAAATGGGATCGTTATCAGACTTTCCGTTAGCTTAACTAGTTCTGATTCAGCCACAATTATTAGCGATAATACGAGACAGTCTGTGCCGTTTGCTACGTACTAGGTGACGGAGTATCATGAAGATCACTCCCCCTCCCCCCACCAGCGCCACGACTGTGGGCCATACATGTTCTGCCATCCAACCTTTGCAGTTGACTTGAACAGCCATGAAACGATGGAGCCAATTATCCCTGGGAGGGTAGCTGCTTGCCTTACCGGCTAAGCCCTTCAGGAGTTCAGCTGTTTTTTCATCCAATCCTTCACACCGGGCTTCTCAGCTAGTGTCGGTTTGGTGTCGGGGTTCTTGCCCCTCCGCCAGTCAGAGCAAGTACCAAGGTCGAGATTGCCATCTCAATCGCAATGAGGATGGAGGCGTTGTAACCCTTTGTTCTCGATACAGGATGCGTACACGCTCAGCTAGCTTTTGTATTCTCATGAAGAAGTCAGCTAATTGTCTCCCTGATGCGGTTGGTTTGGGATATCAACACGGACATGCCGCTTTTCCCGCTTGCAAGCTCACGCTCATGGAGTTTCCTCTCCTCGTCTGGCAGCCCTCCTCCAACTTACACTCGCCGACTGGCTATATGCTAGTCTATTTTGCTAAGCCGTGCTAGGTTGTTGACAAACCCACCTTCTGCATAGCCTTGTCAAGCCCCATAAGATTCCGGAATGGCTGCCCCAGCTATTTCTGTCTGTGTACCCACGTCTTCTATAGCGTTATGAACGATCTCAATAAAGCTTGTTTCATCTATGCCACCTTGCCCCCTTGTCGCGATTACAGGGCTGCTCTTTGTATTTCTTATTCCTCTCTGGCTTTAGCTGCTGCTTGGTCAACGCCTTTTAGGGCTGAGACAGCTTTTTGCGTTAGCGCGTGTTCCCCGCCATTCTGATGACTGAAAATTGTTGTAAGCGCAAGCGGTTTTCATGTACGAGAACTTCTGATCCTTACACCAGGGTAGTCCTCCAAACGTACTCGCCTCCAACAAGCTCGAACCATTGAGGGTATCCCCAACCAGCTGAAGGCCTTTGCAGCAACGGATTAACATGACTCAAGCGTGGCAATGACTTCAAAAGACCTGACATTGGCGGATGTGTCCCTAGGAGAGTTCCTTACTAGGAAGTTCGCCCTGTGGCTCGATCTGAGGACGAGTGACGACGACAAGCTCCCTGGCAGTGGCCGGCGCATGGAGAGGTGTTATTATCCAGATCACAAAAAAGGCAAAGGCGGTCAGCGCATTGAACGTCTATATGTATGTGGCAATGGACGTACAGCTTAATATTAAAGGATGGTAGATTCGTCAACGCAGTCTACTAAGTTAGCTAATAAGCCGACTTTTTCTAAGTTCGTATTTGCAGATGGCCCTGGCTCAGCCATTGTTTGTGGCTAGACCAGGTGTGGAAAAACCATCTTAATGCTCGACCTTCTTGAGGGCGCTTTAGAGGGTGCGACTCGTGTCGATGGGCAATGGGTTCCTGGTGTTGGAGTGGAGTGGTCCTTGCAAGGGCCATATCTGAAAAAAAAACACCACTTAGGCCCGGATTTCGCTTAGACAAGAGGCTGCAATTGCCTGGTCCAGTCAATCGGCTGGTGGTGACTTGCCCTAGGATACTATTTGCATTTTTATCTTTTTCATCATCATCCACTTGTATGTCCCTCTTTTTTCCATTTATCCTAGAAGGCGGCTGCTTAATCAGGACCATCTTATCTTAGTAAACAGCCTGCTGATATTCCGCGTATAAACCTCATGCTGATTGAGAAGGATAGCTAGTTTTAACTGGACACAGATCTAAGATCTGATCCACGTGCTGTACCATCAGAATAAGCACGAGCACTGCAGGTTCTTCTGCGAGCACTGCCGGCGGGATAGGGGGGACTGCTGTGCGAGTTGACATGCCGGAGGAGGTTAAGAACACAATCTCCTTCCAGAACTGGCACAAGCTGCTGGCTGCACCCTACGTGATCTACGCAGACTTTGAGGCACTCACATTGAAGCTTCTGATCCCACTAAAAGTAACACCCAGAAGACAGAGGAAAATGAGCCATGCGATTATGGCAATGTATTTGTCCGATGCGATGGTCAGACCAAACCCCCTGTGGTGTACAGAGTACTAAACCCCGTGGAGATATTCTTGCGAGCCCAGCCAGGAAGAGCGCAAGATCAAAGCACTTCTGTCAACCCCTGCTCCTATGCACATGACGAGTGAGGACAGAAGAGTGTACAAGGCGGCAACCCACAGTGATGTGTGCAGAAAGGAACTCGGGGACAACCACTGCCATACCACAGGTAAGTACTGTGGCGCAGCTCATAACGCCTGCAACTTGAAGCAGCGGCAATGGCCGTGCCTGTGATCTTCCACAATCTACACAACTATGACGGTCACCTCGTGATGCAGGCCATCAGCAAAGTGGAAGGGCAGATCAGCTGCACCCCTAACAACATGGAGAAGTATATAACCCAATCGCTTGGACAGTTGCACAGTTCCTCCTGGCCTAGCTTGACAAGATGGTCTATGCTAATGACCCAGGAGCCTGTGCAGTGACGGCTAAGTACGAGTCTGACTGGGCAAAGAGCTGCCTACTAATGCTAAAGGGAGTGTAACCCTATGAGTTCATGGACGGTTCGGTTAAGTTCAAAGCCCAGCTGCCGCCGGTCCAGGAGTTCTACAGCAAGCTGTCTGAGCAGGGCATATCTGCTGTAGACTATAAACGTCACAGACGGTCTGCGACATATTCGAGTGCAGCAATATGGGTGACTACTATGACTGCTACTGGCAGATGTGTTTGAGATATTCTGCAAGACATGTCTGAATCAGTACGGTCTGGACCCAGCCCACTACTAAACAAGTCCAGGACTGTCATGGAATGTCCTGCGGAAGAGCACAGGTGTTTCGCTTGAGTTGCTTACCAACTATGACAAGCACCTGTTCATTGAGATGGGCCTGAGCGGTGGGATAAGCACCGCCACGCTAAAGCCAATATCCCATACGTGGAGGGCTTCGACAAGGATAAGCTAGCGAGCTACATCCAGTACCTCGACGTTAACAACCTGTACGGGTGGGCGACGAGCCAGCCCCAACCCACTGGGGCAATTGAGAGGGTGCACCAGGACCATCCCGAAAATGCCAAAGCCGGATATATACTCGAAGTTGATCTGGAATATCCTGCAGAGTTACATGCTGATCACAATAATTATCCACTAGCTCCAGAGCGAATGTCTGTGCAGAAAGAATGTTTGTCGGACTGCCAGAATAATCGCCTAGGTTCATTGAGGAACACAGCGAAGGTTGAGAAGCTGATGCCCAACCTACGCAACAAAGAAAAGTATGTGATCTACTACAGAAATCTCAAACTCCACCTGTCCCTCGGGATGCAGCTTACAAAGATATATCGTTGCTTATAGAGATCCACACAGCTGACGTGTACGTAGACATGCAGACGGAACTCACCCACTTTCACACCATTAACTACTCACCTGATCACGCACTCCACACCATTAACTACTCACCTGATCACGCACTCCACACCATTAACTACTCACCTGATCACGCACTCCACACCACCACTATTCACAAGGTCTTGGGGAAAATGAAGATGAGAGATGAAGTACCTACACTACGACCAATAGATGGAGTCCCTGTTCACAAAGAAACAGTTCTGCCATGTGCTGCCCAGTGAATGTTGTAATACTATTCTAGCCTCCCCTATATCAGCACGATATGGCCTGCGCTCATCCCAGTGGTTAATGGCTTACGAGCCTACATCCCATGTGGGCTCGTTAGGCCAGATGCCGTGGTCCATAAGCGTGGGTTGGTCAAAGGCCTCTGGGGAATCCAACTCCTGGGGACTATATAACCAGCCCGCGCTCATCATTTAAGAGAAAGATTATTCTAGTGAGACGAGATTCAGACCGAGATTCTAGGGAAGCTTCATTGTTGAAAATTAAATAAACCCAATAAGCAACTCTACTCCTGGACTTATTTCTATGGCTAGTCCCCACTCCAGCAACCACAAGCAGCGAGTAACATTACAATAACGAAGGAGCAGCATCGCAACAATAAAATTTAGAAATTAAAGGTTAACATGAAGGTCACAGGATATATGGCCAGCGTGTCAACTTTTATTTCTCTATTAATAAGGAGTTCACATTGTTTAATTTTCTGTGTAATAATAACAATGTATACAGTTTAACAACTCCAAAACTAAAATTGAGTCACGTATTTCTCTTAACATCAATTACTTCGATTATAATATGACACGACGCTCCAGGTGACAATGCACCATCGATGTCTAACCTACGGGTTGTATACTAATTGTGTTTGAAGCGCCATGTCATATCATTTTAAAGCACTGGCCAGTTTAGAACAACCATCAAAGGGGGTATAAGTATCTAGGCTACAGGCCTGAATGACTGAGTGCGATTTCTCATGAATACTGGAGTATTTCTTTGGATGCGGAGTCCTGCAAGCAAACTGCATTCAATTCTTCAGCTTCTAACGAACTCTACAATATCAAACGATTGACGTTTGGAATAAGCGTGTTTCAGGATCTCTTCCAGGAAGCTATGGATGAAATTACTTGAGGACTTGAAGGAGTAATATTAATTGAAAAATCTTCATCAATTCATGGAAAAAAGCTGCAGCTCATGGGCTTGTATTCAACTGTGAAAAGTGTCTAATCAAGGTACGGGTACTTTTGAAGAATATATGGCAGAGATGGTGTGAAGCCTGACCCGTCAAGGATCCAAGAGGTCACGAACCTCCAATCTTCAATCAAAAAACGGTTCAACATCTCTCACCATTCATCCCTGACATTAGTGATCAAATATCTCCTCTCTACTGAAAAAAGACGTGAATTTATTTTAGTGGTATTTGGCGTAGTAAATGACCGCAAATGAAGGGGAAATACCACTGGAGCATACCATACATTCAATCCAATGGAGTGATATCAAACTAGCACAGCTGAAGTGTGAATCTGACAAAGATCCTTTTGTATCAGCTATTTCAAATGCAGTCAGAGATGGTTGGTCTCGCAAATGATCAGACTTTCCACGTAAGCTCAGACCATAAAAGACTATGAAAGACTACATCAGTATTAATGATGGAGCACTATTGAATGAACAACAAATCATTATACCAACTGCTCTTCAAAAAGATGTATTGTCTCAACTATATGGTCACGGTCAACAAGGCATTGATAAAACACGTCTGCTGGGTAGAAAATATGTGTATTGGCCAAACATCAAATATTGAATGGGAAATGTTTGGCAGTTAGCTGTTTGACTTCAAAGGTCAGAAATATCTCGTGGTGTGTGATTATTACAGCAGATTTCCTATCATCCGCAAGCTCTTAAGTGAGCATCTGAAGCTTACCATCTCAGGATTTACACACATTACTTCAAGTCCGCACTAGCCATGGGGCAATGGATGCTCGGAGAGATTTGTAGGAACTGCAAAGGCAATGCTTAAAAGGTGTCAACTTTCCAAGGAAGACCCATAGTAAGCCTTGCCATTTCTTCGCACAACACCTGTATCTAGGATGGTTCGTCCCCAGATGAGTAGCTCTACGACAGGCCTCTTAGTTCCACCCTGCCATCAACACTCAAGTTCAATATGAAACATGAAAACTCGAAATGTGCTGAAACAGCGCCGTGAGACCCAGAAACGCTATATCGATAACGGTATTCATCCACTTACTACATCGAAGCCTGTTGGCCCAGTCATGTTAAATTCCCATGCAGATCTATTATGGAAACCAGCAACAGCGATATCGACTACTAAATAACCGATGTCGAATCTAGTGCAGACAACCAATGGAAGTTTCTCAGAAAGCCTTTCAGCAGTGTTACAGGTCAGTCAGAGGATGTACCTGGTACTTCATCCGAACCACAACCTATTCATCAGTCCACATCAAACAGACCCTAATGTTAGCCCTGATACTAGTGGTACAGGCAGTCCCACCAAGGAAAAGAAAAGTGTGACTGTAGCGGAAAAACCAACTTCAATAGAAGAGTACCATCCCTCTAATCAGAAGTCATAAGTAAAAAAAAAAACCCTGATCAATGAAATGTAACTTTAGACTTACCCTCGGTACCGTATATTTTTTGTGTGTAGTTTTCAAACAGTTAAAAGAAACGTTTTGTTAATATTGTTCGTCTAAATGTGTTTTCACATGTGTGTTCAACCATTATAGTTATTTGATAAGAACTACATTTATTGAACTAAAGTTTCATCATGGGGACTTAAGTAAACATTCTTACAAGTAATGTTTTGATGTTTTGTAGTGTAGTACAAACTATTCCACTTTTTTCGTTGTACAGGGGATGTCTTGGTATAGGTTTGAGTTATGGCATCAATTGAGTTGTTCGACTTAACACTTCAGCAACTTTCTTCTCCTCCCATGTGCGTCGAAGCGAATTAAACTGTTTTTTACATTTTCTACTGCATCAGAGCATAAAAATTCATTATTCCCAAAAAATGGTGCAAATGCATACTGAAGGAGATATATCTAAAGTTAATTTGGGCAAGGTCACACAAATCTTACTTTGACTTATGGGAAGAGTCAAACCATTTTCAAATTATGAGGGCGGAAGTCTAAATAATTTTGACAGCATGAAATTGCGGAAATACGACCCTACCCCGAAGAGAAATAGTAAACGCTCCCTAAACAGCTAACACCAGTCAAGCAGGTTTTAGTTATCAACCTGTCCATCCCAGCACTTAAAGCGATAAATAACACATATTAACCAACGTTCGTTGACGCGGGTAGGACCTGGCATGCAGTGTGTCATACATGCCTTAACTTAACCATATTTGTTGAATCGCATTTGATTGGCTACAATATTTTTTAACGCACTTTGGTGTTTGTCACCATACCACACGTATTATGTCGACGACATTTAACGTGTCATTCGAATTGGCATAATTATGGCATATTATAGCTGAATTGGCATAATTATGGCATATTACTGTATATGACCTCATCGAATGTTACTGACGATAGCTGAACAAAATGTATTGTACTGTGTGTGTTTTGCTGTGTTGTCTAAAGTGCTGTATAAAAAGTCGGCAATGACCAAGACATTAACAATAGTAGCCAAGTCGTGGGTTTCAACCTCTGTAAAAAACCATCATGAAAAACACTTATAGCAATTGGAAACTTGTGGTAATCTTGAAGTCGCTCCCCATGTCGTGAACCACGCCATGAGTTAAGTCGACGGTGCACTTTTTGAACCATTATTTGCGCAGTTACGCTGTGTAACGTGGGCTAGATGCCGTATCGTCACTAGGATAACTAGCTCTTATTGTTTTAACCTCATACACTTGAGTCTTAAAACGACCCTCGCTCTAAGCCGCCAAAAAAAACTCGAGTGCATATGGCTTTGGTAAGAATTCTACGATTTAAAGGAGCCCTTTTTTGAAACTGCTTTCATGAGTTGTGAAAGTAGTGTAAACAGTCTATACGGCTGTGCAATCATGTATTTATTTCGATGATTTGATCCCTGCCGGGAGTCAAATAGAAATTCTGCTGTAGGATAATGTCATCCGCGTAATGCACATACACAGTGTAAGCTCCCTGAAATCCTCGCAGGTGGAACTTTTCTGTTGGTGAGGTGGGGAAGAATGTTGCCCTGGTCTTCCATTTATTCTGCAGAAGCTTAAACACTCTTTCCCCAGCTTCATTTATCTGTTGCATAATGAAGTCCATATTTGAGCGGATTTAATATTTCGGGGCGATGTCAAATTGCTATCTCTGATTACAAGTGAATAAATAATTGATCCTGATCAGCAAATCAAGATCACACAAGATAGTGAGATCGGACGTGATTGTTTTTGTCGGTTACGCTAAGTGTCTCGAGTTCGTCCAATGGATGCAACGACGAAATATCGGAAAGCAAAAAAGTGCAGTCTATCCGGTTCGTACAGGGGAGTAGTATACAAGCGGCATTCTTGCAAAGTTCGACCCAACGGTTCGGATAGCATAAAAAAAATACACAACCACTAAATAAGAAACCAATCCGCGGTGAGATTAGCTTTATGTTTCAGGCCAGCTCCAGCATCCCATCTGATGCTTCTAGGCCCAAATTAAACGTTCTGGAGACCGTAGACATATCTAGCACCAGGTGGTTTGGGAGCATGGCGGATGGGGTGACGGGCGTTTAAGCTGTTCATGACTTTCCTATGCAATAACCTGAGTTTTCGAGATTATGAAAGCTATAGTGTCAACTAAGCGATAACGGTGATTCCATACCCGACACTAGTGCTGAGCAGCAACAAGATTGCCAGCTCAAGGAGGCTGACAGCGTCAAATAAGCTGAGAATCAACTCTGGTCCCAAAGAGAATAATAGTATCACCTTGTGGGCAGTGCTACCACAGATGACACCATCCCCAAAACTGCGCGGTAGAAATCTCAGTGCTCATACCACAAAATGTTATCTCAAGGATATACCATCATGCACTAATGTTTTGCATCCAACATTTTAGCTATGTAGACCATGCCATAACTTTAAATACTGATCTGTTATTTTGCTCTTTGCCGTTTTTAACTTGGGAAGTCTCGCGTGATCTCGATATGCTGAGGAGGTGAATTACACTAGATTTACCATAATTCAGTTGAAGTTTGATTTAGATTCTACCTCCTCATCTATGTATGAGAGATAAAGCGCCCACCATTATACCATCCGACGAAAACATTTTGTTATGTATGGCGTCTCTTAATGCGAATACGGTTTCTCGCTTGATCTCTCCTGTTTAGATGAGGAGGAGTACCAATTAATTTTCCAACCTCGAAGTCTGGTCCCTCGAACAAGGCGGCATTGGGTTTCCAATGTGACTCGTTCCAGAAGCCCCATAGCAGTACCCCGTCAATCTCCACCATGCTTCAGCAATGACAGAGACAATGCAACAGACAACATCTGACCATGCACCCTAAAGGACAAAATTATGCTTTACGACTAGACCAAATCATACCTCCATCAAGGCTAAAGAATACCTCCCCATTGTGCTACATTTTACCTTCCGAGTTACACCTCCCGATTGGATGAACATTTACCTCCCGTAGATTTAGTTATTCATCCAGATTACATCGCCCTATTGGATCAAATTATACCTCCCGATTCGACTAAATTTGTCCTCCTGATTTGACTAAATTTTACATATCGAATGCTATTATTCAGGTTAGTGATAGTCTAAAAATGAAACTGAACGAAAGAAATCCTTGACTAACAAGACATTGCCCGACACAGAAAAGACCCAAGACTCGTAAAGTACATGCGCTATACATTGAGATTCGATTCTTCGGGAAGTAGGCATCCAATAGTTATGTTATTCAACAATTAACGCACCTCGGACAACACAAACCAACCATCATCGTTTAGAGATTACAGGTAGTCTCGAAGTGAAAAATAGAAAAAGCTTTGCGTTACCTGTAGAACAGCGTCAGAATATCGTCATAAATCTGGGCACGCCTCGATCTGTCGACGTCTTCATAATCCAACTCAGTCACCCATATGGGTAGACCGACCTTCCCTAGGCGGGTCACCCGATCCTACCACCAACATAAAAAATATTAAGCCTTGACGCAACTGTGGATGCAAAGAAATATAGCAATGTTATTGTAATATATAACACCTGTTATAGGGAAGCCCGTGGATAGGCGAAGTGCGTACGAACTTTAATTAGCGTAGCGTCGAAACGGGTGTACTGCTCACAGAAGTGACTCTGCACTCCAATACCATGAACAGGTACGCCGCGGCTCTTCATGTCTCTGGCTTGAATTTCATACGCCTGAAGCCACAACCATGTTTAGATATACATACTCTCAAGATGAAAGTCACTATATACATCGTCAATATTTTGCGCAAACACTAGTACAACTCGTGGATAGAGACTTTTAATTGTTTTATTATACTCACAAGTTTATAGAATTTTTCCATAGGAACAAGAATACCATGGCATAGAAACAAGAATTCCATGGTTTCGAGTTGCAAAGTTTGTCACTTACGGTAGTTGCGTATCCCTGGTCGATTGCATAACGGTTGTTTAGGAAAAGCTTTAGGCGAGGATCCTTGGACCGAGCTTGGTAGAAAAGCTGGTCAATGTAGTCTGCGTCTCCCGTCTTCAACTCGTAAAAAGGGAATAACAGCTGTTCATTGCTTACGTCCCAATGGTCCAGCCTGTTAACACTGATCTTATGTCACCGACGTGGATGATTGCTGATGCTGATATATTTTATGAATAGTGTTGTCTCCAATAAGTGTGGCTTTGTACGAGTAATCAGAATTACAAAAGGACGTATACCAACCATACATTAAACCTCGATAGTCACTAAAGTTTACATAATTCCACGCGATAGTGTAAATATACCTGTCCCTAAAATGGGAGACCGCATAATCAATCCTGCGGGAAACTTCCCTTCTGATCCCATCACCGTCCATGTGACGCAACCACTCCTGTACTTTCGTGTCAGCACCCCACACGAGAGCGTGGCCTCGCACTGTGATGCTACGTGTAACGATAAACAACAATTAAGTGTCACACATGAAATGTAATGATAAAAATCGTCAAATAGGCACGCATAAAGGATATACGTTTCACACTTTATGTTAAATATAGAGAACCTGATCTACGGTGCGCATGCACTCACCCATTGGCCCTCAAGATATCTATTGCATGGTCTGTTTTTACAAAGTCAATGTTATGCTGAAATAATGTTCTCAATATGTCATTATCATTGTCATCATTACCCTCATTTTTATAATCATCATCTTCTTGAATACCCACATTTACGTCATCATAATAATCGGAATGTATTATTGCTTATAATCATACTCAAGATATCTCATGAAACAAAGGAATCAGGATACTTTAACTTCAAATTAACCAAGTAAGTCTGTTACGAATCCTCTCCATCTGATGCCATTTCAGACCATTCTCTATCACAGCCCATTCGAAGAAATCGAAAAAGATTTCTCTGTATTTCTCACCCACTGTGTCTTCTTTGGCAATGATGTCGGAATTAGCGGTGCAACCAAACGCAAAATCACTCTTGGTCTGAACTACCTGTATCCAATGACACAAAGAGCGCCTCAGATAAGACTTGCAAACAGTAAAGGTATATTAGGTAACCACCCCATACCGCTTCACCCCTACCAACTAGATGTGTTACGCACAAAGCACAACCTGCTTAACCGGCTTACCTCGATCTCTACATCAGAAGGTTTGTATCCTTTGGACAAATTAACACTGGAAGGAAATTAAATGGCATAAGAAAGCAAAGCACATTTCCTCAAGGTTAATTGAATGAGGTGCATATATAAGAAAATTATATTTGTTATAAGTTTATATGCAGATTCTTATTCAGTAATAATTAGCTCAAACATACATGGTCAAAAATTCTTTGGCAACAAAGAAGTACAGGTAGATAAAGGAAGCGAAAACGGACTGTAATTCGATGTTGTTTTTCCTGATTGTCTCGATGTTGAGTTCAGCTTCCTCTCTCCAGTTTGGGGTGTTATGAAGCTGAACTAGGGAGGCTTTATCTACTGCAAACTCTGCCTCTTGATCCTCTATCAGTACATATATACGCGCTGTCACGATATCTGTATCGGGTACACGGAAATCCCCTCCTATACGGTGCCACCCCTGGCTCTTTCGCAGAAAAGGGTAGGTCGCCACAAGTGAAATATCACCCACACCTGTTAAGGGTCGAGTAGTAAAATCATCTCTAATTCTCTACTATTTAATTCATATAATTTATTTCATGTTAACGGATCCAAAGAGTGGAAAATGTTGTTACCATCTTTAAACAAGTATTCTAGACGTACGTCAACAGCATACCAAAGTCGAGACGAAACTTGGTTTACCAATTTTATCATAATCTCAAAAAGATATTTCCCCCCGGGTTGAACATCCAGAATCTGTGTGACCTCAGCCCCTGCTGAATCTCTGTTAAAAATATTTTTTAATTAGACCATATACAGGTTATTCAATTATAGAATGTATTATATATCATACAGTTGCAAGCACCTACACTTTAGCTCATACTGAAATGTACAAATATATACATATAATGTTTGCCAATGTGCCTTAAATATGAAAACCCAATGTGTCTAAATTCCCATATCAACATAGTTTATAATAGTATGTAAGACTATAATCATATATATATTTATAAAATTTGGATTATGATACGCTGTATTGCAAATAGGTCAATGTAGTACCTCAGCCTGTCTGTTGTCGTCCCGCAGTACTGCCCAGAGTAGGCATCCCGGCCTCGGACCAACGTGCAGCCCAGGCCCCGCCAATTATCCCATCCATCGAATGGTTCCTCGAAATCTTCGTTGCTAAGAAGGTTTTTGCTCACAGCTGAGTCGAAAGAGAACATTAAGATAACCAGGGTAGCCAAATTCATCTTGAAAAATTCGTATTGAAAGTATATATATTGCGACCTGATTTATGCGCGGCTCGAAACCATTGGGCAACAATCCTCAAGCACTAGGCACGTGTATAAACCATAAGGCAACAATCCCGTAATTTTCTTGAAGTAGCAACGAGGTGAGCAACAAACCACCAGAAAATGGAGATCCTGGATAATGGTGAACGGCCACCTGGTGCGGACGTTAAGGTCACAAGAGTTCAAACAACTAAGGGAATCTGGTTATTGCGAATATTGATATTTTCTATGTCATCTTATACACACGGGGAGTTTGGTCGTTTGCAGGGGAGCGCAAATGAGTTTTCAGTCGAACTATTATCAACTGAGTATGAACTTTGATTCATTGCATGCATTAATGCCAGTTGTAAATTTGTTGCTAAACGTTCATTGCAAATGTTTCGAAAATATATAAATCTCCTAACACCATCTGGTTTCAAATTATAAAAGTCGTAACAATCAATTCTTGCTTTGCGTGTACTCGATATTTACAAACGTCCAAAGCAAATCCTAGTCTTTAGCCACCTGGACTCGCGCCATACATGATCTACGTGACTGAGTATGTCTTCATTAAGGGAGATAAAATAGACATGATTGCTCTACGTGGCCACCTGGTGGTGATTAAAAGCACATCAGCACTCGAGTAACATGGAGCGATGATAAAATATTGTTTTTCTATAGTAAGCCATTTTGCCCTTATTTTTATCACACACTCGTGGCAAGGGAATTGTTCGTAAACGTTGTTGTAGGAAAAGGCGTTCGCTAGCGGAATGAACCACTGACAATACATTGTTTATTGTGGGGAGATGTAAATGAATGTGGGGTGTAGTCAAAATATCATCTGTTGTGGCGACATTCTCGGAGTCGCGGTTGTACGAATACATTGAACTGCTCAAGTTGCGCTGTGGTGTATTGGATTCAGTTATTGATCGAAAGGCTTCTCCGGGTCGGAGAAGTGCCTATTACATTAATATGTGCAAAAACAGCAGGGTATAATAGAAGGGCATAACATCATTTTGTTTTCTTGTGGCATGTTTGGGATCGATAGAACACACTCGATTGGACAATTACTTCCAGTGATGGACATTCAAGCTTGAAGCCAACCGGGGCAAGGGAAGTTGCGCACTTTGGCAAGGGTGGGGTGGGTTCTCGTATGAAATCAGCAAGCTCCTGTAAACAGCATTTCATTACAAACTGACACGACCCTTGACCCCGACTTGCCACCACAACCGATCACCAATAACTGTTCTGAAGGAAAAAGTAGTCCTTAATTTGAGTACTCAAATCACAGTTCAGTGCTGATCAACACATGAGAGACAGAAATGTAATATTTAGCTTCGGGATACGTTTTAAAATGCGGTCCAAACTTGTTTCCTTTCACAAGTATATATAAATTACTCTTTAGCGCAATAATGTATTCTAGGATCTACATTAATTTTCACTGCCAGTTGTGCCGAGCGCCATTTTGGTGTTGTGCATTGCGAAAGTCGCAAGATATATTCCAACTTTCCGAGGTAAAAATCATTGTTCCAAGCTACAAAATAGAGTTCGAAGTTATGGATCAATGACATTATTTTGCCCGTGTTATTGCACATAAAATTATGTGATTTATTTCGACGGATCTTTTAAATTGTAACCGGGTTTGACTTTGGTTTGAATAAACTTCATTATCTTTTAAGAGCACACGTATTTGTCATCAACGCGCAGCAAGTTGTAACTTACGTAAATATTAGTGACGCAAGTGTTTGATATGATATTCGTCGGGGCATTTTTAGAATTTGTCTGGTTTGGTTTTCTCGTCAATGCTTTGGAGTAGATATTTTTATTTAGAATATCTTTTATCCGCTACTTTATAGAGATGTCAATTTACTATTAAATTATAATTCATCCGCATTACAAATAAGCTATATCAAATCTGATTTTCATGTGCATAGTTCCAGTACTTAACGAACTGACTTTTGCCTTAGTACGGGATTGACTTATAGTATAGTATTTGATGTTCTTTGGATATTTCTCGAAGCTCTCACATGTTATAAAGCCTTGAAACATTTGACAACAGCGAAAAATGTAACATAATAGAGATATCCAAAACGGCCCTCGGATGGTAACAAACACATACATCTCGCCATGGAGCCACATCTGGTCAATTTGAAGTTATTATTGTGGAAACTACTGAATAGATAATTTACTCAACGAAAACAACATCGTTCTTTTCCCAGGTGGTGACTTAGCCATGGTCAGTTTAGCGCATTGTGTCAACCGAGAACGAAGTGGTCACTGAGATGAAATCAACGTCCTCTGAAAGGGCAGGTGTCTTCTGAAAGGCGCAGTTTGCGTGTGGGACACAGGAAGTTTGGGTCAACAGTGGTGTGTATTATCTATGTCGCGGACTGCTATAGAAAGGTGGATCATGAGGTACTGTGATGTGTGACTCGTTTAATTCGTGGCAAGAACTCTTATGCCAATCGCTTTTAATTGCCTCTTTGTATGTGAATATCTAGTGTAAAAAAAACATTAATTGTACTATCAAATGTACACTTCTCGCCATACGGTGAACGATTTCTGCTTAACAATATAAATGTTGGCCGTGGGTTGCGACTCGTGCCGGTGAACAATGGGATCCAGATGGTTTAGTGGGTTGGTCATTGCGAAGGCCATATCTGCAACAAACCACTATGGCCCGGATTTCCCCTTGACGAGAGGCTGGAATGGCCTGATCCAGTCAACTGGCTGGTGGTGACTTGCCCTAGGATAATCGTTTCCATTTTTATCTTTTCCATCGTCATTTTCATTTATCCTAAAAGGCTGCTTAATCAGGTAAATCTTATCTATTAATCTTTTATGGCACCATATAACACATGAGTGTTGGTGTGCCGTTAAACCCTATACTAACCTTACCTTACCTAACCTTACCTAACCTCACCTAACCTTACCGAGCGTTTTACACATCCTGTCACTCGGCTACTTGTTGGTGTGCCGTTAAACCCTTTTCTTACCGTCACACGGTTCCCGTGTGGCGCACTAAACGAGATGGTTTGATACCGCTTTTGTAGTACACGATTCAAATTCTTTTTCATTTCCTTGACAGGAGTGTAACATATCAGCATCTGGTATTTTGTGATTTTTACAACCTTGGACTACCAGACCACTTCTGCATTTAGCAGCTTCTCAGTTTTCCATGGTCTGCCGTGTGTGTTTTGCTAAGATGTTCACACGCCACACACTCGCTTTTCAAAATTTACCAATAGAAGGATCAAACTGCATGAAATATATGTACCGAAACGATGCGTTTGATGACGGCTTATGCAAATGTTGGCCTTTATTTGAAAATGAAAATTGTTGGCTCCATATTCTTTATCGACATTTTTGACACAATTTTTACGTTTTGTTTTTATTCACGTGTTGTGGTTTCGTTTTGTTTTTACATGACCTTTGCCATCACCCCCTCCTCTCTTTTAACTGCTGAATTATCTTGAAATCTCTTCATTTTTATGTCTGTCGATGTTGCGATCAGATCCAATAAAATAATCTACCCCTGTTGGTCCGGGAGTAAGAATAGGGCCACTATATCCTCCTTCATATCGTAAGAGGAGACAAAAAGGGAGCAACTCGTTTGCCGTGGGATGCTACTCCAGTCGGAGGACAACGAGATCCTGGTGTTTGCAAGGGCCATATCTGCAAAACACCACTATGACCCGGATTTCACGTATACGGGAGGCTGGAATGGTCTGGTCCAGTCAATCGGCTGGTGGCGACTTCCCCCCTGGATAATATTTGCATTATTATCTTTTCATCATCCACGTGTTTTTCGTGTTTTCCCCATTTATCTTTGAAGGCGGATGCTCAATCAGGTCAAACTAATCTCTTCATATTTATCCTTCCGCCACAGATCGCATATGTTTTAGTATGCCATTGAACCCCAAACTCAAACACCCATGAAATTATCATAGCGAAGCCGTGTTTTGTGCTGATATTAATTGATCAATCGAGTACCTGCGTGTTGTGCAGATATCGACAGAGATTGCTGTACAATCAAGTATGCGTTTTTGATTTTTATTCCATTGGTTGACAATGGTGATTGTGTCGTCATACCTGATGGGTATTTTACATTGACGTCAAATGGAATTTTTCTCGTATCAGCGATGACAAGTTTTGTATTTATTTTGCTGTCGAATGTTTTCAAATGTACGTTTTTTCCCATGAAATATTTTTAGCGAAGCTCTTTTTGACCGTGTTTTATACAGATATTGAACTGCAAAATTGTTGGTCAATCAAATATATACGTTTGTTGATTTTGATTCCATTGCTTGACGATGATAATGGTTACGTTATACTCGTAGAATATTTGTTATTGACATCTGATATCTTTTGTGTTTTGTGGGTTTATTTTTGGCTCTCGAATGTTTTTGAACGGACGTATTCCTCCCAAAATATTTGAGGGAAGCTGCTTTTGACCACGTTTTGTGCATATATCGACCGAGATTGCTGTACAATCAAGTATGCGTTTTTGATTTTTATTCCATTGGTTGACAATGGTAATTGTGTCGTCATACCTGATGAGTATTTCACACCGATGTCAGATGGATTTTTTCTCGTGTCAGCGATCACCAGTTTTGTATTTTTTTTGCTGTCGAATGTTTTCAAATGGACGTTTTCCCCGTGAAATATTTTTCGGTAATCTCCTTTTGACAATGTTTTATGCAAATATTGACAACGACATTGTTGGTCAATCGAGCACATATCTGATTCCATATCTGATAAGATACCATTATTGTTGTCAATTTGTTTTAAACTGATGTTTTTGTATCTGAAATAGTTCAGCCAGCATGGGCTGATCTTTGAGAATTATTTGTTTACCTCATTGTAAGGCCCGCGAGTTTTGAATTGTATAACTCTCTCGCCTGAAGTGCTTGTCATTGCTTTCACAAATGGCTATCAACAAAATAAACTTTTGATGCATTCAACTTTTTGGGATATTTTTCACTTTGTGTTAATGTATTTTCGCATAACTTAATTTGTTTTGGTATTGTCTATGTATTATCTACATTTTTATGGCGTGTTATGTTATAAAGCTCCTTTGCCCCTCCTTCTCCGCAAACGACCTATAGTTGGTTAGCGAACACCACGTACGTCATTCTTATTTCAATCGACACATAAAATTTGTGTTGATTTGCGTTGCTTTGTCACATTTTCTACAAAAGTATCTGGAAGCAATGTTTATTGTTTTACATTGTGTGCTGCTCGTATTCGACTATATCATTGAGAACATTAATGCACCATGTAAAGAAAGAATCAACTTATAGCCATAAGACTGACAAGGCTGACAACAAATTTCCAAAACGACCGCGACCCAAGCGGGATGTAGCATAAGTTAGAGAAGAGTTTGACATCTAATGTCCCAAACGACCACGAGCAAAAGGGATGCGGTATCGCCGGTATACGGGGCTGCATCCAGGATACGATGCTGACGGCAATTATCCCGAGCGACCCCGATCCAAGAGGGATGTTGTATCACGGAGGGAAGAGTATAACATCAAGTGTCCTACTCGACCGCGACCCAGGAGTCCTGCAGTAGTCCCAAACGAGCTTAGCAAAATGTGAGGCCCGACATTTTGTGTTTGTGTTGTGTTGTTTTGTACTCATGCAATTTAAGTGTGACCGTATTTGGATCAAATCAAAGTCGATATCACATGAATGAAGTAAAACTATATATAATCACCAGGTGACGAGTCTGACAGCAAGCTCCCTCGCTGAACACGACCCAGTAGTGATGCAGTATCGCATGGCCACGTTGCCGATTTACGAGTTTCCTAACCACTGCGGCACACGAGGGATAAAGCATTAAGTCGAGACATGCTGGTGTAAGTTCCTTCAAACGACTACACGACCCACCATGGAACAGGTAATGCTTCGACCATGACCCGAGAGAGTATCAGGATCGCCGGAAGACGGGGCTGACAGCAATGAGAGACCTCGAGTTTTAATCCGCTACGCGGCGCCACGGAGCAATGCGGTCCCTCGCCTGCTTCCGGTATTCTAATACACACAGTTTACCATAGAAGGTTGCGTAACATCGTTAGTTTTGATTGAAATCTTTCGAGTTATATCGTTTTTAACATTGGAGCAAATCATTACTGATGGATATATACGGCCGTCTGACCTTACAGCAATTGAAAATAGAGCTGAAGAAGCGAAATGCGATTCTTAGCGGGCAAAGAATTGAACTCCCAGTTTGGCAGGATATGCAAAGCAACTATCAAACTATCAAAACAGACTTGGTCCGTATGGCGAAGTCGCTGACCCGCGTCAACCAGATTCGGGCCAAATCAATCGACCACGGTATCCGTAATGAGCCTGTGGCTCTGAGGAATATGCAGAGTTGACTGGGACCGAAGTCAAGCCATGTGGGATTGTAGTATCCCAAACACACCCCCCTACCTCGCATGCTCACCAGATGGGGTTGTGTCTGATGACATGAATGTTGAGGTCAAGTGTCCCTACAGTACCAGTGACAAACATGTCACTCCTGTCTCAGTGCCATACCTGGTTAATGAGAACAACCAGCTCACCCTTAAAGCCAACATGACTACTATTACTAAATTCAGGGCCAGTTGTTTTGCATGAACAGTCAACTTTGTCATCTTGTGGTGTATGGAGATTGTCCCAGTTACCCGTGACGATGACTTTATTACTACTATGATTTCAAAGTAAGAGGTGTTTTTCAGGGACTATTTCAAAAATGCTATACTTGATTCAATGTTTTTTCACAATTTCTCTTACTGAGTAGTCTTGTGCAATGATTTCTTTTTTCTTTAAGGAATCATTTGCCTGCATATTGCATGTGGTGGAATGCCTGCATATTGCATGTGGTGGAACTCTTGAAACTTGAAAAGTACAAAGTGTTTTAATTGAATTATAAACAATTAACCCATTGGGGGTTCCACAGTCACTCATTCAACAGTATAGGGTTATTATAGATTACATTATAAGGCACATGGTATAAAACGACTACTACATATCACCTTTCATTGAGATTCATATAATATCACACCCTGAGTGGGAAAGACTTAAAAAGGCTTCAGGCTTAGGCAGTTGTGGGGACGATGCACTGCCGAAAGTTACATAACATATAACAAACAAAGATTATATTTGAGGAAATTTGGACCTCACAGTGGATCATAGGTTCCACCAACATTTTGAAGGTTTTTCCCAATCCTATTATCCGCTCAATGTGCACCCTCTTGCTGGAGATCTTCCGGTCTCTCTGCACCACTTTCCCTGTCAGCTGATTCTTTCTACTGAAAAAGGTTGGTATATTTACGGTGACATCATAGGGAGCAAATAAGTCCTGCATGACAAAGCCCTTGTAGCCATTACCGTGTCACCCTGGTCACACATTTTCTGGTAGTTTGCTCCTTTCCATCACCTGTCTGTCACTGGTTGCGCCGCCATAAGAAGTAGACAGTTAGGACACAAGGCCTCCTGGTGTAGCTCCCACCACCACCTTCATTGTGTTACGGTTCTTGTACGTAGATAAAGTGGCCTAGAAAACAATATACCTGGGTCTCTTTGATCTCGACTTGGCCAGTTGTACGTCGTCGGTCGGCTCGTTTCACAGCGTTTCGGAGATGCTTGTCCGCTACGCACAGCGCATTGACAGTGACAGCTTACCCTAAATTTCGTCCCGTAGAGCGAGAAATTTTATTCGTCGAAGTGAAGCAAAATGTAAATGAATCTCTTGTATTTACGCATAAACCGCGAAGTAAGCGCATAACCTGATAGCTTCCGGTCGAGCTTGGGACCGCATTGCTCTGTGCTGCCACCTCTCGGAGAAAACCGCAACGCGGTCTCCCATTGTCCCAAACTACTGTGATCCAAGAGATATGCCGCATCGACAGAATACAAGGCTGAAGTCAATTTTCCAAAAGGACCGTGTCTTAAGAGGATGCTGGATCGTCAGAAGACTAATTGATAGCAACTGTTGAAAAACACGAACTCGACCCAAGAAGGTAGCAGGATCGCTAGGATACGAAGGGGACAGCAATTGAGGCCAACGACCGCGACCCAAGAGGGATGAAAGACCACCGGTAGACGAGTCTGCCGTCAATTGTCCAGAACGACATGGACCCAAGAGTGATACAGGGTCGCCGCAAGACCAGGCTGATAGCAACTGTCTCAAACAAAGAGGGATGCAGGAATGCCGGTAGATAGCGCTTATTCCAGGATATGTGAGGCCCGTATGTCATATGTTTATCCCTATATTTGGATCAGATGTCAATGAAGCATGAATTAAGAATAATCGCCAGGTGACTGTGCTGACAGCAAGTGTCTCGAGCGAGCGCAAGCCACAAGGGATGTTGCATCACTTGGAGACGAGGCAGACTGCAAGTTTCAAAATCGAAAGCAGTCAAAGAGGGAATGTAGTATCGCCTGTAGACGAGGCTGACATAAAGTGTCCTACACAAACGCAGCCAAAGAGGGATGCAATATCGCCGGAAGATTGTGCTTCTTCTTTAAGTGAGACCCGACAGTTTATAAATTTAAGTTTGACCGTATTTGGATCAGATCAAAGTCGATATCACATGACTTAAGTAAAACTATATATAATCACCAGGTGACGAGGCTGATAGCAAGTTTGCCCATTGACAGCGAATCAGGAGTAATGCAGTATCGCATGGCGACGAGGCTGGCAGCAATTGTCCTAAACTACTGCAATCCTAGAGGGATGCACCGCTACCAAAGAAGGATGCACAATCGCTGGGAGATGAGGCTGACAGAAATCGGGCCCATATGACCGCGACCCAAGAGGAATGCACGATCGCCGGAAGACTTGGATGGCACCAACTGTTTCAATTAAAGGGGGATTCAGGATAACCGCGAGAGAGAGCTTCTTCAAGGATGCATGAGGCCTGGTAGACGGTGTTCAGGATGTGTTTTAGTTCCATATGCCATATGTTTATCGCCATAATCAGATGTCAATGATGCACGATTTAAGTATGATCGCCAGACAGCAAGTGTACCGAGTGAGCTCCTGCTTAGAGGGATGAAGTATTGGTGGGAGACGAGACTGACAGCAAGTTTACCAAATGTCGGCAACCAAGTGGTATGGAGCAACCGAGAGGGAAGCAGGATCGCCGGGAGGCGAGGCTGACAGCATTTGTTGCAAACGACCATGACTCCAGAGGGATGCAGGATCGCCTTAAAGTGCCTATCGCACGGTTATAGGTACTTTGCTGAAATCAATTCATAATGTGATCAATAAACTCAAACCGGTCCAATAACCGTCGCATCTGATCAATTAAGGCCAAAATTTGATAAAATGTCAGTTCAAATTAGCGCGCCCGACAAAACGTTGCGGCAGCCATTATCTAGGTCAACCATGCGTGTGACGTCAGGTAAGGGAGGCCGTTCTCAGAGTTCCCCGTTGTTTACATTGTCGGAGTTCGTCTCTCGTTTTGGGGATTTTGGATCGTTTTTAGTCATCTTGTGACCGCCTGAACGCGATAGTCAATGGTTGTTGTGTTAGGGGCTGCTCGCGTATCAGTCGGGACGGCGTGAGCTTGTTCAGGTTTTACTGGTAAGGACGATTTAAAAAAACAATGGATTAGCCTGGTACTACGATCGCGAGACAAATGGCCGGGCCTGGGCAAGTACTTTGTGTGCTCGGTTCATTTCACCGAGGAATGTTTTGAGGAGGCACCGAAACTCAGAGAAGAGCTTGGTTGGATACCACGATGTAAGCGGGTTATGAAAGAAGCTGCTGTGCCTACTCTTTTTGTGAAGGCCTCTGCTGTCAAGCAATCAACTATCAAGAAAGGATGGTGAGGCAAGTGAACCCCTCCTCCCCCAGCCCAAGAAAAGCTGACCTGCCTTTATCAAGATAGAGAAGCACAGGGTGAGATTTGATGACTTTCTTGTTGTATTAGTATTGAATAAATAGTCCATTATCTTGTTAAGTTGATGATATGGTTGCCAGGCAAGTATCATTCTTATGATATAATATGTTGCTTTTTACAGTGCTCCTTCATGGTGGTGTTTGTTTTTAAATTTGGGAGTCATTAAATTTGTTTACATGTGCTGATATGCCAAATATATGTAGGTCACGTTTAATTGGTTCATTGTATCACAGATATCAGAGAACAGGCGACAACATAAGCTGGGGATCCAGTCTTCAAGCTAAGATACCCAAAGTTTAAGCAGGGGCATGTTGTCACTGAAGTAGCAACAAAGGCAACATTTGGTGATTATTTTTACTGATATATAAAATGTAAACAACAACAAATTCAATTACCATGGAGGTATAACTATAAGGTTATAAGCAACAGTATGGTGTGCAAGCTGTGACTTGATTCCTGTTATGTTTCAAAGTATGTCAAGTGCCTGATGGCTGAGTTCTAGCAGGTTTGCTATGAGCCAACCCTGCCCAAGACAGAAGCACCAACACCAATGTGTGCAGATGCGATGAGACCAGATCCACGACAAGCTATTGAGGCATACCAGAGTAGGTTCTGCATGTATCAAGACAAGTCCTAGGTGAGTGGAGGGTAGATGAATCCTTGATAGTCTGGTGCTGGGAAGTTATTTTGTATTGTTGTAACAGCGCAGGCTGGTAACGGAACTCTCATCTTTTGTCCAAGATGTCCCCAGCACCAGCGAACAAACTGCCTGTATGCAGTATACCTGTAACGTCTGTAAAATAACCATGTGACATTGTTGATTTAACCATGCTCAAATATTTTTTGTCATACCAGTATCAATAAGTATAATTAAATCGTAAATAATGACTGCTAGCCTTCGTACAGATTTATGTGTAAATAATAGAAAACATTGTCACCTTTGTACATCATTATCCGACATGTGCCCGTGCTGTTGTCTGTAGGAGAAATATCCCACTTCCAAGGCCCAAGGGTTCAAACAGATTGGGCTGAAACCAGAATGCTGGGTTATGCCACAAATGGGAATGGGGCTGTTCTCTATTGAGGTCATGACTCAAGGAATTTCCACATAGCACACAGATTCTTCCACCTCTGCCATTGGTTGACAGTAGCCACACAAACACCTGTAACATGATGTAATGATGGGAATATTAATGTTTGTAATAAAGGATGACATATTGTATGGCAAAATATGTTTTAGCCTCTGCATTCATAGAAACTCTGATGTAACACTGACCATGATGATAATATTATACCATAATCTTCACCTCCTAAAGTCCAGTTATACAATCATTTATGGGCTAACTGACAATCCTATGAGAAAACAGCTGTGGTACTTGCTCTCCTATATATATTCTACCTGAGAATCATTCTACATCAACTTTTAAAAATATTGTAATCAGCCTTTGATAAGGCCTACTTTAAATAAAAGAGGATCTCTATTTATTAACAGCAGTCCAAAATTAGTTTGTTTGCAATTCGTGTGGAGGAGCATTTACATTTACATGGTACAATTTGTAAACATGAACCCTTGCAACCACTTGATTTGAAAAAAACTTTGTGGTATCTCATGTCTGCTGTCTGATATGGAAGAATTATTTGCTGCAAAGATCTGTTGTATAGTCTACTGTTAGGAATAGAGCTTACATATTTTGTTTGTGAAATTTATGGATTAACTTCGTTACATGCCAACACATATACGATGAACTGGTGCACAAGCAGAATCAGACATAGCTTACCAAGCATTGTTCTGTAGCAGCCCTATGTCCTGGGCAGGATGACCCGCGTGAGACCCAGACGCAGCAGTGGCATCGCCAGTGTCTTTTTTCTCTCATCGGAGACGTCGAATTCGCTCATTTCTGGTTCGAATCTGTAAGGCAAAACATGCTCTGCCGAAGCAACGATAGTTTGCGAATAACCTGTGCCATACCATGTCTCTTCGTAGCTCTCCTGAAGTGATGAAATAACGAAATTTCCAGCAGCCATTTCTCGCTAATCGTAGTGCAGATTGCGCCTCACAACAAAAACATTCCCGGACCTGACGACACGCGGAGGCGATGAATTATTCATGAGCTTGTCGGCTCGATACGCCGAATTCATCTTTAAAGTCGAATTTCGATCAGAAAGCGCGCACTTTGACAATTGACACATAGACAGAATAGGTACTTCTGGGTTATATTTCCGTTATCTGGCGAAAAAAATGACATGATTTTTCGTGCGATAGGCACTTTAAGAAGAGACTGACAGCAATTGTCCAATATGACCACAACCAAAGCGGGATGCAGGATCGCCGGTAGATTGCGCTTCTTCCATGATGCCTTGTATATGGTGTTTATGATAAGTCTTTGTTTCATATGCCATATGTTTATCTCCATATTTGGATCAGTTGTCAATGACGCATGAATTATGTATAATCGCCAGGTGAAGCGGCTGACAGCAAGTGTGCTGATCAAGCGTGAGCCATGAGGGATACCATATCACTTTGAGACAAGGCAGACTGCAAGTGTTCAAAACGACTGCATTGCCAGAGGGATGTAGTGTCGCTTGCAGACAAGGCTGACCTAAAGTGTCCCAAACGAACGCAGCCAAAGAGAGATGCAGTATCGCCGGGAGATTGTGCTTCTTCCAGTTTAAGTGAGACCCGTCAGTCTGTGTTTGTAATGTGTTGTTTTGTACACTTGAAATTTAAGTGTGACCGTATTTGGATCAGATCAAAGTCGATATCACATGACTTAAGTAAAACTCTAATTAACCGCCAGGTGACGAGGCAGATAGCAAGTTATCCCCATTGACTGCGACTCAGGAGTAATGCAGTATCGCATGTCGACGAGGCTGGCAGCAATTGTCCAAAACTACAGGGATTCTAGAGGGATGCACCACTGCCCAAGAAGGATGCAAAATCGCTAGGAGATGCGGCGGCCGACAGCAATTGTCTCAAGTGACTGCTTCTCAAGAGGGATGCAGGATTGCGGGGAGACCAGGCAGAAAGCAATCGTCCCAAGCGATTGGGACCCAAGAGGGATGCAGGATCGCTGCGATAAGAGGGAGACAGCAAATGTCCCAAACTACTGGGATTCAAGAGATATGCCGCATCGACAGAATACAAGGCTGACGTCAATTTTCTAAAATGACGGCGTCTTAAGAGGGATGCTGGATCGCCAGAAGACAAATTGATAGCAACTGTCTAAAAACACGAACTCGACCCAAGAAGGTAGCAGGATCGCTGGGATACGAAGGGGACAGCAATTGAGGCCAACGACCGCGACCCAAGAGGAATGAAAGACCACCGGTAGACGAGGCTGCCGTCAATTGTCCAGAACGACATGGACCCAAGAGTGATACAGGGTCGCCGCAAGACCAGGCTGATAGCAACTGTCTCAAACAAAGAGGGATGCAGGAATGCCGGTAGATAGCGCTTATTCCAGGATATGTGAGGCCCGTATGTCATATGTTTATCCCTATATTTGGATCAGATGTCAATGAAGCATGAATTAAGAATAATCGCCAGGTGACTGTGCTGACAGCAAGTGTCTCGAGCGAGCGCAAGCCACAAGGGATGTTGCATCACTTGGAGACGAGGAAGACTGCAAGTTTCAAAATCGAAAGCAGTCAAAGAGGGATGTAGTATCGCCTGTAGACGAGGCTGACATAAAGTGTCCTACACAAACGCAGCCAAAGAGGGATGCAATATCGCCGGAAGATTGTGCTTCTTCCAGTTTAAGTGAGACCCGACAGTCTGTATTTGTGATGTGTTGTTTTGTACACTTGAAATTTAAGTTTGACCGTATTTGGATCAGATCAAAGTCGATATCACATGACTTAAGTAAAACTATATATAATCACCAGGTGACGAGGCTGACAGCAAGTTTGCCTATTGACAGGGAATCAGGAGTAATGCAGTATCGCATGGCGACGAGAATGGCGGCAATTGTTCTAAACTACTGCGATCCTAGAGGGATGCACCGCTACCAAAGAGGGATGCACAATCGCTGGGAGATGAGGCTGACAGAAATCGGGTCCAAATGACCGCGACCCAAGAGGAATGCACGATCGCCGGAAGACTAGGATGACACCAACCGTCTCATTTAAAGGGGGATTCACCAATGTGTTTTGCTAAGATGTTCACACGCCACACACTCGCGTTTCAAAATTTACCAATAGAAGGATCAAACTGCATGAAATATTCACAGAAACGATGCGTTTTATGCAAATGTGGCCCTTTTTTGTACGCACTCATTCCTCCCGAAATATTTGAGGGAAGCTTCTTTTGACCCCATTTTGTGCAGATATCGACAGAGATTGCTGTACAATGAAGTATGCGTTTTTGATTTTTATTCCATTGGTTGACAATGGTGATTGTGTCGTCATACCTGATGAGTATTACACATTGACGTCAGATGGAATTTTTTTCGTATCAGTGATCACAAGTTTTGTATTTTTTTGCTCTCGAAAGTTTTCAAATGTACGTTTTTCACATCAAATATTTTTAGCGAAGCGCTTTTCGACCGTGTTTTATACAGTTATTGACATCTGATATCTTTTAGTGTTTTGTGGGTTTATTTTTGGCTCTCGAATGTTTTTGAACGGATGCATTCCTCCCGAAATATTTGCGGGTAGCTACTCTTTTGACCCCGTTTTGTGCCGATATCGACAGAGATTGCTGTACAATGAAGTATGCGTTTTTGATTTTTATTCCATTGGTTGACAATGGTAATTGTGTCGTCATACCTGATGAGTATTTCACACTGATGTCAACGATCACCAGTTTTGTATTTTTTTGCTGTCGAATGTTTTCAAATGGACGTTTTCCCCGTGAAATATTTTTCGGTAATCTCCTTTTGACAATGTTTTATGCAAATATTGACAACGACATTGTTGGTCAATCGAGTTCCTGTTTGTTGATTTTGAATCCATATCTGACAAGATACCGTTATTGTTGTCAATTTGTTTTAAACTGATGTTTTTGTATATGAAATAGTTCAGCCAGCATGGGCTGATCTTTGATAATTATTTGTTTACCTCTTTGTAAAGCCCCCGTACCTTACCTTACACAGAAACCTCCCAGTATTGCGTCCATTCACGTCGATATCATTCAAGTCTCTTCATTTTGATCTTTGTCAGTGTTCTGATCATACCCCATGGAATGGTAGTGTGGAAGCTGTGTTTTATCATGTACGGTGGGTGCTCCATTGTCCAACATTCTCGCGGGTGATGTTGATAATTTGTTACGCGTTGGTTGACAATTGTATTCGGGTCGTCATACTGTTGACGTATTTGACATTGACCTGCCTGAAGCGTATTTGGTCGTATCTTCGATCAGGACCTTTTTGTTGTTGCGTTTTCGAATGTCTTGTAAATAAGTGTTTACTTTAAGAAATATATATTTTTGAATTGATGGTCCGCATGGTTTGTTCTTAGATGTTTTTGTTGTTATTTCCAGGTGAAGCAGTTCGGCAACTTTAGGCCACGTACTGCTTGTTCTTAGAGAATTATATGTTGACCTTTATGAAATCCGCGGGTTATGCATTATTGGTCTCTAGACAATGGCTTGTCATATATTTCACTTTTGACTAGCGCAGTAATAAAGCTTTGATGCCTTTCATTTGTTTTCGCCACATCCATTTTTAAATGTAATTTCCTGTCAAATATGACACACTTTCGTTTAATTCTTTTGTGATAGAAATTGTTGTTGTGGGGTGTACCTCATAACCACTTATCACATTGTGTTTTTGAAAATTTGCTTCACTGTATTTGTTGTGTAATTAACAATTTTGTAACTCCACAGTGTTATGTGGTGTTATGTAATAAAGCTGCATTGACGAGTGTGTGTGGTGATATTAGTTGACATTCCCCACTGATGTTACTTGTTTTGCATCGTTTTCTACATCAATATCTGGAGTTGATGTACATTGTGCCATTTACAATTTGATGACTGTGATCATCGATGTTTATTATATAGATATTAATAATCAGGCTGAAATAGATAAAAATACTGGTATGGAAACTGTTATTAAATGGGTGGCTATAGGTACTATCAACAGGTACGCCATTTTCCACAGTACATCAATCGGATTCGGCGCCAGACTTCCGCCGTGTCTGAACGGCGATCATCTACCTCACTAAACACGCCGTATTTGACTGCACTTCTTCCAAACGACTGCGATCCAAAGATAATGAAGTATTGTAGACGGGGCTGATGGCAAGTGGTCTCAACAACCTGCCCAAGAGGGATGTAGCATTGCCGGACGACGAGGCTGGCAGAAAGTATCCACAACGACCGCTACCCAAGAGGGATGTATTGCCGCTGGTAAAATGTCTCTAACGACCAGAAACCAAGAAGAATGCAGTCTCGATGCAGTGGACATCTTTTGTTATGATATAAATTGCATTTCTGGACCATTTTTGCACACTTTCTTGAACAGTTCTTACGTTATGTTATAAATATTGTGTGCAACCACATGCTTCAGTGAAGCTACTGAAAACAGCGCGATAGGCTCTGTCCTCATCTCACTCTTGTAGTTCTGCTGTTCGTCATCAGCTTCGCGAAGATGTGACCAACGAGTGTAAGTGTCTCGATCTTTACAGTGTATATTAACTTGCTAATATTACTATAATACCATTTTCTCTATTTATTTGTGTACTATAGTGACTGGAGGAAAAAATGTGAAGTGAATGCCATCCCTGATCGTCATCTGACTTGTTACCCCACCACTGGCTCCGCGTCCAGGGGAATGACTAGGGATCTCACTGAAAATGTTACATGGTGATTTAAGAACCCAGCAGTTAGTACCTGGGTCAGAATCAGCAAATGCGAACAGCTATATGTGCATGTCCCAACCACGTCTTATACTTATTCTGGGGTATGTGAGGCCCGGAAGTCTGACATCTAATGCTCCAAACGATCACGACGCATGAGGGACACCGGTAGACAAAGCTTCATCAGTGATATGTGAGGTCTGGTAGGTGCTGTTTGGGATGTTTGTTGTTCACATAAAATATATTTATTTATATTTGGTTCGGAACAGGGTCAATATCACATCAATTATGTAACAATATATAATCGTCAGGTAACGAGGCTGACAGCAAGTCTTCCGAGCTAGCACGAGGAATGTAGTATAGCAGGGAGACGAGGCTAACACCAAGTGTCCAAAATAATGAAACCCAAGAGGGAAGCAGTATCGCTTGTAGATATTGACTGATGGCAGGTGTTCCAAGAGACTGCGATCCAAGAGGGCTGTTTGTATCGATGGAAGACAAGGTGAAGGCTGCTTACGTTATGACATTGTGATTTCGAGAGCTTCTGTTGTGACAGGTGCTGTTAACGCATTTTCCAAAGCCTCCGTTGTGACATGTGCCTTCCACACATCTCTGGTAGAAGCTTACGTTGTGACTAGTACTGCGTATGTCTGGCAGCAACTTTCGTTGTGTTGTTTAGATATCTCTGCAAGCTTCCGTGTTTTTGTGTCATTTATATTGCTCGTGCAGAAGCAACTGTGCGGAGTAGTACTGGGTAGTCATCTAATTGGATTGGTTTTCTTATAAGATTGGTTGCATGGCCTGCTTTCCACGGGAATCGTCTCTTGCGTCGTCTGTTGTTTTACAGAAATAGAATAAAGTCTACTGTGATGTTTGCCGTTAACAAGAACGTTTAAGTGACACTTGTTATGTCTCCTGAATGCAGTACTGCTGTGGCATTTTCATTTATTCTAGAATGCGGCTGCTTAATCAGGTCAATCTTATCTATTAACTTTTATTGGCACCATATAACACATGAGTGTTGGTGTGCCGTTAAACCTATACTTACCTTACCATTACACCTGTGTGTCGGGGTGTGAAGCACTCGTACAGTATCACTGACATTATAAATACTAACAACTGACCACCATCACCAAAAGCAAATCTTCGTTGAAATGAAGTGTATGTTAGAAAATTTGATTGTGACCTTTGTAGTAACTATATGTTGTTCGAGTGGAAATAGTTGAAGCTAATGTAAAAATTTGGTAGCATAATAGCTATCAGGTATTTTCAATTTAGCATGATTAAATCCAATATACTTGACATCGAAGTAGGCTTGTAGATTTTATAGTTTAATGACAATATTTGATTAAGGACCAATAGTGTCAATATTGAAGGTGTGATGTATGTTTGGAGAGTAATGGGCAGCTGTGAGGGGGGAGATGGGAGGCCACATGTATTAATTAAATTTCTGAATTAATTAATCTAAAGTCTTGCCTCTGTCAAAGCAAATCCTCTCTTACCAGATTATGGATTCTGCAACTATGTTAGTGTATGATTTATGATGTAATTGATATGCAGTCATTGATTAGGAATGCAATTTACTATTCTGACAATTCAGTAAAAATTAATTTGTGTTTATAGTTGCAAACTGAGAATTTCCATTTAGTTCAAGATCGAGTTGAATTTTTTAAGTCATTGATGTTAAATTAAAAGGATGAAATTGCATTCTGACCAATTCTTTAATTATTTTTTTATGTATTTAGTTTAATTTGCAAACTGAAAATTTGCTTATTTCAGACAATTATTGTTTAAGAAAGCATTCAATTCATTGAATTTGAATTTTTTCTTTGTTGTTGTATGTAATATTTTGAAGTCTTATCAAATGTGAATAGGAAATATTATTGATTGAAAGGAATTCTTTATTGTGATGGTAGTGAAACAAAATGAATCTATCTCTATGTATCCCGTTTATGTTGTGTGATGTATGCTTGGAGAAGAATGAGAGGATGTGAGGGGAGATGGGAGGCTGCATGTATTTTATCATTAATTCAATTTATTTGTGTCTTGTTCATCGTCCAATAAAAGAAGCAGTTTTATTATTGCTAAAAGTTTTCTTCATTTTATTTATGGAAAACAATTTCACTTTTTATTAGAAATGTTTATAAGTAAGTTAAAGATTAATATAATTTATATTAATTTAATTGTTGTAGCAAACCAATTATTTCAAAATTATTTATATTTGTTTGTAAGTGTATCTATTTATATTTTAATAGATTTGTCATCCGTTCTGTTAAAAAAAAATATTGAAACTGAAATTATATGGTTTTGGGCCAAAGTGAATCTATCGCTGTTTCCGCTATATAATTGATATTGGGTGGTCAAATAGTAAATACTTTTGCGCAATAAGAAACTGTGAGAATGTTTATTTATCTGGTTAATTTTGTCGAATTGATCAAAATAAGCGAGAAGGTACTTCAGTAAGATAGATGACTAAAGAAATTTCAATAAGACTAAACACCTGTTCAAACTGTTTTTTAATAAGATAATAAAAAATCAGGACTTAATTTAATCCGCCCGACCGTTGGCTTGCAACAGCTTATCAAAGGCAAAAATATTCATGATGCTTTTGGTGGTTGGAACTGCCTCGTAAATCAAAAAATGCGAATGCGTAGTACACATTGTCACATCGAAAGCTTAAGCAGGGCTTCAGATTCACACCTTATGTTGTTGTAGACTCTGGGACGAGCAGCGTTGCGGCGCCCCTAGAGTCTGGAACGTAGACTTACAACCACTAGCATCTCTTTTGTTGAGGAAATGCACAGTATCGTTAAATCATATACCATCAGGTGAATTGAGAGTCAGTAGCATCCAGCTTTTATGCGTGGTGAGTTAAGATGTTGCAATGATCATCAAGGGTAAGTATATGGTATAACGGCACACCAACACTAGTGCAATGATCGTCATGGAAATCACAGAGGTATGGAAAGTGGATGGGGAAAAAGCTGCATTTGACTTTCTGGTTTCAAACCAACTCAAAGGCCCGATAACTTCTGCTTCTGTTTTGAGTTATAGTCTGGAAAGATTCGTTACTCGGTACCAGAATGTAAACAAGAGGAAGGCATCTGAACTGGATGCTTTCATGAGTAAGCAGTTTATTAAGCCAGTGCCTGGGGATGATGCGATTTATATCCTCATCAGCAGCTGGGACGTGTGCAATAACGCCCCAGCTGCAGTTGCGCCGAGTTGTTGTCGTGCAGGTAGTGACTGCTGTTTTCCATATAAGTTTGTCGGAAAAAGAAGACTCAAAATATCGGTAAGGTATGTAATGGTATTACAATGACCCACACGGTTTCGATGTGTCAGTTCGATTCAAATTGGTTTCATTTCTCCCTCTCATTTACGTGGGAAAACCCGTCAATGTCGCTCATCACTCTGCATACTTCTTCTGAGACATTTGTCCTCCTGGTACAGGACAAGGTCCATATCTTCTGATTTGACTGGAGGAAGGTGAGGTCAGGGCAGAGGTAGCTTAGCAAGTAAACTGTGCAGCAGAGTGCTCAGATTTGCCATTGACAGCGCGAAATTGCGCAACCGACGGTAAGGATGATCTCCAGAAAGAACTATTATTAACAGCTGCCTTTGACTCTTTAAAATGGACGGATCATAGCTGTCTTGGGCCATCCAAGACATTAATAGCCAAGTCAATTGCTCACAGTATTTGAATTTGTGTTCTGTCATTGTTCAGAACAAGAACCGCCTGTAGATTACAAGAGGGGATTCGAGTTGCCATAGTAGACATAGACGACCCAGATTCGACCTGACACATTGATGTGCATGAGCTGTGCATGAGCTGAGGTGTAATGGAATCTCGCCGTGTGATTCCAGCTTTATAAAACTGGTGATTCCTTTACTGGGAGCGTCAGAACTTAATAAACTGGGAACATAACACTGATGCATTTTTGACAACACTCAAAGCGTCAGAACTTCACACTGATTGACAGAGACAACAGCTCAAATGATGATTAGAATTGCATTTTCATCCTCCCGATGTGAAAATTTTCTTTGTTTGAACGAATCGGTAAGTATTATTGGTGTAAATATTAAGATGCTCATCTGAAGCTACTTCAATTATCATATTGTATTGACCCCGAAACGTATGGCCCCCTTTGTATGTGATGTTATAATGGATCATTCAGCTTGTTCTTTCATTATGCCCAAAGACAAGAAGTAAGAAGAGTGCAATGTGAGGTTCCGAATCCTGAAGGATTTATAAATTTTGAGCTATTTTGGCATTACTTTCTCTTTCAACTGCTTTCAAACGCCGAATATTTTTCGGTAGCAATAATATAACCAGAATTCTATTTGGCCTATGATAATGCCGTTACACACATAGTTTGGATGGACTATCTTTCTACGCAAATATTCACGAATATAGCCTCTGAGGTTCATTGGGTGGTGCTTGGTTAGGACAAAAAGATCGTTCGGTCAATATGCGCTCTGTAAGGAACGAACTAAACCATTTTCAGCTGTAATATCTCAATGTTTATTTAATTTGAATGTTATAAAAGTATTTTTGTCCAATTTGGTGTAGTATACTAGTACCTTAGTAAAACGCCCGGATTCTCGAACAGTGAAATGAAATTATTTTCTTGGTTTGGGAAAGGCGAACCTTTGTTGATACAGAGAGGTATACGTTGCCTGAAGAGGCTTTGTTTGAGTCTATTGGAGCCTTAATGTGATATTTAACTCTCTAGAATAATGCTGGAACGATTCTCTCTCCTCCTCCTCCTCCTCTCTCGCTTTCTCTACCTTCCTTCTTCCTCTTAAAATACCCTGACTGCCTTTCATTCACGTCCTGCCCTAAGATGGGTGAGATGTCATTGGTTGAGTGTGCTACTCACTCTCGGAACAGGTATTGACGTTTTGAGGCTCAATGTGCCTCGTGGATATATTTACTTAGTCCTCTGGGTGTCCATAGACTATAACATGCACATTCACAGCCTTTGTATTTGGTTTCGTTTGGCTTATGGTCTGAAATCGGGGGACTGTAGTATAGTCTGGCTTATGCACGGTTCGCCTTAAACGGTGTGGGTGGGTCATGTGATATCTGAGCCATCAGTGTGTTGCGTATTGTTCGAATACATTGATTTACAACTTGGTGGTCTGATTATGGATTTGCGCTCAAAGCTAAAGTAAACATATGATACATGGTTTAATTACGAATGAGAACAACTACGCGAGTGATTGTAGATGCACTGGTTATTATTTCTCACAGCGCTCTAGTCATATTCAACATTTGGGCACAATTACCAGTATAAAACCATGGGTTTTATGGTATTTGCAGTGGAATCTGCTACGATATCATGGCTCTAAGCTAGTAGAACCCTCTGGTTAGAACCATGCATGATTCTTAGGTAGTGGGGGGCCCAACACCTAAGAACCATACATGTTTTTTAAATGAGACTTCACTATTGTCATGCCATTGAAATTTGGTGGGCGAGTCATGGAGTTGATCTGTGGTCAGTAATGTCCCCAATAAACTCATGAACTTTGAAGTTAGGTATTTTGCGCAAGAGAGAATCACTGCATATTCCATAATCTACCGTGCTGCTACCATTATATTGGTAACTAGTGTAGTAGCCAAAGGTATCGCCCAGTTTCCTACCATTTAGTATTCGCAACTGAGCTCCAATACAGATTTCAAGAAGGTGCTTCCCCTTTTTGTCTAGTGTTTTATCTAGGCTTAATCGTGAGGTTAGGTTTGTGTCTAAAGTATATTCATCTCCCACAGGCAAATGTTTTTCACCATCATTGCATATGAAATCATTGCTTGCTCCTACTGTGGCATTCAGGTCTCCCATCAACAGGATGTCACCAGTTTTTTTATAGATGAATATATCAATTTTGCCTAGAAGATTGTGTTCTTGTCTTTTATTGTAGGTAGATTCAGGGGGAGGGATGTAGGCTACGCACATAAGGATGTCAAACCAAAGTATTGATTGTCTAGTGTTAATCATTCATAGTCATTGTGAATAGAGGATTTGATTGTGATCCCACTGGATATATGTGGGTTCATCAATATAAGTATCCCTCCTGAGCCATGGGGTGCTTTGATGTATTTTGGCCTAGGGAAACTTCGAGTAATGTTATCATCAATATGGATGTCATCATTCATACCCTCAACTGCATGTGTCTCAGTTAGACCAACACTATCAAAATCAGAGATCTGCTTTGAAAAATCCACATTAGAACATAATTTCTTTGGCCACCTCTTCACAGCCAATGTACTCGGCTTTTTTTTGTGTGCTGGTAGTATTGCTCGGCGCTCTGAAACTATTTGTTGAATACTCTGATGGGAGCTTGATAGAGGTTGGAGTGAGGGTCATTTGGGACGGCAAACCAGATGTGGCTTGAGGAATGGTGGTGCTTGTTGTAATACTACTTTATGTGCGGAGGCACACATGTGGAAGTTGGGAATAAATACTCCGTCTTATGCCTCCCTGACACTTGCACGAATGTTGTTCCCGCAATGCCACGCAATGTGTCGTGCCAATGAGAGTAAAGTCTTCGTGAACGATGTTGTTCCCGCAATGCCACGCAATGTGTCGTGCCAATGAGTAAAGTAATGAGTAAAGTCTTCGTGAACGAGCGTGAGGAGTGTGTGAAGGGTGCGGGGGTGCGTGCCATGTCGTAGAGAGAATTTTGAAATTTTCAAAATTGCGTGGCATTGCGGGAACAACATCGTTCACGAAGACTTTACTCTCATTGGCACGACACATTGCATGGCATTGCGGGAACAACATTCGTGCAAGTGTCAGGGAGGCATTACGATCACTTCATGGTGGCAGCGGAAAAGGCTACAAATATCACTTCGAACTCATAATTTCGGCCTAGTGACCGATAAGCAGTTACAATCAACCATCAGCCCGAGAATAGAACATTATTCCCGTACAACTCGTCGACTTTACGTCAGAGAACTTCTACCGATCACCAATAACTGTGAGTCAGAAGACTGACAACAAATACTTGCCACGAGGAGCAGTCTAGACTGCGTGCTGTGCACAGCGACCGCTAAGACTGTGCATCCACCGAAGCCAACGGCGCGCCACCGCAACGAAGCGTAGTGATATATAACTACGCAGAAGTCAACTGCTCGGTATTTCCAACAGCAAAGCTGTGTTTGATCTTTAACTGTATCACTACGCACATGGTGTGTCACCGAGCAACCTGAAGATATATCATTCCGTGGACTGGAACTGTGCATCATAGACTTGCCACCAGTTCACCATGGCGAAATTCTCGGAAATATGTTGGGACGCAGCAGACTTGCCGGAGGAGTTCAAACTCTTCAAACAGCGTATGTCCCTGTGCCTGCTGGACAACGAAGTTGTTGACAAGAAAACTTCAGTTAAGATAAAGATTGCAGTGGGCATCGAAGGACTGAAAAGGATAAACTCATCAGGCTTAACTGATGATGAACAAAATGACCCACAAAGACTGTGGAAACTGTTTGAAGACCAATTACAGGTCAAAGTTAATTTTCGAATTCATAGATTACAGTTAATGAGATACAAGCAGAAACAAAGTGAACCCCTAGATGTATTTGTCTCGAAGTGCCGCGAAAAGGCCAAACCGTGCGATTTCCATCCTTGCGAGCTAACTGAACGCGTGCTAGAGCTGGTGGTTGCATTAACGCCCTTTGAGGCTTTCCAGAAAGACCTCCTTGACAAACCAAACGGATTCACTCTTGATGCGCTTTTAAGCGAGGGACACAAATACGAAGCCGTTGCGGCGAGCCAAAAATGCCTACAGACACTAGACAATGATGCTAGCCATACCGCTGTAGATGCCATACGCCAGCCAAAAAGAGCTTGCTCCAATTGCGACACGTGCAAATCCTGCGGCGCAAAGGGCCACTGGGCAAAATATTGCAGGAAGAATAAGCCCAAGCAACGCCAAAACAGGTCCTCCAAGGGACCACGCAATGAATCACCACGCAGCGAATCGCCAAAGCCTAGCTGGTCAACTTCGCGCAACCCAAGAGATAGCACGGGGTACTGTACCAATAGGAAGGTGGACCACGTGACCGATGACAACGATGCCAATGCTGAACAAGCTTGGGAAGACAACCCGGTCAATCTCAGTGATGACCCCTCAGAGGGAGTGTTTTACTCCATCACCGTGTCAGATGTGACCGCCACTGACACAAAATCGAACAACGAGGCATTCGCAACCATTGATTTCATGCGTCCAGACCTAGTAGGAGTGAAGCAACTCCGTATGAAGATTGACACTGGAGCCGGAGCCAGCACCCTGCCTCTCCGCACCATCAAGCAAATGTATGGTGATGACTGGAGATCACGCATCCAGCCAGCCAAAGCAAAGCTTACTGCCTACAACGGTACTACCATCATATGCTTGGGAAGTATGGACATCATGTGCCGATACAAAGATTCCGTATGGTCTAAACAACGTTTCTATGTGGTCGACGTTCCAAGCCCAGCCATTGCCGGTCTACCTCTATGCAAAGAGCTAAAGGTTGTAACAATCCACTCCGTCAACCAGCCTGCATGCCTAGCCCAAACTGTCGACAACCGCGTCGATTCCCCGGTACCAGTCAAATCGATCGACGACCTCAAGCGCAGGTTTCCCAAACAATTTGACACGCTTGGGAACTTCAAAGCCAAAGCCCACCTTTACCTCAAAGAAGATGCCACATCGAGCATCGATGCACTTCGTAAGTTCAGCATCCACTTCAAGCCTAACCTGAAAGCCAAGCTTGATCAAATGGAAAAGGAAGGCCTCATACGGTACGTTGATCATCACACCGACTGCTGCAGCTCCATAACCACAAGCTTCAAAAAAGACGGTTCCCTGAGAATCTGCCTTGATCCCAAGCGTCTGAATGACAGCCTCAGGAGATACTAGAGGAACTCAACCCAGCTTTCGCAGATGCTCGATACTTCTCTAAGCTCGACGCTAAGGCAGGTTACTGGTCAGTTCACCTTGATCAGAAATCACAAAAGCGGACAACATTGAGGACACCATTCGGACGGTACTGCTTCAAGCGACTTCCATTTGGATTGTCAGTGAGACAGGATATCTTCCAGCCGAAGCCGAGCATGATGCCAATCTGCTATCCCTAATGCAGACAGCCGAGCGAGAAGGCCTAGTCTTTAATAGCTCCAAATGCAGAATCAGAGACAACAAGATCAACTTCTTTGGATCTATTTACTCCCACACGGGCATCCGCCCCGACCCTGGGCAATTAGAGGACATCCATGCAATTCCGACCCCACAAGATGACATACATCCCACACTTTGCTACTAAGGCAGCACCCCTGAGGGACCTGCTGCGAAAAGGCATCATTCAACGCAATCAAAGGCTCCATCTCCAGCAAATCATGCCTACAGTATTATGACCCCTTGAAACCAACCACTTTGGAAGTTGATGCATCGCAGAAAGGGCTTGGAGCCTGCCTCCTGTAAGAGGACAAACCAGTCGCTTTCGCCTCCAAAAGCCTCTCTAAGGCCCAATCCTGTTACTCCAATATTGAGAGAGAAACCCTAGCCCTGATTTTTGGAATCGGCCGTTTTCATACCTAACTGTTTGGCACAGATTTTCATGTCTTCACAGACCACAAGCCTCTCGTAATGATCTGCAACAAACCACTGACCAGTACCCCTCCACGTCTTCAAAGACTCATCATCAAGATCCAAGGTTATAATTTTTCTATTGCCTATAAACAAGACTGCATCCCCTTAGACGTACACGTCGACGACATGGATCTAAGCGACAACCCAACAACTGAAGACATCGATCTGGTGCACTTTTGGTGCAGCAAACGCGAAACACTCCGACATCAGACAGCCAGCGACCCTGTGATGAGAGAACTCCAACAAGTCATCTACTCCGGATGGCCCGAAACGGTCAAGGAATTGCCATCTCCACTGCAAATATACTGGCCTTACCGAGATGAACTTGGGGTCTCCAGGCCGACAGGTCCTCATCCCGGAGAAGTTGCGCAACGACATCCTCAACCAACTCCACCTTGGGCACCTTGGAATGGAGAAGACAAGGCGTCTAACCCGCAATTCTGTATACTGGCCGAAAATCAACGATGACATAGCCAAACTGATCAAGGAATACACGGCATGCAAAGAAACCCAAACCAAGCAGCAGAAAGAGCCCCTTGACCCACACGAGATCCCAACAACCCCATGGACCAAACTGGGAACCGACCTATTCGAGATAGACGGCATCCACTACCTGGTATTTGTCGACTACCATTCAAAATACCCGGTTATCTTACGGTTGACAAACACCACCAGTGCAGCTAATGCCCAGCTAACAGCATCAACCTTCGGCCTGTTAGGAGCACCCATAGAGATAGTATCTGACAATGGCCCACAGTACATCGGGAAAGCATACCAGAACATGTGCAACACTTGTTTGGTCAAACATACAACGTCCTCTCTCCCCGTTATCCACGTTCAAACGGTTTAGCAGAGCGCACTGTTTGCACAGTGAAGTCACTAATCACCAAATGCCGAAAGACAGGCCAAGACATCCACCAGGCCCTACTCAACCTACGAGCAACACCTCTTGACATAGGCCTGCCAGCCCCTGCCGAAATCTTATTTGGCCGTCCGTTCCGCACCACCCTACCCAGCAATCTCAGCACAGCCAGCGAAACAAACCCAGCCAGCATCACACTCCAACTCCGGAGCAAAGCGCAGCTCGTGACAAGTCAACCAAAAACCAAACCAAAATACTTAGCAAACAAGTCACCACTTGGTCAGGTCGCACTAGCCGCCGATCGATTCGTTTTGCAGACGCTTAACTATACTTACCAAGTTTATTAGAGGACCACAGTCCATACCTACGTTGTTTTGTGAGTTACATACCAATAAGCCAACTGTTAAGAAACAAATTTTACTCAAGTTTCTTTTTAATTAAAAACATTGTTCAAGTTTGTTAATTTCAAAAAGAGGGAGATGTTGTAATACTACTTTATATGCGGAGGCTCACATGTGGAAGTTGGGTATAAATACTCCCGTCTTACGATCACTTCAGTGCCTTTGTTGTGCAGGGCTCACCGCTTCAGAGTATGTTATTTCCTTTTCCTTAAATGTTAGGGTTTCCTCCAAGTGGGTAACTTTTTCTCTAGATTTTCTAGCCTAGTCATCATGTTAGCATATGTGCAGTCGTTGAGATGACCTGCATCAGGTGATGTTTGTGTTCCAGTAGTGGTGTACTGTGGAGTTAGCGTCATGGATGATACCTGAGTTGCCAACTGTGGGCTCTGTGGTCATGTTCATGCGTTTTTCTGTCATGACAGTTTCACTCAATTTGATGAGCTCTAGTTTCATGTCTATCATGTGAGACTCCAGAGATTTCAGGGCATCTACGGTAATACTTTCTGTGTGTCCTTCAAACCTTGTGAAGTTCACTTGGGTTGATGTGGCCACATCAGCATTAGCAGCAGTTGTATCAGCTGGGTTGGGAGGCATTGGGAGATGTGTTTGGTCATGCTCCTCATTGCTGGGGTTGTGAGGGTAGGGTTTCATAGTCCTCCGGCTTCTTCCTTGCCACTTCCCCCTCCTGCGTAAATTGTAATAGGTTGAGGGAGTCATTTGCTATTTGCAGGATGTTGAGAGAGTCGTTTGTATCTGCCGGAGACTGTCCATCGAACTCGTGAGATTCTGCTGAGCAGGATTTACAGTGGTATAGGACATACGATGGCTTACTAATGTCCTCTATTTCTTTTGGGCCAAGGTTCTCACATTTAAAATGTACCCAATGGTTTTTGGCAACGCAGAGTACAGGTTTTGTCAGGCAATTCTTGCTGCATTTGGTACATTTGGTTGTCGGTTTTCCCTTGCTTGATTCGAGTTCGAGTTTTGTCATGGCGTTTGTCATAGCCTTTCTGAATGCTTCTTTGTTTTCGCTTGTCTCAAATGAATCGAGTATTTCTGGGAAGTCTTTATTTAGAAAATTAAGATGATCCTTCCCAACGGATTTGATTGTAAACGTTTTGTGGCAAGGAATCATTGAGTAGTTGCCTCGCTCTTTGGTTATGCGGTAATGGGATGGGTCAGTGCTTCAAGGAGGCTTCTTGTGCTGATGACTGCTGGAGCCGGTGTCTTTGTTTCCCGGGGTGTGGGGGCACTTGGCCTTATCCCGGATAGGGTTGTGCCGCGGGACCTTGAAAACCCGTACTCGTCGTACAAGGTGAAAATGGCCAAACGCAATCCCCGTCGTACAAGTTGTTATGCGAATGTATAACCGTCGTACAAGGTGATAAAAAGCAAAAAAGCGTACCCCGTCGTATAAGGTATTATGCAAATGTATAACCCGTCGTACGTCGTAGTCAGAGTAGAAGTGTCGGAAAAATCTCAAAATCTGATCAGCTGATTTCTGATTACATTCAGTAACAACTTCGCGCGCTTGAACAATCGAACGTGTGGTTCTCGACGCGTCACACAAGGACCATTTATTGCATTTGCATTGTCAACGATCGGTGGGAAATCCCGACATACTGAAACAAAATATATATTAAATCAGCTGTACAGATAGGAAGAGAAAAACATACCCCGTCGTACAAAACGGAGCCCCCGAAAAACCCGTCGTACAGATTGCAGCTGAAAAACATACCCCGTCGTATAAGTACGAGGCCCAACAAAACCCGTCGTACAATTCGAGAGGCCGAAAAAACATAACCCGTGGCGCGCTACTTGTATACTACCTCTATACACTTAAGTGCCCCCCCCCCCCCGGGGGGTGTTTGAATGGAGCTTATGTCCTCGAAATCTGCAATAATTCTGGCAATTTCTGGTCTTGCGTGCAATATTTGAACGTTATGTCCACGATGGCAACCTAAGAAAACGACTGATCATAACGTTCTACCGACCTCCACTCCACCAACTTAGCTCTGTAGCCTGCCAACTGCCATTGTCTAGCCAGATATCGTCTTTCACCGTCAGCGTGACCAAACATATCCAGAGCCAGCCCGAATACTCGGCTGGGCTCGCCCGAGCTTTGTTTCGGATCGGTTCCGTCGTAACCCATGTTTCTCTGCTTATTAACGATCCCCTTGTAGCCTGGGTCTAATCGCAATGTTGTAACTTGCTGCTGACTGCTAGAGCTGTTGTAACTCCATCTTACCTGCTAACAGCCTAAGAATTGAAGCCTTGTGCCTATACCAGTAAAAAGGCAGTATATTACCTCCAGTGTGTTGGGAAGACCAGGAAATCAGTGGATTGGATCCATATCACTTGTGGCATGAGCGTCTGAACTAATTAAATGAACGTTGATACATTTGCTGTTGCGTAGTTTATGAGAACAGGAGGGTGCCTTGAACAGACAACACAGGTTATGCTACAGCGCCCAGTAGACTAAGCCGGTGAATTAGGACTACAGATGAATCGGATTGTAATGACGTACGTTAACTAGGGGTTACTCTGATATCAGTGCCATAGTATAGGAACTTGTGTGTGTTTGTAGACACATCAACCATGTCTGTGTTGCTTGTGATTTACATCCCAAAAGAGGACCCAGATTTATCATCTGTTGAGCGACAGGAGTCTCTCAAAGAAACCTCCCCTGATACTAACAGGGACTCTGAGCACAATGACTTCACTGAAACCGACCCACTTACGACAGACTCTCAATCCAACAAGAGTGGCGCAGTAGTTGATGATGACTGTGTAGCAATGGGATATGTTAAACAGTGTGTTTCGGATGGTCAGTCTGACATGGCTGATGGAGTTGATGATGAAAAAGAGACTCTGCTGAATGGAAAGGATGAAGAAGCCAAATCTTCTACATGCACTCCTATCATTGCTGACACAGCTAATGCTGTGGGTATTGTAAAGATAGACGAAGCCAGAGTCAAGTTTGAAGACCAAACTGCTGATGAAGCAGAACTTATAGTGGAGAGATGTACACTAGAAGAAGTTAGTAACCATGGATTATTGAGCTGTGTCAATTATCGTCATTTATATTAATGTTGTTTGTATCATTATAATTGTATCATGATTGTTACTCTCATATACCATGACATCATTATCATGACCATCAACATAACACTGGTCATCACCATAGTAACCATCTTGCCTTATAACTGAGAATTTTCAGTACCATGCTTATTGGTGATTGTGTTCACAATGACATATGTCATGTGACCAGGTTCTTCAGGCCTACTTGGATGAACTGAATATAACTACAGATGTATGGGATGAAAACATTTGATGAAAACAAATATAGGGTGAGTTAACATATGTCATCTGCTGGGAAGCTTCTGCTTTGATAAGCAATGTTTCTTTGATTGAGCTGCTTTTTTCCATCTATTGCTGTTCATATGATTTTTACAGGTTTGCATTCTTCTTGAAGCATCAGAATGTGACCGAGTCATGCACAGTCTCACTAGTTTTGGTTTTGGGAAGATTGCTGAAACCTCAATCAGGCAATGACACTTTTGATGGCATAATTAGCTATTTTTTTTAAGATATATAGGCTCTTTTTGTGCTTCTGTTAGAGTAACATGTAGAATGTACCATTGAGTTGCTAGATTAAGTTGGATTATCCAAACTATTCTTAAGAATATTTCTTGTTCTTGTTAATTACAAACTGAAAGGCTTTTTAAGTGTTAGCTATATCAAGATAATTACTGGTTGTTCTGCAGCCTGTTCACAAGCAGCTCACACTTCGCTAACACAGATGTGGATACTGATGATCTACAAAGTGAGCTTCCATCAGAGGCTGGCAAACTGTGAGATGTGCTCAAATCCCTAGTGGGGTCATCGCAATACATAATAAATTGTTAAAATCATATGAGAATATGCGCTGTATAAGATTATGTTTGTAACATGAATGTGAATGATGGTGTTTTAAGGTCACCATCAGAAGTGGAGAAGAATAATTTCATCAAGTCAATCAAGTCCAGATTGACAGTTGCACAGGTAAGTTTATGCATTGTGGTTATAAAACCTAATTAAATACTGAGTGGTGAAGGTTTCTAGCCACTTGTGTGATTGGTATGGTATAGATATGGCATTGTTTGTTGTAGGTTGTCGTTGGTGTTCAAGCAAATGCTCAGCTGACCTTTGATTACATCATGTTGGTCATCTTTGCAAGGTATAGACTATATTGGTTTTTGGCTCTGCTCTTGAGCATAGGCAAAGCAAACTTTGCCCCTGGCAGCGTCCTTGCTTTGTACTAATTTCAGTCTCTGATGTCAGCCCTGACAAGTTTGTTGACAATTGGAGCCTTGAGCAGAACTTATCATTTACTGTTGTTCAGGCATCTGTCTGAATGTTCGAAAACAAACTTTTAGTGGCAAGTTTACTCATGAAGCAAAGCCACCATCCCTAAACTACACATGGACCCCTTTTCTGTTGATAGCTCCTTGCAAACCGAAAATCAGCCCAACATGACCTTTGAACCTGCATGTCCAATCCAGTGAATTCAATGGAGTATCATAATTTAAATTTTGTCATAACTTGATTAGTTTTAAATCATGTCTAAAGTAACAGAGCTTCAAGACCTATTGGCCTTTTGTTTTTAAATTGATTTATTATTAGGACAATGTTTCCTCTATTTGTTGCAGTATTATTGCTGCTTTGGGGTTGGCAGAAAACAGCTCTGTGGTTCTGGTTGCTAGCATGCTGGTATCCCCAATCATGGTCAGTAAGCTCATCTTGTCTCATTTTAGAACCCAGCATTTAGCGCTATTCGGCACAACAACTGGGCCGGGTTACTTAAGTAAATATAAGTTCATTCAATGAGTGACAACTTTGTCTATGGATGTATTCAGGGCCCTATCCTTGGCGGTGTCTTTGGAATAGTGATTGGGCACAAAAATCTGTGGAAACTTGGTGTGAAGAATGAATTGATTGGCCTGTCTATCTGTATTGCTGTCGGGTTTATTCTTGGTCTTGTGATGGCTGGTGTGGACTTGACTGGTGCCAACTGGGGCAGCACTGACTCATGGCCCACTCCAGAAATGAGGTCAAGGTCAGTTTGAACTGCTAAATACCACAGCAACAACCAGCGATGCCATATTTCTTGTTGTGATTTAAAATGAATGATGTCAATAGCTTGGGTGTTTGTTCATTTGGGTCAGTAGCTCATCATTTTTTTGAAGATTATTTCATGTTTCGATTGAATAATTGAATGAATGGTGTTGATTCTGTTAACAATATGATTTTGCGACCTCATATAAATGATTGATTGAATAATACTGGTGTGTTTGTTATGAACCAGGGGCTTGCTCCGTAGTTTGTGGGTGGGTGTACTGATAGCATTGCCCTCGGGGGCTGGTGTTGCTCTGTCTATCCTTGGTGGTAATACTGGTTCTCTCGTGGGTGTGGCCATCTCTGCTTCACTGCTGCCTCCTGCTGTCAATGCTGTAAATATCCCTCGTTTACAAACCTGATTCAGACCATATTCATGACTTTCTTATTTGTCATATTGCATCTTTGTAAGTCAACTCCTTCAGAATCAGTAATATGACTGCGGTTACAGGGAATGCTGTGGGCTTATGCACTGGTGTCGTCATGCAGTCACCCTGCTGTGGAGACACCTCCCCAGGTACAGCTGCTTTTCTCATTCTGTAATGAACACAGGCAGTACACCATTATCAGGCTACTGGTAACAGTTCAGCTTCTGCCTCAGTCTCTTAAAACAACTGTGTATTTCTAATGACTGGGGTTGCTCATTGTGTGTTATGAATATTGGTATGGCTTTAATCTGGTCAAATACATGTTTTATACATGTAGCAGTGTGGTTTATATTGTCTTTCCACGCCGAGTCATACATCAAAGGTGAACATTATGGAAGCTGCTTGAAATTACCAGCAGTAGTTGTTCAAAACTAGTTTTCTGTTAATTGCATATGAATTATCTTGCATTGTACTGTCATTAGACAATATTAATTTCAATGTGCACTCTGTTATATGCCAGCAAATTATCTGTTGAACTGTCAAGCCTTTCACAAATGCTCTTTGAATTTTCATCCAAAAATGAATGTCATTGTATCAGCGCTGGCATGCTGTGGTGGATGCTGAAAAGCTAATACTGAAATGTAGCCATCATAAATTTCAATGAGTTTGTTTCAAGATTCCACATTTTTTGCTTGGTGATCAGAAGAACAAAGCTTAGATATGGTTTGTCTTTTAATTCCTGTATCGCAGTTTCCGTAGCTTAATGAAAGCTTACAGTTTAATCGTACAGTATATCTTTTTTTTTCATATTGCAGTGTGGTTCTGCACATCTGTTCTGGTGCCATGCGGTGTCATATGGTCATATGTAGTGTTATTTGGTGTTAACGTATTGGAAAGTTTGGGGAAATATTGACGTTCCTTTAAAATGGGCCTTAATTCAACATATTCCCTTAAACCCATTCATAAGGTTCGTCATCACTTCATTGTTAAGGTGTTGTACAGATTCACTGGCTTTTTTATTGGCGTAACTCACAGGTATTTTCAGTTATATTTGTGGTACTATTTTTGTCCACAGTTTTAAGAATTTTTAATTAATACATGATTTATGTTGCAGTGAAATAGATCCATGATTAATGTTATACCAGTGTCACATCAAATTATTATGAAACTATTCTAATTCCAATGGCAAGCAATATGTATAGCTCTCTTATGGATGTATGTGGTGTTTGATTTGTTGTCTGTGGTGTGCATTTACATAAAACCACACATTCTTACGAAATTGCAATAAATATCAGAATAGTTAATGAGGTGTCTTTCACTAAGATAGCATACAAAATGTGATATTCAAACAAACTACCTTATTTTAAGAAATATTCAAGGACAACATTTGATCTTAATCCTCTTTGATTTTCCATATGTAACAGAGTAATGCCACTTGGTCCAACATGAGTGACCCCACAACAGCAGTGCCTCCCCATTGCTTGCCGTTAAAGGGGAACTCGTATGAGTTTGTGTACACTTGTTACCTGCCACATGAGACGGCTCTGCTAGGTCTTCGTCAGCCTCATCCTAACATTCCTTAACATCATCTGTATCTTCATCATGGGGATTGCAGTTCTCAAGGTTAGTTTTATGGTGAAAAGTAAAACTTTCCTTCTTGTACTGTACAGTGATTTTTCTTTGTTAATTTTTTCATCATTGTTAACAGGGAGAAATTATTCTGTTGTCCAGATTAAAGAAGTTGCACCACATACAGCAGTGTCTGGTGCGAGCAAGGCATTTTGGGAAACTGATATAAAGGTCAGGGTGATGATATATGTTGCATGGGATCACTACTGTATCAGACGATTTCTGTGGTGTTTGACTATATAACATCACCTTATCGCTTACTCTCCTGCCTTACAGAGATCTCTGTTCACTTTCAGGTGGCCCGGCATGCTTACAAGACAATGAAAGCTGATAAAGAGTCTTTTGACCTGGCAAAAGTGGCCCGTGATCTTGCCAGTGAATGGAAGGTTGGATGTCTCATTTGTTATCTTTGTTACAAAACAGTGTTATGGAAGTTATACGTGAAATTTTTACAAATATTTATTGTGGTTTTTTTTTAAGGAACAACAGAAAGGAGCTGATGAAAATGATCTCCATGAGTTAATGAAGGTCAGCGTTATATAACCTAAGTGAACTCGGGTGTCATTACACAATGATATTGATGGGATCCATATTGTCATTAAAGTAATTGCTACTGAAAGGGGGAAAGGTTGCTGGTTGCTTTAATTTCTTTGTTACACTGGTGCTTTAGAGATATGTCATTACTCACATACATTTTGTATAACAGTGGGGTACCAGGTAATGGTCAAGGTCAGATAAAGGCCAAGGGGTCATGCAGCCAGGGCCCCTATATTTTCAACAGGGCTGTAGTGGCACTCTTATGTTACTTTGTAAAGCTAATCTACCTTTGGGAACTACCTGGTTGCTGTATACCTGGATAAACTATATTAATTATAGCATTGAATTTCTTTTGCATTGTATATTTTATGCTACAGACTGTGGAAAATGATAGAACTTATCAAGCTGCAGCATCCAGTGTGCATGGTGGAAAGTCTTTCCCTCCTGTAAGTTAGGTTTCACTTAGCTCATTTATCTTAAAATGACTTGTATGATTATCATATTTCTTCATGTTGACTTGGATTGAAGTAACCTTCTTATTCACTGAGCACAATAAAGAGATCATACCTTTATATTCCAGTTGCTGCGTGTCTTTAGCAGGGAATGTGAAACACCGATTCATAACATACCTCACACCAGCTCATACCATACATTTAGCAGCATCAACCAATTCCGCAAGGAACAGCAAACTGTAAGGCTTCCTACAGTGTTTGTTTCTGATTGATGATTGATGGGTGATAATAAGATGATAACAGAGCCTAACTGGATTGACTTAGTTACTAAGATTGTCAAATTGCAATGGAGGCTTCTTAGGGGACGTTCAAAAATAATGTAACCCTTCTTGACCAATTTATTTACCACTCCAATCCCCACCCCAACCTGTAACGTTTCATAACACTAGCCCATATACCTCCCATAACGCATAGTAACACTGGCCTTCATTCCCCACTTCGGTTACGTAATAAGCTCCTTATCAATCTTGTGCCTATTTCTCCTGTGATTTTGTCCCAACAGTCTGAGCTATATTCGTTGACTGTTTGTAGCAGCTCAACCAGAAGAACTTGGTTAAAGCACCCCCTAACACACCAGCTGGCTTTGTTACACCCAATGCTCAGAAAAACAACCCTTCAGTCCGGCACTCAGCCAAGGCTGAGATGCGCTTTCTGTTTGAGGAGGAGAAGGTTGTAAATCGCCACAAGCACCATCGTCAGCTGCATGGTATCAGCAGGATGTTGTCGAGTCCTGCTCAGGTTGAAGTGATCCCCAGCAAAACCAAAAGTAAAATCAAAAGGTAAGTGCAAGTTCAGCAACATTCACATTCAGAAACACTTGATTTACTTGACAGTAATGTTGTAGAGTATTGCATCTATTTGGCTAAAGCTTATTGAAGAATATGAAATAATCCTCATTAGATTAATGGTTTATGTACATCCTGAGTGTTTGGGGCTGTGTCCTTGCATAGGTTTGAAGTGGAAACAATTGATGAAGAGAGGCTGAGCAAGTAGATGGGTTCTGCCAAATTAATTCAACTGTTATGTACAACAATTCAGGATAAAGTTTCTTTCTGATGATCACCATTTTGATTTAAATAGAGTTTATAAATCCAAATTTCAACACATGGTTGCTGCCATGACTGTTTATGTTGCATCACCAGTTTTACAAATGCATTGTTGTTTGGCTGAGGTTTTTTTCTGTGTCTGGCAATTAATTTGAGGTGTTTATAACCAGAAACACCCATGGATAATGTTTTTGACAAGCTGTCACATAAACTGGTGGCAAACATGTTTGAAGGTCAAGAGAAAGTTGCCATTTTGAATAATGTATTGTGTATTTCTACAAATATAAATTTGAAACAATTCCATATTTAAAGGTTGCTGGCGACAATTTTAGACAAATGTACTTTAAAGTTCTCCTTTAATGGCCTAGGGGTATGTTGTTCTAGTTTCCTTATGGTATGGTGCTAGTTTGGGTTTCCATATCAGTTAAAAAAACTTCTACTTTCTGGAGATTCTCATGGAGACAGCTGCAACTCATTTCCAGTGCGCCTAGCAAATTTCCAGTTCACATCTACCTGTGTGTGTTCAGCTTAACCTCATTCAGTGATTGACATGTCCATTTGAAGCTTAGGTTAACCTCATTCAATGATTGACATGTCTATTTTAAGTTTAGCTAACCTCATTCAGTGATTGATGTATCTATTGAAGTTCAGCTTAACCTCATACAGTGATTGATATGTCCATTTGAAGTTTAGGTTAACCTCATTCAATGATTGATGTCTATTTTAAGTTTAGCTAACCTCATTCACTGATTCATGTGTCCATCATAAATTGACGTGAATTTCATTCAGTGATTATTTATTCTGACTGCATTCTCTTGTAAATCTGCCAAACCTGATGTAAATGTTCTTTGTTTTTAGGGTATAATTTTATTTTATTTTGAGTGTTACTACTTGTAAAGAAGTAGCCAGTATTTTTACTGTTTCTGATTTATGAAGTTTATTGTATACTTTAATGCAATAGAATTATGTTGGCATCTGCAAGTTTTTTGTTGCATGCTTATTTTTAATCTTTTGCTTGTTTTTGTACTGTAGTAGACTCCTTCCTAAAGTTTATTTAGGTGGATTGATCAGAATATCTCAGAATAACTCCCCATATATATATCTTCCTATTATGGTAGTGCATTCTCAGACATACACGGTACCTTGAAAAGCTATTCTCATTGTAACATATTTCACATTTGTAAAATATTGTACTCCGGAATTTCCTTATCGCTTAGTATTCTTATCATAGTGTAATTTACATTTGCAAAATATCATACTCCGGTATTTCTTAGGCGTTTTGTATTCTGTATCACCAGCTTTAAACACTATATTTGACATTATTTAGTTCCTACCAATGTTGAGGTATTTGAGTGTCTGCTATGCTTAGTGATCTACCTTAATTACTGCATTTATTAAGCTTTGGGATAAAGTTGGTAGTCTGAAGTTTGGTTAGTTATGCTGTCTCATCTTGCCATCATCTGAATTTGCCGGGTTTTCGTTGTTAGTCATAGTTTTCTCAAAGAGCACAGCATTTCTTTCACAAGGTACGATAATTATTTTTACCCGGTAATTAGTTTGTTTTGCCCCAGTCTGTTATATGAAAGTATTTACTGCATGTATAGTTTATTTAAATTGTAAGCATTTGCTCTCCTTAATTTTTATGATTGGATAAAAAGATATATTTTAAAGGTATATTTTGTTTTTTAGTTTAAACAAATCCTACAACACAAGTAACATGGTAAGTGGGCAATGTTATTCCTGTATCTGGCTAAAGTAGGGTTGGAGTAATAGGTGGTATTGCATTGATTCACAAGAAGAGGTATAGGTAACAACAAGACGTGTGTACACAAGGACAACATTGTTTATTGTACAGAGGAAGCATAATGCCATGCATGCATGTGATAGTATCAGTCACACATAGCATCATACATCATTGTATCAATAAGGCATTGAAATATGTCAGATTTCAGTAACAAAATCAAAGAAAATACCAGCAAACAGAAGGAATTTGAAAACCAGGCCGTTTTTTAACTGGTATGATACCTTCACAATTATAGATGCGGAATAAATGTATACTTCCTCTATCAGACACACACGGACAATCATATATCTAGTTTTGTGCATCCTGAGGATAGGCTCACTGAGGCTTGGTGCTGATGTTGACTTGGTTGAAAAGCCTGTCCTTAATCACCTGAGATAGTAAGCCATGGATGGCTTCAATCGTATTTTTGCACCTGATCATAAATGTGAAAACCAGCATGAATATGTTGAGAGTGATATTAAACACAATACAAATCAAATATATCAGGTGGTACAATCAGCTAATGAAGTTTATGGAGTTTCATGTTAAACAGATACATGGATGAAAGAAGTGTGTAGCCTCAATGTACATAGCCCAACTTACCCATCCTTAGTGGCCTTGGCCAGTTTATCCTCAGATTTCTTGTCATGCGAATCAATGCCTAACATGAATCCACCACGGCCAAGCTGGGCCTCAGACTGCTCCAGTTTGTCGGCAAGGTCAAATACCTGGCCTGTCGTATAGTCTGCATTCTGTTAATCAATAAAGATGCATAAGTTGATAAATAGTACATAAATATAATAGTAGCAAAATTGTATAATAGTAGCAAGAATACCAATAAACCAAAGTAAATGAAGAGGCCAGACAAGAAAGTTACTAACCGTGAGGAGACTTGATGAGCTGAGTGTGTTCACCCAGTACTTATTCCACAGAGACTCCAACAGCCTCCTGTCTAATGACGACTTGAAGTAGGACACTTCTAATGAGTAGTATCTGAAAAAACAACATCGTAATCACATTATTGTTAGAAATGTATTTGGAAGTGAATATTTATATCATTACCAATGTCTTGGAGACAATATAGGAAAACAAAGCCCATTTATATCTCCGTATCGCACATCTCTGCAGCATTCTACAGCCATTACTCACAAAAAATCAGATGAGTTGCTGGTTAATTCAGTAAACTATGTTTATAGTAAGTGCTGAAGATATTCCATAAAGAAGGTTGGTGAATGTAAAAACTTACTGTTTACAATGTACACCAAAGTCCTCGATTTTGTTCAAAGGAATTGACTGATACTCAGAAGGGCCTTCATCTGGTGGCTTGAAGCCCTACATACCAACAGAAAGACAGCCATACCTGTTGTATTGTGTGGAGAACTATCAGAGCTTTACAGGATAAAGCAGACTTCATTCGATGACTCTGATCGTCTATGCTCATTTCAGAAGTAGGTTGACAGCAGAATCAATAACATTATGGCAATTTATAATTCAAGATTTAATCCCAGCCCTGTGTCTTGTGCCCACTTCTAAAACCCATGGTTTCACATAATTAAATGTATCATACGTTTATTAACTTAAAAAATGTATTAGCATGCCATAGTTAACACTTTTCATGGGAACAGACAACATAAGCATATAACCAGTGTTGACTTATTAAGGCTGTTACCGAGAACTGCCTCCCATAAATTCACATCATATATCTTAACCGCATGTCTACATACAAAAAGAATAATACCAAAGCCTAAAATAGTATGGCCATGCATAGTTGCCGGGGATTATTGCCCTATGGAATACCTTTGGGTAGGTCCTGAATGCTCCTAGGTTAACTTTTCCTGCTGATATTGTTCTCACAGGATCAATCTGAAGCATAGCAGAATCGGATTTAATTCAATGAAATTACACCATCTAAATGCCTTGTATGTATTTCCACAACCTAAAACATATTTATAACATACTAAGTGAGACAAAAAAGACTTACTACTATAGCGACAAAAGGCTCCTGAAATTGTTGATTTAACATCTGGGTGCTGACATCTATACCAGAAAGCCAGCAGCCATAACCAGGATGACTGTGGTACCAACCTATGGCATTTTCTAAACGACCAACCTACACAAAACCAACCATTCCCAACAATTACCATTTAGGTAAGAGGATCGAAGCTAAAGAGTAAAACTTTAAACAAATATGGTATTGGAAATAGATTATTGGTGGCACTCCACTCACCCTCTTGACCGCTTCAGTGTAGGCAGCCATATACTCGTAGGCTTGAGCCTGGGCGTTCACACGAGTCTCTGTGCCCTCTACAGGCAATGCAAAGCTGTCCATCACAATCATAGCATGTTTGTCAACTTTGCCTAACAGGAGGCCCATCACTTCCAGGTTTCCTCCAGATCTGGCATGCATTACCATCTTCAGCAATGACAGTGCAGATATTTTTATCTCTTTGAAGTAGTGATGGCTGAAACATTACATAATTTGATGCATGAATGATGCAGTGGAAGAAATGGCAAGTGAGACATAATGAAGGCCAGAAACTCAGGAATGCTACCACAAAATGTCTTAATATTTGATAGCCAACTAAGATTGCAAAAACGGGGATGCATTTGTACTCTTGATCCACATTGCACACATTGGATGTCTGTCTTAGAATCAACCCTAGTACTGTATGAACTAGTCTCCAAACAATTAAGGAGGGACATCTATCGAGGTTCCCACACTTACAGAGCTTTCAGTTCCCATGACTTTTCAATGACTGATTATATTTCACAAAGAAATTAATATATTTACTTCAACAGTAATCATTGCCATTTTTATGTACAAGGATGTCATAAATGTACACTCCAGAACTTAATAAATATGGACTTGCAGATTAACTTTTAGCCACTTTCTCATTTCCCATGTATGGAAAACCTCCTTGCTATTCCCTGGGTTTTCAGTGGTGCCTAGGAACTATGTATATGCTAAGATGGTTAAATGAAATCAGCTTTTGATCCACATGTGATTCTGCATGTTATCTGTGAATTTTATGTATTGTAGAGGGTAACAAAGATTTATATTTGCCCATATGGTTATGTTATGATTTGGGCCAGCCAAATTTGGGTTTGACTTCTTTCCATAAACTGCAAAAACAAACCTTTATACCGATCTTCAACTGAAGAGTATCTCTACTTTATATATCATTGTAATGTACCGCATTCGATTAACCTCAACGGAGTTTGCACTCAAGAAGGCAATCTTACCCAGTGAATAAATCGTCAACAGTTATTTGTGCAAGTTTGAAATCTTCTAGTGACAGTAATACAAAATTCATGCAGATCAAACGTTCATCAAAATTCAGTTTCCTAACCTCAATACCAAATGGTGTGGGAGTCATGTCACAATTTCAATGAGTTCAACAGAATGCTTCACATAACCAACATGGTCTTGACTTTTTCTGCCATGACATTGGAATCATTGACTAAGTGAAAGAAACTGGGGCATTTTCATAAAAAAGAAGCACTAACGGTCATGAGTGTGCTACAACATCATTTAGCTATGTTGAATCTAACAAAACTGTCAAAAAAACAAGAATGTATGTTGATCATAATATCATTCATTAAGCCATTGCGGCCTATACGGTAAGATTCAGACTGAATGTCTGAACTCTCAGGCTGCAGTCCTTGAGGTTTATATATTCTTGCTTCACAGCCTCAGACATATACTTTAACTGAAGATATGGTACCTTAATTAAAAGCAATAGGGCTAACTTCGCCAGTGGTCCTTATCTTGCCACTCATAATGAAAGATAAATCACAGATTAGTATTTCTATGTGAAAATGGTACATGTACAGATAGGGTAAGGTTCAGGCCCACCAGAAGCTTGTAAATAACCAGTAAAGCTGTGGCGAAATTAAGCACATGCAACGGGCAATAGTATATGGACTTAACTCTCATAGTGAACATCAACTCGCCACTGCTTTGTGGTTATTTCAGGGCTCTCGGGAACTCGAGGTTCTGGGTCCCTGACCCGCGATTCTTGCAGTGGACCCGCGTCAATACGGCCTGCGGGTCCCGTGGACGCGCGAGAATTGTAATGCCATGCATCCATTAAGCAAAGCTACAAATTCGCGAGATCGTTAATTGGCCCACCTGCAGGTGAAATGAAAACTCGAAAGTCGTCGCCCGACTGGCGACTGCAATTTAAAACTACCGACTAAAATAAGTTGCGTCTCCTGACTTGTTTGAATAAATAGAGCACGATGATAAGCTCACTCTGCGCCCACCAGGTCAACGCAGTGGCGACAGCCTTTCCGCCAAGAAATGTGCTACAGCGTACAGGAGTTACGCTTTCTTTACTCAGCGAAAATAAGCGAATTCAATCATTGGTCTAGATGATAGTGATGAGAAGGTTTGGTTTCAGAGTATTGACATTATCTGGCGAAAGATGTTCTATTGGGAAAATATGCAGATAGAATCATTTTTACAGCCTGTTTTACTAACTGATCTTCACCCAGTTGGCTTGTTACCATGGCAGCGCTGCGCTAGAGAAACTCAGTTTAAGGACGTTAAAGGGCGATCGCGCGTTTCGCGTAGCGTCGAGATTTATTCTGAGCTGCTTCATGAACTTCTCCATACAAATGTCACAAAATCTCGCAAACGTGCTTCGGTGTCAGAAAGAGTGCTGGAGATACTGATGCGCATCAAGATTGAGGGTCCAGCTGTTCAGGACATTGACAGTCAGAAATCAGCTATGAACTTTATTGCTGATAAACCAATTAATATGCATGCAATGTTTGTACATAGGCGTTTGTGGTGTTGTGTTCAATTATCAATAAAACATCTATTTGGACTCTCGAGTTTCTTGTGGACCCCCGAAATGTGTTGGGGACCCTTGGGAATTTTAATCTGAGGGTCTTGGACCCTTGATAATTTTTGGCTAGCGAGAGCCCTGTATTTTCAGGCCTACGACTGACATAAAACTTACTCTGCCTTACTATCACTACCTTGCAGTTTACTAACTGTACCTACTAAGCAGTATTTACTGTTTTCGATAAGAAACAGTAAGAGGTGACTGATTCATGAGTTGTGAATTTAGGACCACTAGCAAGTTTAGCCTTTACTCCTTTAGGCTCGTAGTAAGTACTAGCCCTACAAGACATCAGAGTAGACTTCTTACTCTGTTTGAAAACGACACAATGTTATAAATTTTTAGATCAATTCAGACAACTATCAAACACCAAACATACCCAAGTTATGGAGTTTTTGAATGCAATGATGTTCTTGGACAATTTTATCCCTTTGTGGTGGAGGATTTCATCCATGGTAATTAGTTATAGTTTGATAAATTTGGAAGCAGTAGAAAGTCTGAAACACAGCAACATGTTTGTTTTCATGTTTAAGACCACGTACATCGCGCATGCTCAGAATGACATGACCCATTGACAACTATTGCTTCCTGCGTCTGAAGTCGATAAGATACAGCAGATTGTATTCAAAGTGTGTCAACGTGCTTCACAAGCTTAGCAGGGAGGCAATGCGGATGAGGCAGTGGTAAAATCACGGAAATGATGTATATGTGGCATTTCTTAAAGAATAGCATCGATCGGGGGTAAGCTTTTTGGTGCGCTGTGACTTATTTTTGTACAGGCTCTTGATATATGTTGTTTTCTAGATGTGTAACCCAGCCCTTTAGTCAAACGCATGTTTTAAAGTGCACCCAAAATATCGGAGCAGAATGGTATATATTTATATTACCGTTCGACTGGAGCTAAGTAAGTAGACTACCATATAATGTTTCAACGACACACAAATACATACTTTGACAGAAATTGGCTTTTGAATGACATCATCAAGACTTAATCTTACTCTTTTTCCCATGGTTTTGCAGCCAAAACATCCTGCTGTTGTTTTCTATCATAACGATATATTTCATCAACGGTACCAACTGTTTCAATGTTATTAGACAGCTCCCATGTCTTTTGGGCTGTGGCACCATCCATGACTCTTCACAAGGCCGCGTGTCAAGGGCTTATAGAAACCTCATAAACTGCACCCTACGTGCAAAGATAAGTCAATAGTTAAAGCGCCAGTTTCAAGACACGATTTGTCAGAGAAATATACTGTATTTAGAAGTTGAGCTGAGCGGTAACGTAAAGAGCGTAAAAGCGATCACCGGAAGTTGACTAATAGCATCTCATGTCATGGCTAACCAAATGAATCTTTAATAAAACTATCGCCACTCATAATTATCAGTCCGATTCAAGTTATTCATCTGGAATCAACCGTTCAGATGGGAAGTGGAATGCATGCTATTGCATAATTTCATAGTTGAATGTAGAACCCAATCGGGCTCCACAGACAATGGGTAAGTCCCTGATTCCTTGATTTATATCTGCTTTCTGCAACTTCCAGGTTAGAGCTCGTATTGATATCAACCCGATGCAACCTGTACTGAGATGACAAGCCGCGTAATGATATATCATTGTGCGTATTGAAATATCAACACGCCTTGAAATCTTCCCACCAAAATGAGCAGAAGAGCTAGCGTTCATAGGATACTCATGTTCGTTGCTGCTGGTAAGACATTTCGAAATCTTGACCTGACATAGTCGATCACCAGCTCGATCGGTGCAAGCCTCTCTGGTATCCGGTTATGTGTCTCTTTCTACTTATAACGAAATAAATTATCTATCTAGCTAATAAATCCTTCAAGTCATCTGATTGGGGTGATTCAATGAATCCCATCGCTTACTGATAAAACTGAACAAGCCCGAAAGCAAGTCGATCATTGACTGATTCCAAAAGAAAAATTCCCAGAACGTTTTAATAATCTGCATTGAAGTTAAAGCTTTATCATAACTTTTGGCACAGGAAATGTATTCACGAATCTGTCTCGATTAAATTTCATCATTTTGCAGTTCTAACACCAATTTGTGTCCTTGTGTGTTCAAAAATTGAAATGTTGTTGTTGTTGTGTAAATGAGATCATGCTGTATTTGGCATAAATGTAACCAATCATGGCACAGCTCTCTTATCAATTGATTATTCTGTAAGTATACCCTCAAATGTAGCAATCAACAGGGCCTTATAATGATGCGTTGCATCTTCTATGCCTTTCTTTTAAAAAAAAATTGGTTTTGAAGTCGTGTACTGATAAAACAAGGAGCAGTGTTTGCTTTCTTCAAAGGTGAAAGAGTTGAAAACCGGGAAGACTGACATTTAGAGTGATATATGCTTTTCGGGCATTTTCATGCAGATCTTAATGCCCAGTATTTTTGATGAAGTCATGCTCCTTGGGAGGGGGAAAAGACGGGAACATATTATTTCTGTGTAATGATATGGGGAAAAAAACAGTTATATTGCAGAGACCGAATCTTAAATCCAACATTTCTTTCTTCAGAACGGATTGACTTGTTATAAGAGTGAGAGAGGGTTACAATCTTCGATGCTCGAAATGGAAACACTGTTCGATTTCGTTTATGTCACGTGACCAGCACATACAATATGGAGGATTTTTGACGACAATCGAAGTGGGTGTCACTCCTGTCAACGATTGTTTACGAAACTCCATGATTTATTTCCAGATCATGTTATATAATCCCCATACCTAAGCACATAGGCAGTATGCACGGTAAGAAGCAACCCAAAGAAATGTTTTTATCGCGAGCCCTCGAGAAAATACTCGGCGACAAGGAGATCAAACGTGCCCATCACTCCCAGTTGAAGAAGGCGTGTGAGGTGGCACTGGGTAAGTTACTTTTTGTTCACTGTTTGTGATGATCATACAGTTCCTGTTTGTATATTATTGTTAGATTCAAGAGAGATAGAGGAATAATATAGTACGATTGTGGTCGTAATAATGAATTCGGCCGGTGCATCACTGCACATATCATATGATCTGATGATACTCGGCAAAGCTGCCAAGTCGGTCATGCTGGTTAACAGTGCCAGTGCCGTGGTAATTTGTCAACACGATTTGTTGTCCAATTACTCTGAATTTACCGGTAAAGATGATAAAGTCGTATGTTATTTCTTCAAAATGGGTTGAAGATAAATATTGTTGGTGCACTCAGGCATACACATCTGCACCCCAAGGATCATGTTAGGACTTGTATCAGTGGATATTTATATTGGTTTAGGGTACTGTCATGGAATAAATTTGGTGAGGGAATGCTACATGTCAAACATGGAAACCAAGTATCAGTACCTTGCTTTAGTTGCTCCATTAAGCCAAACATGAATTTGCACAAATGTGCATATGATAATCATATGAGCATCTACAAATGTTTTAAATTATCAAATTAATGTGTGAATAAATTATTTCAGGGGAACTCAAGAATGACACCAAGGCTCAGAGGTACTTTAATCCCCTATTTCTATTATTTTAAAGTATTAATATATTATATATTAACAGTATGAATTGTTCTACTAATATAAACATTCTTAAGTAAATTGGTTTCAGCAAAGCCGAGAAGAATTCTTCATCAGCTTTACCGCTTCCTAAAGCTACATCTCCATTTATAGAGGCAGACAAATATTTCCTTCCATTTGAGCTGGCATGCCAATCCAAATGTGCCAGAATTGTCAATACCGCCCTCGACTGTTTACAGGTTTTGTTTTCCAGAATTATCCTCCTCTCCCATAGACGTTATGATATAACCATAGATGCTATAATAGATATTAACACCAATGTTAAATTAATTTGGTTTCATTGATACCAGGACAGAATTATTAATTATAATGTAATTGCTCCATGTTAAAAAAACCCCAGGTTTAGTAACTTTTTTGTATGGTTGCAGAAATTAATTGCATATGGTCACTTGGCTGGCAACACTGCAGACAGTACAAGCCCAGGGAAGCGTCTAATAGATCGTATTGTTGAAGTCATTTGTGGCTGCTTCAGCAATGGCCCCCAAACTGATGATGGAGTCCAACTACAAATTATCAAGGTTAATTTCATTTACCCATGTTGAAATTTTTCATGCATTGACAAAATCAATATATTTAGGCACTGGGATATGTAATAAGATATTTGTCTTGTTCTTTTTACAGGCACTTCTTACTGTAGTCACAGCCAGTACATGTGAGATACATGAGGGCACGGTTTTGTTAGCTGTACGCACCTGTTATAACATATATCTGGCCAGCCGCAACCTCATCAACCAAACTACTGCTAAAGCCACACTCACTCAGATGCTTAATGTCATCTTTGCCCGCATGGAAAACCAAGCAGTATGTTTTAGTAATTCTACATTTAGTGGACATCTTTACTGAATTGTGTTGTTATTTAACAGCATTTTTTTTTTTATTTGTTTTTAGCCAATGCATCTCTACAATGTCAATAATTAGAACTAAGAACTAAAATCACACTAATGTGTCAGACATTCCAGATCTCTTATTACCCAGCTCTCATTAATGTAGTATCACATTTGGGTAATCCACCAGCAGAGAAACTTGTATTGTGTAATTCTACCCAGGACCATTATTCTGAATTGAAATTAAGGTACAAGAAAACCTGCAAAAAGAGAAAGATAGGGAGGAGATTGATTCACATCAGACCGAAAACAGCCTTGACTCTGAGGTGCCGGCTCCGCCCGATGATAGCCGCTCCAACACACCCATTTCACCCCTTGTATGTACTTTAGTCTGTTTATATCTCCTGGTAGAACTAGAAGTGTCAACACTAAACTAAGTTTAATTATTATATGTATTCGGTTTACTTGGCCAGGATACTGATGACTCACAACATGCCGAAGTCAATGACACAATCAGCACAAAAAGTGAGAAAAGTAAGTTTGCCAAAATTTGTAAATTTTGAACCAAATTTCTGTAGTGCTCCTTTTTAAAGTTAAGATGAAGTGTCAGTGACTGCACAAAGATGAAGTGATAATGGTATTTGGAGTTTGTATGAATGGTCTAAGTTTTGTACATTGTATGAATGGTCTTAGTGTTTTGGTTGTACTAAGTATTTGGGTTGTATGAATGGTCTAAGTGTTCTGGATTGTATGAATGGTCTAAGTATTATTGGTTGTGTGAATGGTCTAAGTATTATGGGTTGTATGAATGGTCTAAATATTGTGTATGGTATGAATGGTCTAAGTATTGTGGGTTGGGTATTGTTTTAGGTACAGCTACAGCTCCTGTTGAGGAAACTCCCGAGGAAATTGCTAAAAGTATACTTGATGGAATTATAGATACTATTACTGGTCAGTTGAATATAGCCACCACTTTGACACTGCCTGGTTTGCTCTATTGATCCCTTGAATGCCAAGCACCTAATTCCCTCTAACCTGTCTTTAACTGTATCCCAACTGTAACTGTAAGATGAATGGAATGGAATGTTAAATACAGCCAGAATATGGTGGCCATTAATATGTATTGCACTCCTGTACATATGGCATCAGCTGGATACATTAGCATGGTGGCATTATGTTTGTAAGTCTAGTTTGCTGAGTAGTGGTATAAGTGCATGGTGTTGGCTTGAAACAGCAGATGAGCCCCAACATGTGGACTTGTCCATGGAGCCTGCCCCTGCTGCGGCAGCTGTCTCCATGCCAACATCTCCTATGGCCCCCTCACACCTCTCTACAGATCCTACAACTCCCACGGGAGGGTCAGGTAATATTACAAAACAACTGGTGACTCTTTACCTTGCCTTGTTGATGCAGGGTTCAGTTCATGCTTGGGTTTTCCTTCTTCAATAATGCACCACTGCTTATGACTGTCAGTACTTTATCATTTCTTCACATTGTTTGGCTTTAGTGACTCGAGAGGAGGTAATGCATTGGAGATATGCTAATTATGTAAAACTTTACTGCTCTACTAATATTGCATGCTGTTTTTTTCTGTTGTGTTCAGTGTCTTTTATCTATATGAAGGTTATATGTAACACAAATGTGTATTTATTGTATAAAAAGCCTGCTTTGTTTCAGTAGTGATGGTGGCTGGTGTTGTTGTTGACGATGAACTTGCTCAGCTGTGATGTTGATTCAGAATAATGGACACATTGTTATTGATGCTTTAGGGACAGTTAGGACAGGGTCTGAAGATGAAACTGTCGTCATGGAGCTGCATGAAAATGTTGGTGCATTTTCACATATTCTTCAGAAAGATGCATTCCTAGTGTTCAGAAGCCTTTGCAAGCTTTCTATGAAACCTTTAGCAGAAGGACCCCCTGATCCCAAGTATGTATCCATCGTTGACCAGCTACTCATTTTAAAAAGTTGGAAGCCAAATTGTTGGGTTTTATTTTTCTCGCTGTTGAAACCACTGTTGTTTGTGTGTACAGGTCACATGAAATGCGCTCAAAGATCTTGTCTCTTCAGTTACTATTGTCCATACTGCAGAATGCTGGGCCTGTGTTTCAAACTAATGAAATGTTCATCAATGCCATCAAACAATACCTCTGTGTTGCTCTGTCAAAGAATGGAGTTAGTTCTGTTCCACAAGTGAGTTACTCTTGCATGCGGTAAGCTACAAAATACTAGTTTTTGAAATACTCCTTGTTCCTCTGTACCTGCTATAACACTGTATGGTTCGGCACTATAGACCTTTGAAATGTGATTACAACTTCCTACAAGTGCTTTGGTTAAGGCAATTTGCCTTTGTGTGCCAGGTGTTTGAATTGTCTCTGGCAATATTCTAACCCTGCTCTCCAACTTCAAACAACATCTCAAAATGCAGATCGAGGTAAGATCAATGTGTGATAATTTTGGCCAAATTAAAATATATTGTACCACCTAATGACCATCTAGTCTGTCACATTTTCATCCCACTAACACTTCCTTCCCTCAGGAAGTTATGGATCCGAAATAATGATTTCACCCTTTGATGGATAATTTATCACATGAGCCAACTTGTTTCTTGATTTCAGGTGTTTTTTAAGGAAATTTTCTTGTACATACTGGAGACCCCCAGCAGTAGTTTTGAGCACAAGTGGATGGTTATTCAGGCTCTGACTCGCATATGTGCAGGTGCTCTGCCCTAAATACATCTTCTGATGTCATGATATGATTGCATTCGACTTATCTACTTTCCAACAGAACCTTACCATTTGTTGATTGGACATGTTGCAGACGCACAATGTGTAGTGGACATATATGTCAATTATGACTGTGATCTTACTCTGGCTAACATATTTGAACGACTTGTCAATGACCTGTCCAAAATTGCCCAGGGACGGCAAGCTATGGAACTTGGTAAGTTTTGGCACCATGAATCATGTATCATTGCATGGTTTTTATCCTCTTGTCCATCAAAACAAATGACTTGATGATTTATTAAAGATGTTGTCGCTACCGTTTTCTTGAAGGGGCGTCCCCTAACCAGGAGAAAAGCATGCGCGTGAAGGGTCTGGACTGTCTCGTGTCGATATTGAAGTGTATGGTGGAATGGAGCAAGGACCTTTATGTCAACCCTCACTCTCAGTCTAATCTCAGTCAGTACCCATTATCTGCCCACATTCACATAAAGCACATATATTGCTTTAGTTACTATGTGGTGCATAGCATGTTATTTACCAATCTCTACAACCACAATGTATTGGCAAAGTAGATTTTGACTGGAAGTGGGATAACTTTTGGTCTTGTTTCAGCTCAAGACAACAATAAATCTTACCCTGAGACGATTGAAAACGGACCGAACAAGAACACTATATCCAGTTACGACAGCAGTAACTCTCTTAACTCAACCTCCTCCTCGGTCACCCCAAACAACGGTCTGCCAATCACTGACAACGCTGAACAATTTGAAGTCCGTAAACAGCAGAAAGAACTGTGGGAAAATGGTATTACATTGTAAGTAGTGTACAATTATTCACATTATAATATTTTCGATTGTACAACCTACCAATACCTCATAGTGTTTTCTTCCCATGTTCTTTTTTTCCCCCCAGGTTCAATAAGAAGCCAAATAAAGGTATATTATACCTACAGGAGCAGAGTCTACTGGGCACAACCCCAGATGATATTGCAGATTTATTCACAATGACGACCGTCTTGACAAGGTAGATATACTGCTACATCCAATTGATTCCAACAAGAACATGTCTATTTGATAGCACCATGTATCTCATTGTGTTGTCAATTGAAGTTGTATTACAGTTGTTAGGTTGATTATTGCTAATGATTATTCATACATTTCCCCTGCAGAACATGATGGGTGACTACATGGGAGAAAATGAAAAGTTAGTTCTTTAAAACAAACCTGATGTTTAGATAAGTTAGTGATGATCTGGTATATATTTGAAGTGTAAGGCGCAATTATTGAACAAAATGAAATACCTTTGTTAAATCTCGTGTTTGAATACTTATCCTTCCAGGTACAACAAGGAGGTGATGTATGCCTACATCGACCAAATTGACTTCTCGAGCATGGAGTTTGTGCCCGCCTTGCGGCGGTTTCTGGCAGGTTTCAGGCTACCCGGAGAAGCTCAGAAGATTGATAGGCTCATGGAGAAATTTGCATCTAGATTCTGTGAATGCAACCCAAAGTAAAAATCACTTTTAATGGTTTTGTTATTTCTCCTTTAGTTACATATATATATGGGAGTAGATGGGCTGTGTGGGTACTCACTGTATGGTCTTATGTGATGCAGTTTGGGAATATTTGCCAGTGCTGATGCTGCATATGTGCTGGCTTATTCTGTCATCATGCTGACTACAGATCTCCACAGCTCCCAGGTAAACAATGTCTTCACTTGCTATTAATACTGCCGGCATGATTACGTTTCACTGGTGGTAACATTGGTGTGTTGTTGTCCGCGTAGATCAAAGAGAAGATGAAGAAGGAACAGTATATCCGCATGAACCGAGGTATCAATGATAGCAAGGATCTACCCCAGGAATACCTCAGTGCCATATACGATGAGATCGCAGACCAGGAAATCAAGATGAAGATCAGCTCCTCTGGCAAGCCAAGCAAGTCTGCCCCATGTAAGAGCTGGTGTAGTAATAATTCAACATCAAATATTCAAGAATACGATTTAGTTCTGTTTGTAATATGTATATTGGTTGTAGCAATGCAGTTGGCTCTGGTTATATCCATGCTGTTTGAACTGTAGTCCTGGCCAAGCATATTAGTGTTGCTATAAGTCTCATTCATTGATGCTGACTGGCGGTTTTGTTGTCAGCTGTGACAAGTGAGAGGCAGAGGAAGGTTCTGTATGATGTCGAGATGGAACACATGGCCAGCACAGCAAAGGCCCTCATGGAATCAGTCAGCCATGTCCAGTCTAACTTCACATCAGCCAGACACCTCGACCATGTCAGACCCATGTTCAAGGTGACATTGAAAGCCCAAACAATCACAGAGCCTTTCGTTTTTTTATTGCTGCTAGTTTCTATGGTTTTTTTTGTTGGTTTGTTGTCAGTTGGCATGGACACCATTTTTGGCAGCATTCAGCGTAGGTTTGCAGGATTGCGATGATGCTGAGATTGCCACTAATTGTCTGGATGGTATCAGGTGTGCTATACGTATCACCTGCATCTTCCATATGGAGGTAAGCCCGTTATGACTGCTCATTATCTTACCATTACATAAAGTGGGGTCAGTTATCTACAGTATCTCAAATTTGAACATCTCGTGATCCATATTTCGGTTGCTTTGATTTCCCCCCAAAAGCATCTAGACTACCTTTGTCCATTTGTAACTTTGTCAGTAAAAGTTATGTTTCCTTTGCCCATGCAGTTCTGACTTTGATTCATTCCCAATTACGATCTGAGCACCATATTTTCTTGATGATTTTTGATGATATATGAGTCTTACGTATTGTTGCTGATGCCACCCTGGTGGAATGTGTGTGTGTGTGTAGCTGGAGAGGGATGCATATGTACAGGCCCTGTCCCGATTCACTCTCCTCACCGCCACGTCCCCCATCACAGAGATGAAGGCTAAGAACATCGACACCATCAAGACACTCATCTCTGTGGCTCACACAGATGGAAATTACCTGGGGCATTCCTGGCTTGAGGTGAGCTTAACTCACAAACATCAGAAATGATCTAGTTCAAACTGTTTTGGGGCACTCTCAAGGGAATAATAGGTGCGGGTATCCTTTAGCAGAAGTGGCAAGCCTTGCCTCTGTTATATTCCTAGTCGTATACCTGATTGTTAATGCACGTTTCTGACTTTCAGATCCTCAAGTGTATATCTCAGTTAGAGTTGGCTCAGTTGATTGGTACCGGAGTGAAGACTCGTTACATCACAGGCCCACCTAGTCAGACTTCCCATGCCCATACACTAGAAGCTTACGACCCTGAAGGTAAACAGTGTACTATGAATCAAATACTACAAGACCAGTTTCAGCTGTTTCTCTGACATCATGCAAGGACTTGTTGATATTGCCTACATAGTACTCTGGGTGCTTACTTAACTCTGCTGTTAATACACAGTTATCGCCAAGGGTAACCGTATAGACTCAAAGACCAAGGCCCACATCCAGGAGTCGATGGGGGAGACAAGTTCCCAGAGTGTGGTGGTGGCTGTAGACCGAATATTCACCGGTTCTGTGAGGCTAGATGGAGACGCTATAGGTACTCGTCTCTGTTTGATCTGACCGATATCTCGATCTTCATTTGAGATTGCTCTCGTTTCATGTGAAGTGAGATGTGGTGATAATAACTGGGGGTGGATTACTCGTGTTTTGACGACCATTTCTTGATGTAGTGATGGTTACTGATAGCTTGCTGCTATGTTGACAGTGGAGTTTGTGAAGGCCCTGTGTGCTGTATCAATGGATGAGTTAGCCACAGTTTCCCACCCACGTATGTTCAGCCTGCAGAAGATTGTGGAGATCTCCTACTATAACATGGGGCGTATCAGGCTCCAGTGGTCCCGTATCTGGCAGGTCATCGGTGACCACTTCAACAAGGTCAGTCAACCATATATCTGATTAACCAACCTTCCTTGTTGATGAAAGTTGATGCTGGCAATGCTCCAAGGTTTCTCCCACTCCAGGAGCTATAGCTTCATGGTCTTAAGTGATTAGTTATGTGATGATGACGGAGAAAGTGATTGGGTTGATGATGATAGCATTATTGCTGTGGCTGTGATACCAGGTGGGCTGTAACCCTAATGAGGACATCGCTTTCTTTGCGGTCGACTCCCTCAGACAGCTCTCTATGAAGTTCATTGAGAAGGGAGAGTTCACTAACTTCCGTTTCCAGAAGGACTTCTTGCGGCCATTTGAACACATTATGAAGAAAAACAGGTAGGTGCTTGTTTGAGAATGGAATAATTGATCGTCCCATGTTTGCTTTGGATGGAGTGTTTTCTGTCTGATGTAATAGTTTATTAAAATAGTAAGTCCAGCAGCACTTACTGATGCGTGTGTTTGATTCAGGTCGCCCACCATTAGGGACATGGTGGTACGCTGTGTGGCTCAGATGGTCAACTCGCAAGCAGGAAACATACGCTCCGGCTGGAAGAACATTTTCAGTGTCTTCCATCTGGCAGCTTCTGATCACGATGAGAGCATTGTTGAGCTTGCTTTTCAGACCACTGGAAAGATCATATGTAAGTGCCAACTGACATGTGCCAACTGACATGTGCTTCACTGGAAACATGTCTTGCTGTCTCACATAACTGTCTTCCGTTGGAGTTCATGTGTCTTCTTGTCAGATTTCCCTTTCTTCAACAGAAAGATATTTGTGAAATCTCTGTAAACCACAGTTTACTATGTCCCCTCTATTACTTTACAACAGACCAACATATTCTGTTGTCATTACAATCCTATTACCAGACTTGAATAATGTAACCTTGTGTAATTGGTGCAGTCTGAGAGAAATCATTTGTGTTGCAGCGCCTGGAGGTAATGGTAATTATGTAATTAGCCTGCCTACCCCACATCATACTCACCCCTAAACATCCTCTAACCTCTGTTAAAACCTCTCCAGTCTACCACAGTGCCTGATATCTATATAGATATAAAATGAAATGCCTGGTTCATGTGCTAATATGGAATGAAGTATGTGCATCACTGGCCTATACTGATTGCCACATGCTCTGGTGGTGATGACGCGTTTATAGGCCATAATCCATTAGTAAGTGACCTCCACTGATTCTTCATTCTCACAGCATTCCATCAATAAGTTGACAGCATCTTACTTGCATCCCCAATCATGCTCTCCTTCGCCTTTATTTCACTGAGATCAACTAGTTATTGGAAGAAGAGTGTTGTATCGAATTAGGAGATTATAAGGGGTTTGATGTCCACCATCCCCAGGGCTCCGTGGTTTTGCATTATTCCTTTCATGACTGAAAGGACGTCTGTGTGCTATGTACACAATGAGTGTGCATGCTATGAGATGTTTACAGCGACCAGCTATGTAACTTTCTGCATGAATGCATGTGGTGGAAGTGTGAAGCAACACAAGGAAATTGACATAAATTCCACCCATATCCTGGTCTGAATACAGCATGCAACAAGAGACTGCAATAAATAGATGGATGCCCTGATAATGACCATTGTATGCATGGAATGTCTTCATCAGTTATTCTGTTTCTTTGGAGAATCGCAGGATATATAATTGAGTTTTCTCACTCACATAAGGTTAACTTTAGCATTTTTGTGTAAGCCTCATGGCCCTGGCCACTCTGATTGCAGCCAGCATCTTCGAGAAGCATTTTGCTGCTGTCATTGATTCCTTCCAAGATGCAGTCAAGTGCCTATCTGAGTTTGCGTGTAACGCAGCCTTCCCTGACACGAGCATGGAGGCTATTAGGCTGATCCGCAACTGTGCCAGATACGTTGCTGAAAAGCCACAGGTGAGCAAGCTAGATGTTGTGACAATGTATCTATCATACAATATTTATCCTTCTTGATTTATTACTCCACCACCTGGCATACCTATCTGATGCGACCCTGCTAATTCCTAATCACCCCACCTGTCGTGTGTTTGTCCAGGTGTTCAAGATGAATGGTTCTGACCAGGAACAGGTGATGAATGTTACTGAGGATGACAGGGTCTGGGTTCGTGGATGGTTCCCTGTACTCTTTGAACTCTCTTGTATCATCAACCGATGTAAACTCGACGTCAGAACCAGGTCAGCTTTTAACATTTACCTGCTTACATTGTCTACCCTAGTTTTGTTTACATATACCAAACATCAAGCACTTTCCTATCTACTTAGTAGAATTGTTAAATCTTAACCTCAATTATAAGGCGAGTTGTTATGGGTAGGTTTACTATTTTGAAACTGTTGTTGATGGCATTTGTCGTGATGTTGTCACAGAGGCTTGACGGTGATGTTTGAGGTGCTTAAGACGTATGGAGAATCCTTCTCACAGCACTGGTGGAAGGACCTCTTCCGAATCGTCTTCCGAATCTTTGACAACATGAAACTGCCAGAGTCGCAGAGTGAGGTAACAGCTCAGCTCAGCTTCCTCTACCGTTATGTTCAGACCCACTTTCACACACATTATCTGGCTTTAGTTATGTAGTTATTGGTCATCACATATAATACACTCATATCTTGAACAGTAGCATGTTAGGTGGTGATTTCACTGCATTAATGTATCACACAATGCAAGATGGCATGCCGTCATAATGCTTTTGACATCATAACGCTCCAACGAGTGGATATGATTGTCAGTGTAAATCTGAAGCAATATAGAATCCCACATCCATGTTTGGCACCTAGTTCACGTCCTCGTTTATATTTGAGTAGATGTTGATTGCTGCTTCAAATCACTCTTCTATTCCTGTATATGTCTTGTTTGTAGCCCATACCATGCATACAACCTTTACTCATCAATTAAGTCCATAGATTCAGCTATTGATGAGGATTTTAAATCCTCAATACATTGAGTGGATTTTAAATATAGGTTATTCATTGTTTTATAGGTCCAACCTTTTACCCCTCCACTGGTGTTTCCATGCTGTTACCCCTGATGTAGCACCTTACCATGCATTGCATGTGGTGTTTCCATGCTGTTACCCTTGATGTAGCACCTTACCATGCGTTTCATGTGGTGTTTCCATGCTGTTAACCCAGACGTAGCACCTTACCATGCGTTTCATGTGAACCTTTCCATGCTGTTACCCCTGAAATAGCACCTTACCATGCATTGCATGTGGTGTTTCCATGCTGTTACCCCTGACGTAGACCCTTACCATGCATTGCATGTGGTGTTTCCATTTTGTTACCCCTGATGTAGCACCTTACCATGCATTGCATGTGCTGTTTCCATGCTGTCACACCTGACGTAGCACCTTACCATGCGTTTCATGTGGTGTTTCCATGCTGTTAACCCAGAGGTAGCACCTTACCATGCGTTTCATTTGAACCTTTCCATGCTGTTACCCCTGACGTAGCACCTTACCACGCGTTGCATGTGGTGACTGCCATGTTGCTAAGTGATCCTAGGTTGTACCAACTGGCTGACATTTGTTTCAGTTTCTGTTCTTGATTAATTTTTATTTTCATTCCTATGCTGGATTACCTGTCTTATTGCTGTCATGATATCATAGAGCTGCTGTGTTCCTTCATTATGTAAACTCATCACTTCATCTCTAGTCTGATGTTTGATGTCCTATAATGCAATATTTGTATATATTGAAGTTCTAATGTCACTGTATGAATTCCAGGCCTTGGTAAAGTTATTATTTTTTCTTGTTACTTCAATGTATATGGTAATGGATAGGTTTATTGACCTGGTAATGTCACAAGCATTTATCTTGTGCAGATTAAAACTGAGATGATTGGCTATTGTAATAGTGTCTTCATGATAGTCAATCTTAGATACATGTCCCAATAATCATTGTGAAGAGTGTTAAAGTGGTAGATAATCTGACTCATAAGATCATAACACCATGTGATGTTCTATGGAAATCGTGTCCGGCTTCCCAAAGTTGGTGTCACCAGTTGCCCACCTTACCTGGTGGCTGTGTTCATGTCACATAGTCATGCAGACAGTGAACAAGAGCCATTGTCTCTTGATATTAGTTCTTGGAGTTGTTTTTGGTTCAAAGACAAAGCTTGACTTGCTTAGCTTGTTCTACAGTATCTGTGTTATCTGCATGCTGTCTCCATTTCTACCCCATCAGTCCCCCTGCCATGTGTACATACAAACATCTTATAGCTGTGTACCCTGATGAAGATATATATGTGGTTTGGTTGGTCTGTCTGTGGGGCTGACGGTTGTGTGTGTGTTCCTTCTGTTGTGTAGCACGAGTTAGTTTGTGAAGCAGCCCAGGAGTTAAGGGATTCCCACCACAGTAGCACTGTAAGGTGTCATTTCTCCTAGACGTGCCCAATAAGTCTGATTTACCCGTGTTGCACTGATCCTAACTTGTAGTTGATGTTCTTAATTTTTCTATGTTATTGTACTACCTAGACCTCCCTCGTGTTCTATATGGTTATTGTACTTCCTAGACCTCCCTCGTGTGTTTTAGTAGTGGTATTAACCCAGTTGTTTGAGTAGATTAATAGACTTGATTTGCCACATGGACTGACCATTTGACATCTGTATTTGTTTCATTACCTTGATCACCTGTTTGTTGTCATTGGTGACTGTCATTTATGCTGTTACATATTGTAACCCCCTGTTTGTTTATGCGCACCTCTTGTCAAGCCTGGAAAATTACCTCAAAGAAACTTTGTTACATCAAGACCTGTCTCATTACTGACCAGGCCCTTTACTCAGTATTATCATAAGCAATCACACCTACCCTATCACCCACACAACACATTTATGTTATCACCCACATGGTCCATAACACACCTTTCTTATTACTCACCTATCTCATCATCCACCTTCCCAATCACACAACCATCTCATAAACCACCTACCCCATCACACACCCTCACAGCACCCACATGGTCCATCTCAACACCACCCTACCCCATCACACTCCATCTCATCACCACCTCACCCAATCACACCATCACACACTCCCATCTCATCACCCACCTACCCCATCACACGGGCAGCGCAGCAACACTCACATCTCCACCTACCCCAGCACACCCATCACCCACCACCCACCACACCAAACCCACTCCCCCCATCACACCTACCCCAGCACCCATCTCGACACCCACCCCCCCATCACACCCATCCAGCACACACCCTCACCAACACCATCACCTACCCCATCACACACCAGCGGAGCACCCACCTACCCCATCACACTCCCATCTCAACACCCACCTACCCCATCACACACCCATCTCATCACCCACCTACCCATCACACACCCCATCTCACCCCCCAGCACACGACCCATCGCCCATCTCATCACACCCACCTACCCCATCACACTCCCATCTCAACACCCACCTACCCCATCACACTCCCATCTCAACACCCACCTACCCCATCACACTCCCATCTCATCACCCACCACACCCCATCACCACACTACCATCCCCACCTACCCCACACACCCATCTCATCACACTCCCATCTCATCACCCACCTACCCCATCACACCCCATCCATCATCCTCACCCCCCACACACCCCATCTCACACCCCACCTACCCCATCACACTCCCATCTCAACACCCACCTACCCCATCACACACCCATCTTATCACCCCCCTACCCCATCACACTCCCATCTCAACACCCACCTACCCCATCACACTCCCATCTTATCACCCACCTACCCATCACACACCCACCTACCCCATCACACACCCATCTCATCACCCACCTACCCATCTCATCACCCACCTATCGTATTACCCACATTGTCCCATTACACACACGCAGTGGATTTTGAAGCAGTCACCAAAATAGCAATAGTGTTATTGTATGCGTGTTGTCATGTCTCCAACCACCAGCCTCGGATTGTATCATAATACTCATGTTTGCTGCACAAAATTTGATATCTATTAATCTTATCACCTGTTTCATTGTAAATAATGCCCATGTTCTTGTTTTGGAAGTTATGCTTAGTCTCTCATTCATATGGTTAGTTCAGCATTGTGTACATTATTGGGTATTGAATTGCAGAAAAAAACAGGTGGTTTAACATTAACGTTTTCTGGTATTTGAGTTTCTTGTTTTGAAAATGAATGAGGTATACTGAGTGAAGATGTGTGGACTTTGGTTACAGAAAGCTGAGTGGATGACGACTACATGTAACCACGCCCTGTATGCCATCGTGGATGTGTTCAGCCAGTACTACGATGTCCTCTACTCAATTCTGCTCTCTGATCTCTATGACCAACTTAAGTGGTGTGTCCAGCAAGGTCAGTATAGTGCCCAGTCAGCTACAACACCTGTCAATCAATACACTAGTCAGTTACGACACCAGTCAATCAATACACTTGTTGGTTAAAACACCAGTCAATCAATACACTAGTCAGTTACAACACCAGTCAATCAATACACTAGTCAGTTACGACACCAGTCAATCAATACACTAGTCAGTTACCATTCCATCTGTGCACTAGCCAGTTACCACACCATTCCATCTATACACTAGCCAGTTACCCCATGATTCTATCTGTACACTAGCCAGTTGCAGCACCATTCCATCTGTACACTAGCCAGTTACCACACCATTCCATCAGTACACTAGTCAGTTATCACACCATTCCATCTGTACACTAGCCAGTTACCACACCATTCCATCTGTACACTAGCCAGTTACAACACCACACCAGTCCATCTGTACACTAGCCAGTTACCACATCATTCCATCTATACACTAGTCAGTTACCACACCAGTCAATCAATACACTAGTCAGTTACGACACCAGTCAATCAATACACTAGTCAGTTACCATTCCATCTGTGCACTAGCCAGTTACCACACCATTCCATCTATACACTAGCCAGTTACCCCATGATTCTATCTGTACACTAGCCATTTGCAGCACCATTCCATCTGTACACTAGCCAGTTACCACACCATTCCATCTGTACACTAGCCAGTTACCACACCAGTCAGAGCATACATGGATCCTGTTAGGTATCCAACTGGATAAGCAGTAAGCTATGGTTTCAGACAATGAGCAGCTGGCTCGCTCAGGAACTAACTGTCTGGAGAATCTGGTCATATCCAATGGAACCAAGTTTTCCTCTGAAGTCTGGGATCGATCCACTCAATGTATTTATGACATTTTCAAAGGCACCATTCCTTACTCGTGAGTAATTCCTTACATGCTTTCTGTTTCTAACATATTCTATAACTGGCCATGAATAGACCGGCTTCACCTTCTTTCTAGTTTCCTCGTGAGTAATGTGTTGATTGTCTGAATCAGGTTGTTGACGTGGGGGCCCGATATGGGCGACACCGTACCGATGTCTGGACAGCCAGGTCATGGACATGATGAAACCATCAGCAGGGAGGATTCTGTGAGTGCAGCCCCACTCATGGCATTGTCAGCAATACACTATAACACTATCCATCAAAGTTCTAACCCCAAACTAACATGTTGGTTGTCGTTGTTAAAAGGATAACCAATCTTTAACATCTGGCCCTGGGTCTGGAATACTCAGACGAATGGGAAGTGAACACAGCATAAACTCTATCGATTCCCGGGAACACAAGATTCCACGCACCAGTAGGATTCATTCTCTTTTTCTACACATTTTCTGTATACATCCATGCTTGAATGCTACCTTGTCATAACTCTGAGGACCCCCAGTTTTATCAAACTGGATGGTTTGGGATGGAGGACGGGTGCATGTGTGAATGTCTCCACAGACATGTTGGTGGATTCATGCCTTATCTAAGTGTCTTAACTGTGTGTGTGTGTGAACAGAGGTGACGGCAGAACACAAATTATTTGCGTCTCTTCTCATCAAATGTGTAGTACAGCTAGAGCTAATTCAGACTATCGACAATATCGTCTTCTTCCCCACCACGAGTCGCAAGGAGGATGAGGAGAACCTCGCCGCAGCTCAGGTAATGGTCCACCTCTACCACCAATGTCATCATTTTAATCGGAACACATTACCTACACCACTCAGCCTGTTCCTGTGGTGTAGTGGTATACTGTTTACCCTTTCGATCCACAGGTTGTGGGTTAGATACTTAGGTGTAGCTCAATAGAACCATGCTGGACCTTCGTCCAGCAGCATGGGTTTCACAGCCCGGCCTGGGCAATGGGTTTTTGTTAATTGTTGGCACTTAAGGGGAGCTCTCCAAGCATCACAACCATCCTCATCCATCACCGTCGCGATATCACCTTGCTGATGAAAGTGACATAAATCCCCAATATTACCTATTACCCTTACTCGCCTACACTACTAGCTATCTACCATACCGATCATGTTGTTAAATCCTGATCTAACATAACACACTCAGGAAAATTGGAAACCTATCAGTTCTAGGTTAAATTATACCAAATGTATGGCCTAAGTGAAGCAGATTGGTTATGTATATGTTAGCATTGTTTTTGTGTGTATACAGGCAGCCGAGATGGGGGGCAGTCCCCTGGACACCCAGCAACATGAGGATCAGGGTATGTACCAGTACCTCACCTCACAACAGCTCTTTACCCTCCTCGACTGCCTCACAGAGTCTCACAGCTTCGCTAAGACATTCAACGCCAACCATGAACAGAGAAACGTACTGTGGAAAGCTGGTGAGTGATAAACCAATGGGAGCAATCCAAAATCTCATTTTCTCCATCACCACTACCCTCGCCTTGTCTGCTTAGTTTGATCTTACATCGACATGGGATTACTCCCACCTTGATTGGGTCTTCCTTCCAAATATCAGGCAGCTGCCTCAAAATCTTCTCAAAATGACCAGTGGTTTTGTTCATGAGATGATCACATTTCATTAAATCATTACTACCGTATTGTGTACTGATATTTCTAAAGTGAATAGCTGAACTAAAAGGCAGTACCATGTGTGTCTCTGCCATACTTGAATGACTTGTGTGCAATCGGTGACCAAGCCAATGGCATTAAACTCCCTGCTTCCCTGAGGTTGCTCCTGGGTAGGACCCCTAGCTCTTTATCTTCCTATCTTGCCCTCTGTTTGTACTGTGTGTATTGGTGCATGTGATCTCTTTGTGTAGTGTTAGCTCCGGGTTGATATAGTGTGGAGGCTGGTGGGGGAGCTAGATAGATAGACTGGTGATATGGTCATCACATCACCACTCACTGGAATCCCTCCACCATGTCTCACATGTGACTAGATAAGTGTGCATGCTGGGTTGTATGAGGGAGGGAGTTCTATTGATATAAACACACCAGCCGGAACAGCTTGTCGTCATTTTGTTCGAGATAAGAGCGCCTTGGGTTGGTTACGAACTGTGCCTGCATCGATTTCAAGTGGGTAACCTCTCTGTTGGATGTTACTTCCCGTCCTGCATGGGGGTGCTACGGTTCTGTGTCCTAGCGTGTACACATCTGTTACGGCATCAGCTGGCATTGTGTAGTGGTTGATGTGTATAGATATTGACTGTAGAATCACATGTGAACAATTTTCTTATTTCACCAACATATATTGTGCTGGTCCACACAATGAACCAAAAGTTTCTGTTAAATGGTGCCCTCCTTGTAGACCACAAGTAATCATATATTCCCTGCTTTACCTCTTCATTTCTATCTTTATATGTTATTATTTGCCTCAGCATAATACATTGCTGTGCTCTTGCAGGTTTCAAGGGTAAGGCTAAGCCCAACTTGTTGAAGCAGGAGACACAGAGTTTAGCGTGCACCCTGCGTATACTCTTCCGCATGTACGGTGACGACTCGAGGCGGTCTCACTGGGACGAAGTGCAGGCCAAGCTCATCAGGTCAGTCACATTATCACCGTCTGGCTCGTGAAAGTGTCACAGAGGTCTGTCCCATTATCATGGTTGATATCGATGTCATATTCAGGCTAACTGTGTGTATAGGGTTAGATGTGTGTGTGTTGTATCAGGGTGGGACAGGAAGCGCTGACCTACTTTCTCTCGCTGCAGTCAGATAGTCACCGTGAGGCCTGGTGTAACCTTCTCCTCCTCTTCCTCACCAGGATACTTAAGCTCCCAGATGAGAGGGTGAATGTCTGCTACTTTATATATATTCTACTGCCATCTACTCCCCTGTGTGTCTAGTGCATACTTGAGGCTTGTTGTGCAGCTGACATGAGCTTTTGTGTGTTTGTTTTTGGCCAGTTTCGTGCCCATGCATCAGTATACTACCCACTACTCTGTGACATCATTCTCCATGAAATGAAACCAGAATTGCGGTCAATTCTGCGCAAGTTCCTCCTCAAGACTGGTGTTGCTTTCAGCATCACTGCAAGCAGATCAGAGCAAGCCCACTAGTCCTCATGCAGACCCATCACCAGTTGAAAATCGCTGATCTTGTGAATTCTACTATAATTGATGGGGCTGGCCTCCTGGAAGTTGTGTTTTTATCATCAGAATGTGTTATTAGTTGTGCCTGTGAGCGTATTCACCAACAGGGGTGGGGTTCATTTTGTTCCGGGTCTTAGTCAGCTGACGGATATTTTTCCTTGATAACTTTGTTTCTGCATGACTTATAAAGATCACTGACAATGATAAATCGATTCAGATGTTGTTTTCACACTTCCTGTCTCATTGTTTATGTTGTTTCTGAGGTCTCTCAAGCAACCTTGCCTGTGACACAAAATATGTAAGGGTTTTGATTTATATATCCCAGTATGATTTCTGACAAGTTAAAAAGGTTACTGAATGTGTTTCAAATTGGCCTGTTCTATGTTGGAGATGGGTATATATAACATAAGACAAGGGACTGAGGCCATGAATGATTAAATTAAGTGAGTCTGTAGCAAATAGTGTTCAGTTTGGGGCAATCTTGTGATAAGTATAAATAGAGAGATAATTATTGATCAAAATCATCATTGTTTATATGATTATAGATAACCCAGTAGACCTTTATGAGTTCCTCAACAAGACATTCCAGTCACAATGCCACAATGTGCAAAGTTTTGGCAATGTGAAACACTTGGCAGTGAGAGCCATCACCCCTCGTGCAATATAAGGTGTCTATATAGCTCCCAGTATTGCTGCATACCGCAACCAATCTTGGCATCCTCGGTCAAACCCACTTAACCACTAACAGTCTTGGAACTATATTGATCTTGTCATGTGTTTATTTATGCTGGCTACCGCTTCTTAAGGATGTCTAGTTAATTTATTTCAGTATTTGGAGAGGAGTTTGAGAAGAGTTCCTCCAAAAACCATGCTCTAATTCCTCCAGACAAGTACTGTGTGTTTACTTGTGGTTGATTTTTCTATGTTCTCGACACATCTGTCATTGTTAATTGACGAGGAAACTTTTCATCTCCACTTTGTTTGAATCATTTTGAATCATTTCCCTCGTGTTTTGTTCAAATTGGTATGTTTTGCGATTCTTCTGCTGTTGTACATTGGCTGGCTGGTTCTTAAATACTGTACAGAATAAAGGGAAATTACTACAATAATGTGTTTCATTGATATCCATGAAAAATGGAAGTAGTTAATTTCAAAAGTTATTGCGAGCCTCTAGCAGAGCCTAAAAAAATTTTTATTTGTGATGATTCGCCAAAATGTTCAGAACATTGTTCATTTTTAATTCAATCACTGCAACACATCAACATTTTACCTAATACACGAGTAGAAATGACCCTAGAGATCTCTCTCACCATAACCCCAAACGTGTATTCAACACCTCCTTATCGCCTTCGTCAAGCAAGATCAAACAAACTGAAGGCGTGCCAGATACTTTTAACAGTAGCAAATCACTTGATTTACCATAGCAAGTGTTGTGCGCCTGGACGACAGTATTGGAATATGTCTGGGCAACCCTGAAAGCTCATGCACTAACCCACCTAGCCTTACAGGACGTCTACGTATAATTAATTGAAACGTCTTCATCACACTCAGATATTGTCTTAGGCCTGCGCATTGTGTCTGATACTGATTGCTAGCAAATAATGTGCACGGGGAATGGTGGAGAGCCTGACCCAGACTAGTATCTAGTTGTTTGTGGACAGTGTCCAACGTATTTACAAGAAGTTGAGGTCTGAGAAGTTAGGTGCAGTGATCTAATGTGCTGTAGAGCTGCCTGCCGCTTTTAGGCGGTACCAGCACGTCCTGAAGTTCTTTGAGTCTAATGCGGATTGTCTTTGGAATTCCAAGTTGTGGGGTACAATAACTTGATTACATGGGATCTCCTGGGAGGAGCAGACAGATGGCCAGACGGCACGTCTACCTATGCTTCCAGTTGGCCCACTAGCGCTTTGCCTCCTTCGCCAATAGGTCTTGGACGGCCATCTGCAATCGCCAGTGCCACAGTGTGATTTTTTGGCCACAGGTGGTTGCCTTGAACAGAATAGAAGGGAGCCTATAACCCTGGGTAGTGCTGCAGCTGCCTTCCCAGCCATTTTTCCTAGAACGCTTCCGAGAGCGGTCAATTACTTTTTCATCCACTCTCTGAAACCACACCTGTCGGATGGCATTGGGGTTAGTGGCGGCCAAGAAGTCGTGACCCCGCCTGTCAAGACGAGCTCTAGGGTTGAGGTTTTCACCTCTATTGCATGCGATTGCATGCGATTGTGATACCCTACCGTTGAGCATGTGGATGATCAGGCATGTACCCTCATGCTGCTGGAGTTTGCGCTCCCCTGCAGACTCGTTCTGCCAGCTCAGCCTCTCAACGAGATGCTCGTCTTGCTGTTGAAAAGTTCGTCACACTGTAGCTACGGTCGAACGGTAATATGAATGTCTACTCAGACGTCTTGTAGGGCTAGTCTCACTGGGTCTGCATGGACTCCTTGAGTCCGATGAACACCCAGAATGGAGGCCGATTATAGTTCTTGTTGATCCCAGCCTCAACTTATCAAAGGATGGTGTCCAAGGCCCCTGTTTGAGAATGATTAAGAACGACCACTTATGGGATGTTCCAAAGTCTGGTTACTCAATTCTGTTTGAGGCATTTTACTTCCCTAAATTTACTTAAGTTGAAGCCATTATTGAGGGTGTAGCAATTCAGCTTTAATGTCAAATGGAACAAGATGGTGCAGGACGTGCAGGAAGCTCAGCTAAAAGAGAAGACCGAGGAATGGTTTCTAAATGGGACAGCTCTGGAACACAAAAGTCCAACAACAACTTAACAGAAGGATCAACCAAAACATTCTGCTGGTATAAAGCTAGTGTAGCTAAAAGGTTAGCCTAGATGGAGAAGGTTCTGCAAAATGCGAAAACTTAAATACCATCTTAAAGGAGCAAGCGCATGCCAAGGATCCACGGCATCTCCATGATGCACCGCAGCTGCTTGAAGCACAGCTGCTGGCCCAATGTGCTACGCCGTTGATTTTTGTTAGCATCCTTGCTGATGATTTGCTTTTAGTTTTCTATTATACCGTGTCTTTCCCGCAACACCCCAATGAAAGGTCATCTGGACCAGACAAACCCCTAAAATTTCCAATTAAAGTCTAGTAAGTCACCTTGGTACACATGGTAAAATGTTAATTAAATATATCGATAGTCTGACCTAGCAGCTGGCTATGTTATTCTAGGTAAAAACAAATTATACAAGTCTCCATTGTGGTTACAGATGTGGGCATGCCCATGGCAAAAACAGATGCCCTCGTGAAGCATGGAATGATCCTTTCAAATGTTTTGAACCATAAATTGGCCCTTGCAGCAATACATGTTTGGGCGGTTTCGTAAGTGCCCTTGCATTCTATGGGATGTTCCCTTCCAATGGGAGCGTTAGCTTCATTTCTTAGATTATGTTCCCTTCATATGGGTACGTTAGCTTCTGGGTACGTTAGCTTTACCTCTCAGATGATGCTTCCATCCTTTGGGTACGTTAGCTTCACCTCTTAGATGATCTTCCCTTCCTCTGGGTACGTAAGCTTCAACTCTTAGATGATCTTCCCTTCCTCTGGGTACATAAGCTTCACCTCTTAGATGATCTTCCCTTCCTCTGGGTACGTAAGCTTCACCTCTTAGATGATCTTCCCTTCCTCTCGGTACGTAAGCTTCACCTCTTAGATGATCTTCCCCTTCCTCTCGGTACGTAAGCTTCACCTCTTAGATGATCTTCCCTTCCTCTCGGTACGTAAGCTTCACCTCTTAGATGATCTTCCCTTCCTCTCTGTTATATTGTGCCCTGCATGGCTGTGATTATGCCTTGGAACTCTTGCATCACGGTCGAACTTCCAAAACTCTGTTATGTCCTCTGCTTTACCGACACCACCTGGGCAGTATTCGAGGATCGTGTCCATTGCTTGCTGGAAAATGTCCTGAGATACTGACAGCCCAAATGGTAACCTGTTAAAACAGTACCTGCCAAACGGTGTACGACTTGTCATCAGCAGCTGCTCGTCCATCCGGATCGACCAATATCCTGTCTTAGCATCAACCTTGGTGAACACTGTTGCGCCTGATAGCTTGTGGTTTAGTTTCTAGAGGTTTGTGCAGCCATCTTGATAATGCCTTGTTGAGCATGGCTGGATTCAGAATTACTCCATCACTTTTGGTTTCTACAAGCGAGGCTACTGCACCATTCTGTGTGCTGAGTTACCCAACGGATCACACCGAGTTCCTCCATTTCGTCCAACTCTGCTTTTATTTGCTCTGTCGTGTGTACTTCCAAGGGGGGTAAACGTACGGCTTCGCATCCTCTTCTAAGACTTATTTAGTTTCAAAGTCCTCTCCATGGTCACCCAGACGGTCAAACTAGTTTGGGTTTAGTCTTTTCAGGTCACTCACGTCATTGAGTGGCTCTTTTGTAGGCCAGTCACTTGCTTGCTGGTCTGGATCTCTGCTCTGCAGGTTCTATCTGGCTCTTTTCCACGTTGTGGTTCACGTGAATTATTTTCAAGAACTCTCCTGTGGGTAGACCCATGATTGCCGAACCTGGCGTATCGACCACATAAAAGTGCATCATGCACGCTCTGTCATAATAGTAGCATTTTATGGTTGTACCGCTGTAAGCAGCCAGGTGAACTCCCTTTGTGGACGGAAATCTCGGCAAACCAGTGTTTTCCATCTTGTAGGGGAACATGCTCTTGAAGATACGAAGCTTCAGCGTTTGTGTTCCTTTGTATCCATTGTCTGGATGTACTTCTAACAACACAAATACATTTTTTCTTCCCGTAACAACACTGGTCTTGTCAGCGATGGTCTCGACCAGGACAACTTCTATGCTATAATAGAATCTCTTCTTGTAATTCACGTCCAATTATTCTTGTCGATTGCGTGGATGTTCAACACTGTTCACTTCTTTTTTCTGACCATGGGCTTTGTTACCTTTCCTGAGCGAATAATGTTGGTTGAGGTGATTTCGGTTGTGGCTCTCTCCTCGTCCTCTGCCATGGCTGTTACTTCGACCTTGTCGTTTGCCTTGGCCTAATTTTCCCCAATGCCTGATCTTCTTACAGGGAAAACGTCTGGAATTTCTTGCTGGACACGCTGTAGGTTTACGAGCATGGTTCTTGTCGCAGTTCTTGCATAAAGTATTCTTCACGAAGTCCACAGATGCTCCGAGTGTATGTCCTGATGCCATGTCCTTTAGCTTTACCACAGTGAACATGGCTGCTTCATAAGCGCAAGCGTCTTGTCCTTTACCAGCCGTTTAGTTTGAAACACATCTTTTTGAGTTCTGGCAACAATTTGCTCAATTATTCAGTCCTGCAGCTCCTTTTTCTCGTTGTCACATGTCAGCGCCTTGTTTATGAAATTGTCCAAAGTTTCGCTCTTCTCTTGGTACATGCAATGTAGTCGCTGACTGGCAACTCGAAAATGGACTGTGGTTTGGCCCAATTCTTCTTCAAAGCATTTAATCACACCATAGATCTCAGCTTTATCATCTTGCAGGTTCCACGAGTTGAACACCTCCAGTACATCATCATCAAGTGCCCTCAGCAGATAACAGCATTTCTCTTTTTTCTCTGTTATTTTCTTCAATTTGAAATATAGCTCTAGTCTCTGCTTGAAAAGCTTGAATTTGTCACGTGCCTGCTTCCAAACCAGTTGCGGTAATTCAGACTTATGGTATTTCAATGAGTGTTCTGACATACAAACACACATTTATTTGCGCAAATCCGTTGTCGCTTTCCAGCTTCCGTCGTTTTTTATGCGAATGTCTTACCGCTTCAGTAGATCAGGCCAAGGAGTTGATCAGATATTCACGGTTCGTGTGACAATGACAATGTGCACTTTTTGAAAGCGGACATACAAATTTAAGTCACAACACGGGAGGGTACTTCCAAACGCCCCCTTTACGGGTCAACAATTGTTCAGTTCCTTTGTACAAAGATAGCGCGTTATCAGATGCAGTGGACAATGCGATTTTGGCGCAGCAAGCTCATAAGCATTTTTAAGCCCGTACACAACAGTATTATTCGCATCATTTTGTGATCACCGCCATATGCGGTAGGTTGATCATTTCACTGCTGTTGTTTTTAGGGTGACCCCCTATTATCGTTACTACAAGTAAAATTACGGCTTATACAATTTTCAATTTTTTGCTCCCTGCTCATTTAGGTGAGCTTCACTCGAGACAAAGGCGGGTCAGGTTATTTTGCCGGCAAATTATAGTGACCATAGGCTAAGGTGTCTATGCTGTTCGTGGCTATTCACCGCTTTGAGTGGTATCTTGTGTAGCCCATATATCTTGTGACCATCACTGGGTAGCATGTTCATCCCATGGCGGAACTGCTTCTTTGTGAACAGAGACTCCATGTATTGCGCGTAGCGTAGGTGTTTCTTCACTACAACATTCTTCGCTCCCTTCACCTTTCTGATCTCGCCCGTGTCAGACATCAGGATTGAGTACATCTTAAGGTGCAGGCCTACATACTCCTTGATCGGTTCTCCGGAACAGTTGTCTTTCATTTTGCCCAAGACCTTCTTATTGGTGTTGGCATGCAGTGCGTGATTCTCCGAGTAGTTGCTCGTGTCAAAGTATCGGATATCCTCCTGCATATCAGTGTACACGTCCTCTGTGCAGGTCTCCATCAGTAGCGAGTCCGTATCAGTATACAGCAGGCGCAGGCCGGCACAATATTTGGACTTTATGGTGTTACAGTAGAAGCCGTATATGAGGTGTTTGGACATGTCGAGAATGCACATACCTACATACACCGGTCGGTCAAGCACTAGGCGGGTCTTGTGTATGTGCAGGGCCGCAAGATCATCGTCAAATACATTGTGTCTTGCATAGACAGTACTGCCATTCACCTGAGGATTTTTTCCTCTTCTGATGAGCGCATGGTTTTCACGTTAACGCGTTTGCGGAGATTTTCCATTGTCTTGCCGAACACAGAGTTGTTCATAAGCTTGTACAGGTCTTTCTCCAAGTCACTGGTAGCAACTTGCGTAGGTCAGTGTCCATTCTAACGTGGGGCTCCATCCACAGGCTTTGGTCGAATGAGAGCGCATGTTGTATCTTGGTCAGCTTCATTCCAAGCGATCGGTAGACCTTGAGGTTCCTGTAGTGTATAACCTACTTATCGTTGTTGAGTAGGTTAGATACCTGCTTCTCGACCTCCGCGGTGCCCCCTAAAGCACCCAGGAGATTCTACTGGCAGTCTGACGACAATACCTTTTTCACAGCCATTCGCTCTGGTGCTAGTGGATACTCGTTGTGCGCATCGTGGTTCTCGGCAAGATATTCCAGATCTCCTATATATCCGTTTGGGCATCGTCAGGATGGTCTTGTATCTGCAGATTGGCTGGCTGGTCCATCCACTCAATCGCCCAAGTGGGTAGGGGCTGACTCATCGCCCAGCCATATAGGTTGTTTGCGTCGGGGTGCTGGATGTAGCTCGCTGTCTTATCCTTGTCGAAGCCCTCTACGTATGGGTTATTGGCTTTAGCGTGGCGGTACGATACCATGCTTATCCCACCATAAACAGATGCTTGTCATAGTTGATTAGCAACTCAAGCAAAACACCTGTGCTCTTCAGCAGCCCATCCCATGTCAGTCCAAGTCTGTTATAGTAGTGTGCTGGGTCAAGACTGTACTGATTCAGACATGTCTTGCGAAATATCTCAAACACATCCGCCAGGAGCAGCACGTCCATGCGCAGGTATAGGTCATGGTAGTCGCCCACAGTGGCGCAACAGAACCTTCTGTGCATGTTTATAGTCGCCAGCAGATATGCCCTGCTCAGACAGCTTGCTGTAGAACTCCTGGATCGGCGGCAGCGGGGCATTAAACTTATCCCAACCGTCCATGAAATGATCGCTTGTTTTCCCCCTCCTCTGGCATCTCAACCCGAACTGCTGTTTGACCTATTCCTATACATTCTGGCTTGTGATCCTGAAGCAGGTCTTCTCTAGAGTATCAACGCTTACAAAAGTACATGATCCAGGTCTTTGATCCATGAAGGCTGGTTGTTTGCTGATATTGTGTACTATACTCATACCATGACCCTTATCTTCTAACTTTTCTTATTGCGATGCTTCTTCGTTTCTCTACGGTTACGCTTGCAGGTTGTTGCTGAGTGGGGACTAGCCAGAGGAAATAACATGAGTCCAGATGCTTATTGGGTTTATTGAGGTTTCAACAATGATGCTTCCCTGAAATCTCGGTCTTAATCTCCGTCTCTGACTAGAAGCATCTCCCCTCCGTTTTTTTCTCACGGACCCATGTGTGGCCCTTATAAAGAGTCCCCGGTCAGCTGGCTTGCTTTCCCGCGACCCTTGACCAGTCCACACGATAGGCCAGGCTCACAATCCCGACGTGACACGATGGGTCCACTTGGCGGGTGGACACGCATGCGAGTCAAGGCTATAAGAATTGCTTCTAGCAGGCTAACACTCCTCCCCACCATGTGTTCGGATGCAACCCGAGTTGTCGTACTGATAATTAAGGGGGGGGGGGGGGGGGAGGTTTTCCTAAAAACGTATGAGCTAGAATAGTATTATAACACTTATCCCTGCCAAATGCATTCAAAGCTAGGTTATTTTGCTTCTAGGCCTTGCCAACCTGTGATATACGGGTTGGGGCATCGATGCCTGCGAAATCTAGGCCGTCGTTCTTGTACTACTTTGACATTCTTTTGTGGGGCTTTTGCAGCTGGTTGTAAGGCAGGGCGAATTGACCATCCCTATTCCTCAACTTGATTATTGCGTTCTTGTTGTTTAGTTCTGAAGGCAGACCAATGTATCAGCCACCACCCCCCCCCCCCCCCCCCCATTGAGAGGCAGGTAATGAGAGATATAAAGTTTTATATTTTCCAAAATCCCAGCCTGACCCTCTGTTAGTCCATTTTTCTAAACTTTCTTAGACGACCCATCTTGCCCTTTTCATGGCCTCGTCAATCTCGTCGGGGGTGTTAAGTGCCTTTTGTGCATGCTGCAAGACAGGTTTAACATACTTAATAATGCCTTTCCCGTTTTCTTTCATGAGCTTAACCCTAAGAGCAAGCTGGAACTTGATTCCCACAAGCTGGTTATTCTCAGAGCCTAGCTTAGTATGTATTTGGCTGTGCACACCGTTCAAGAAAGTCAGTGTCCTTGCCAAGTGGGTGTTCCTCTGGGACATCCATAACCCAACTCCTGAGGAAATTCCTCATGTTCCATTTTGCATTTTTGAAAAGAAGCCGTTGTGCTGGCACTGGCTTTTTCTTTCTTGGTGCAGGCAACCACTAACAGTCTTGGAACTATATTGATCTTGTCATGTGTTTATTTATGCTGGCTACCGCTTCTTAAGGATGTCTAGTTAATTTATTTCAGTATTTGGAGAGGAGTTTGAGAAGAGTTCCTCCAAAAACCATACTCTAATTCCTCCAGACAAGTACTGTGTGTTTACTTGTGGTTGATTTTTCTATGTTCTCGACACATCTGTCATTGTTAATTGACGAGGAAACTTTTCATCTCCACTTTGTTTGAATCATTTTGAATCATTTCCTTCGTGTTTTGTTCAAATTGGTAATGTTTGCGATTCTTCTGCTGTTGTACATTGGCTGGCTGGTTCTTAAATACTGTACAGAATAAAGGGAAATTACTACAATAATGTGTTTCATTGATATCCATGAAAAATGGAAGTAGTTAATTTCAAAAGTTATTGCGAGCCTCTAGCAGAGCCTAAAAAAAATTTTATTTGTGATGATTCGCCAAAATGTTCAGAACATTGTTCATTTTTAATTCAATCACTGCAACACATCAACATTTTACCTAATACACGAGTAGAAATGACTCCCTAGAGATCTCTCTCACCATAACCCCAAACGTGTATTCAACACCTCCTTATCGCCTTCGTCAAGCAAGATTAAACAAACTGAAGGCGTGCCAGATATACTTTTAACAGTAGCAAATCACTTGATTTACCATAGCAAGTGTTGTGCGCCTGGACGACAGTATTGGAATATGTCTGGGCAACCCTGAAAGCTCATGCACTAACCCACCTAGCCTTACAGGACGTCTACGTATAATTAATTGAAACGTCCGCGCATGTCTTCATCACACTCATTGTCTTAGGCCTGCGCATTGTATCTGATACTCTGATTGCTAGCAAATAATGACTGCACGGGGAATGGTGGAGAGCCCGACCCAGACTAGTATCTAGCTGTTTGTCAGTGGACAGTGTATTTACAGCCAACGTCCCTGAGGTCTGAGAAGTTAGGTGCAGTGATCTAATGTGCTGTAGAGCTGCCTGCCGCTTTTAGGCGGTACCAGCACGTCCTGAAGTTCTTTGAGTCTAATGCGGATTGTCTTTGGAATTCCAAGTTGTGGGGTACAATAACTTGATTACATGGGATCTCCTGGGAGGAGCAGACAGATGGCCAGACGGCACGTCTACCTATGCTTCCAGTTGGCCCACTAGCGCTTTGCCTCCTTCGCCAATAGGTCTTGGACGGCCATCTGCAATCGCCAGTGCCACAGTGTGATTTTTTGGCCACAGGTGGTTGCCTTGAACAGAATAGAAGGGAGCCTATAACCCTGGGTAGTGCTGCAGCTGCCTTCCCAGCCATTTTTCCTAGAACGCTTCCAAGAGCGGTCAATTACTTTTTCATCCACTCTCTGAAACCACACCTGTCGGATGGCATTGGGGTTAGTGGCGGCCAAGAAGTCGTGACCCCGCCTGTCAAGACGAGCTCTAGGGTTGAGGTTTTCACCTCTATTGCATTTAGGATGCATGCGATTGTGATACCCTACCGTTGAGCATGTGGATGATCAGGCATGTACCCTCATGCTGCTAGAGTTTGCGCTCCCCTGCAGACTCGTTCTGCCAGCTCAGCCTCTCAACGAGATGCTCGTCTTGCTGTTGAAAAGTTCGTCACACTGTAGCTACGGTCGAACGGTAATATGAATGTCTACTCAGACGTCTTGTAGGGCTAGTCTCACTGGGTCTGCATGGGCTCCTTGAGTCCGATGAACACCCAGAATGGAGGCCGATTATAGTTCTTGTTGATCCCAGCCTCAACTTATCAAAGGATGGTGTCCAAGGCCCCTGTTTGAGAATGATTAAGAACGACCACTTATGGGATGTTCCAAAGTCTGGTTACTCAATTCTGTTTGAGGCATTTTACTTCCCTAAATTTACTTAAGTTGAAGCCATTATTGAGGGTGTAGCAATTCAGCTTTAATGTCAAATGGAACAAGATGGTGCAGGACGTGCAGGAAGCTCAGCTAAAAGAGAAGACCGAGGAATGGTTTCTAAATGGGACAGCTCTGGAACACAAAAGTCCAACAACAACTTAACAGAAGGATCAACCAAAACATTCTGCTGGTATAAAGCTAGTGTAGCTAAAAGGTTAGCCTAGATGGAGAAGGTTCTGCAAAATGCGAAAACTTAAATACCATCTTAAAGGAGCAAGCGCATGCCAAGGATCCACGGCATCTCCATGATGCACCGCAGCTGCTTGAAGCACAGCTGCTGGCCCAATGTGCTACGCCGTTGACTTTTGTTAGCATCCTTGCTGATGATTTGCTTTTAGTTTTCTATTATACCGTGTCTTTCCCGCAACACCCCAATGAAAGGTCATCTGGACCAGACAAACCCCTAAAATTTCCAATTAAAGTCTAGTAAGTCACCTTGGTACACATGGTAAAATGTTAATTAAATATATCGATAGTCTGACCTAGCAGCTGGGCTATGTTATTCTAGGTAAAAACAAATTATACAAGTCTCCATTGTGGTTACAGATGTGGGCATGCCCATGGCAAAAACAGATGCCCTCGTGAAGCATGGAATGATCCTTTCAAATGTTTTGAACCATAAATTGGCCCTTGCAGCAATACATGTTTGGGCGGTTTCGTAAGTGCCCTTGCATTCTATGGGATGTTCCCTTCCAATGGGAGCGTTAGCTTCATTTCTTAGATTATGTTCCCTTCATATGGGTACGTTAGCTTCTGGGTACGTTAGCTTTACCTCTCAGATGATGCTTCCATCCTTTGGGTACGTTAGCTTCACCTCTTAGATGATCTTCCCTTCCTCTGGGTACGTAAGCTTCAACTCTTAGATGATCTTCCCTTCCTCTGGGTACATAAGCTTCACCTCTTAGATGATCTTCCCTTCCTCTGGGTACGTAAGCTTCACCTCTTAGATGATCTTCCCTTCCTCTCGGTACGTAAGCTTCACCTCTTAGATGATCTTCCCTTCCTCTCGGTACGTAAGCTTCACCTCTTAGATGATCTTCCCTTCCTCTCGGTACGTAAGCTTCACCTCTTAGATGATCTTCCCTTCCTCTCTGTTATATTGTGCCCTGCATGGCTGTGATTATGCCTTGGAACTCTTGCATCACGGTCGAACTTCCAAAACTCTGTTATGTCCTCTGCTTTACCGACACCACCTGGGCAGTATTCGAGGATCGTGTCCATTGCTTGCTGGAAAATGTCCTGAGATACTGACAGCCCAAATGGTAACCTGTTAAAACAGTACCTGCCAAACGGTGTACGACTTGTCATCAGCAGCTGCTCGTCCATCCGGATCGCCCCATATCCTGTCTTAGCATCAACCTTGGTGAACACTGTTGCGCCTGATAGCTTGTGGTTTAGTTTCTAGAGGTTTGTGCAGCCATCTTGATAATGCCTTGTTGAGCATGGCTGGATTCAGAATTACTCCATCACTTTTGGTTTCTACAAGCGAGGCTACTGCACCATTCTGTGTGCTGAGTTACCCAACGGATCACACCGAGTTCCTCCATTTCGTCCAACTCTGCTTTTATTTGCTCTGTCGTGTGTACTTCCAAGGGGGGTAAACGTACGGCTTCGCATCCTCTTCTAGGACTTATTTAGCTTCAAAGTCCTCTCCATGGTCACCCAGACGGTCAAACTAGTTTGGGTTTAGTCTTTTCATGTCACTCACGTCATTAAGTGGCTCTTTTGTAGGCCAGTCACTTGCTTGCTGGTCTGGATCTCTGCTCTGCAGGTTCTATCTGGCTCTTTTCCACGTTGTGGTTCACGTGAATTATTTTCAAGAACTCTCCTGTGGGTAGACCCATGATTGCCGAACCTGGCGTATCGACCACATAAAAGTGCATCATGCACGCTCTGTCATAATAGTAGCATTTTATGGTTGTACCGCTGTAAGCAGCCAGGTGAACTCCCTTTGTGGACGGAAATCTCGGCAAACCAGTGTTTTCCATCTTGTAGGGGAACATGCTCTTGAAGATACGAAGCTTCAGCGTTTGTGTTCCTTTGTATCCATTGTCTGGATGTACTTCTAACAACACAAATAATTTTTTTCTTCCCGTAACAACACTGGTCTTGTCAGCGATGGTCTCGACCAGGACAACTTCTATGCTATAATAGAATCTCTTCTTGTAATTCACGTCCAATTATTCTTGTCGATTGCGTGGATGTTCAACACTGTTCACTTCTTTTTTCTGACCATGGGCTTTGTTACCTTTCCTGAGCGAATAATGTTGGTTGAGGTGATTTCGGTTGTGGCTCTCTCCTCGTCCTCTGCCATGGCTGTTACTTCGACCTTGTCGTTTGCCTTGGCCTAATTTTCCCCAATGCCTGATCTTCTTACAGGGAAAACGTCTGGAATTTCTTGCTGGACACGCTGTAGGTTTACGAGCATGGTTCTTGTCGCAGTTCTTGCATAAAGTATTCTTCACGAAGTCCACAGATGCTCCGAGTGTATGTCTGATGCCATGTCCTTTAGCTTTACCACAGTGAACATGGCTGCTTCATAAGCGCAAGCGTCTTGTCCTTTACCAGCCGTTTAGTTTGAAACACATCTTTTTGAGTTCTGGCAACAATTTGCTCAATTATTCAGTCCTGCAGCTCCTTTTTCTCGTTGTCACATGTCAGCGCCTTGTTTATGAAATTGTCCAAAGTTTCGCTCTTCTCTTGGTACATGCAATGTAGTCGCTGACTGGCAACTCGAAAATGGACTGTGGTTTGGCCCAATTCTTCTTCAAAGCATTTAATCACACCATAGATCTCAGCTTTATCATCTTGCAGGTTCCACGAGTTGAACACCTCCAGTACATCATCATCAAGTGCCCTCAGCAGATAACAGCATTTCTCTTTTTTCTCTGTTATTTTCTTCAATTTGAAATATAGCTCTAGTCTCTGCTTGAAAAGCTTGAATTTGTCACGTGCCTGCTTCCAAACCAGTTGCGGTAATTCAGACTTATGGTATTTCAATGAGTGTTCTGACATACAAACACATTTATTTGCGCAAATCCGTTGTCGCTTTCCAGCTTCCGTCGTTTTTTATGCGAATGTCTTACCGCTTCAGTAGATCAGGCCAAGGAGTTGATCAGATATTCACGGTTCGTGTGACAATGACAATGTGCACTTTTTGAAAGCGGACATACAAATTTAAGTCACAACACGGGAGGGTACTTCCAAACGCCCCCTTTACGGGTCAACAATTGTTCAGTTCCTTTGTACAAAGATAGCGCGTTATCAGATGCAGTGGACAATGCGATTTTGGCGCAGCAAGCTCATAAGCATTTTTAAGCCCGTACACAACAGTATTATTCGCATCATTTTGTGATCACCGCCATATGCGGTAGGTTGATCATTTCACTGCTGTTGTTTTTTAGGGTGACCCCCTATTATCGTTACTACAAGTAAAATTACGGCTTATACAATTTTCAATTTTTTGCTCCCTGCTCATTTAGGTGAGCTTCACTCGAGACAAAGGCGGGTCAGGTTATTTTGCCGGCAAATTATAGTGACCATAGGCTAAGGTGTCTATGCTGTTCGTGGCTATTCACCGCTTTGAGTGGTATCTTGTGTAGCCCATATATCTTGTGACCATCACTGGGTAGCATGTTCATCCCATGGCGGAACTGCTTCTTTGTGAACCGAGACTCCATGTATTGCGCGTAGCGTAGGTGTTTCTTCACTACAACATTCTTCGCTCCCTTCACCTTTCTGATCTCGCCCGTGTCAGACATCAGGATTGAGTACATCTTAGGGTGCAGGCCTACATACTCCTTGATCGGTTCTCCGGAACAGTTGTCTTTCATTTTGCCCAAGACCTTCTTATTGGTGTTGGCATGCAGTGCGTGATTCTCCGAGTAGTTGCTCGTGTCAAAGTATCGGATATCCTCCTGCATATCAGTGTACACGTCCTCTGTGCAGGTCTCCATCAGTAGCGAGTCCGTATCAGTATACAGCAGGCGCAGGCCGGCACAATATTTGGACTTTATGGTGTTACAGTAGAAGCCGTATATGAGGTGTTTGGACATGTCGAGAATGCACATACCTACATACACCGGTCGGTCAAGCACTAGGCGGGTCTTGTGTATGTGCAGGGCCGCAAGATCATCGTCAAATACATTGTGTCTTGCATAGACAGTACTGCCATTCACCTGAGGATTTTTTCCTCTTCTGATGAGCGCATGGTTTTCACGTTAACGCGTTTGCGGAGATTTTCCATTGTCTTGCCGAACACAGAGTTGTTCATAAGCTTGTACAGGTCTTTCTCCAAGTCACTGGTAGCAACTTGCGTAGGTCAGTGTCCATTCTAACGTGGGGCTCCATCCACAGGCTTTGGTCGAATGAGAGCGCATGTTGTATCTTGGTCAGCTTCATTCCAAGCGATCGGTAGACCTTGAGGTTCCTGTAGTGTATAACCTACTTATCGTTGTTGAGTAGGTTAGATACCTGCTTCTCGACCTCCGCGGTGCCCCCTAAAGCACCCAGGAGATTCTACTGGCAGTCTGACGACAATACCTTTTTCACAGCCATTCGCTCTGGTGCTAGTGGATACTCGTTGTGCGCATCGTGGTTCTCGGCAAGATATTCCAGATCTCCTATATATCCGTTTGGGCATCGTCAGGATGGTCTTGTATCTGCAGATTGGCTGGCTGGTCCATCCACTCAATCGCCCAAGTGGGTAGGGGCTGACTCATCGCCCAGCCATATAGGTTGTTTGCGTCGGGGTGCTGGATGTAGCTCGCTGTCTTATCCTTGTCGAAGCCCTCTACGTATGGGTTATTGGCTTTAGCGTGGCGGTACGATACCATGCTTATCCCACCATAAACAGATGCTTGTCATAGTTGATTAGCAACTCAAGCAAAACACCTGTGCTCTTCAGCAGCCCATCCCATGTCAGTCCAAGTCTGTTATAGTAGTGTGCTGGGTCAAGACTGTACTGATTCAGACATGTCTTGCGAAATATCTCAAAAACACATCCGCCAGGAGCAGCACGTCCATGCGCAGGTATAGGTCATGGTAGTCGCCCACAGTGGCGCAACAGAACCTTCTGTGCATGTTTATAGTCGCCAGCAGATATGCCCTGCTCAGACAGCTTGCTGTAGAACTCCTGGATCGGCGGCAGCGGGGCATTAAACTTATCCCAACCGTCCATGAAATGATAGCTTGTTTTCCCCCCTCCTCTGGCATCTCAACCCGAACTGCTGTTTGACCTATTCCTATACATTCTGGCTTGTGATCCTGAAGCAGGTCTTCTCTAGAGTATCAACGCTTACAAAAGTACATGATCCAGGTCTTTGATCCATGAAGGCTGGTTGTTTGCTGATATTGTGTACTATACTCATACCATGACCCTTATCTTATACCTTATTTTCTAACTTTTCTTATTGCGATGCTTCTTCGTTTCTCTACGGTTACTCGCTTGCAGGTTGTTGCTGAGTGGGGACTAGCCAGAGGAAATAACATGAGTCCAGATGCTTATTGGGTTTATTGAGGTTTCAACAATGATGCTTCCCTGAAATCTCGGTCTTAATCTCCGTCTCTGACTAGAAGCATCTCCCCTCCGTTTTTTTCTCACGGACCCATGTGTGGCCCTTATAAAGAGTCCCCGGTCAGCTGGCTTGCTTTCCCGCGACCTTTGACCAGTCCACACGATAGGCCAGACTCACAATCCCGACGTGACACGATGGGTCTACTTGGCGGGTGGACACGCATGCGAGTCAAGACTATAAGAATTGCTGCTAGCAGGCTAACACTCCTCCCCACCATGTGTTCGGATGCAACCCGAGTTGTCGTACTGATAATTAAGGGGGGGGAGGGAGGTTTTCCTAAAAACGTATGAGCTAGAATAGTATCATAACACTTATCCCTGCCAAATGCATTCAAGGCTAGGTTATTTTGCTTCTAGGCCTTGCCAACCTGTGATATACGGGTTGGGGCATCGATGCCTGCGAAATCTAGGCCGTCGTTCTTGTACTACTTTGAATTCTTTTGTGGGGCTTTTGCAGCTGGTTGTAAGGCAGGGCGAATTGACCATCCCTATTCCTCACCTTGATTATTGCGTTCTTGTTGTTTAGTTCTGAAGGCAGCCCAATGTATCAGCCACCCCACCCCCCCCCCCCCCCCCATTGAGAGGCAGGTAATGAGAGATATAAAGTTTTATATTTTCCAAAATCCCAGCCTGACCCTCTGTTAGTCCATTTTTCCAAACTTTCTTAGACGACCCATCTTGCCCTTTTCATGGCCTCGTCAATCTCGTCGGGGGTGTTAAGTGCCTTTTGTGCATGCTGCAAGACAGGTTTAACATACTTAATAATGCCTTTCCCGTTTTTCTTCATGAGCTTAACCCTAAGAGCAAGCTGGAACTTGATTCCCACAAGCTGGTTATTCTCAGAGCCTAGCTTAGTATGTATTTGGCTGTGCACACCGTTCAAGAACGTCAGTGTCCTTGCCAAGTGGGTGTTCCTCTGGGACATCCATAACCCAACTCCTGAGGAAATTCCTCATGTTCCATTTTGCATTTTTGAAAAGAAGCCGTTGTGCTGGCACTGGCTTTTTCTTTCTTGGTGCAGGCACTGGCCTTTTCTTTCTCCGCCTGCAAAGCATATTAACAGTTTCCTTTCTTAGCTCATGCCTGTGCATGTACCATAACTTTAGTGTGCATGGTTTGTTACATGGGTGCCTTATCCCTAGCAATGGCACAAATACCACCATTCTTGTGTAAAGTCTATTTTGTCAAATATCTAATTGTGAACACAACCTGGCCACTGCTGGGTGTCAGGCGGAACCACAACAAGCTCCTCCTATACAAAGCCATGGAGTGGTCCGTCCAACAAATAGTAGAGGACAGGCTCATCAGGCTTAGTGGCAGAGCAACCAATCCGATAGACATTGAGTGATCACACAGGGTCAGTCACATGATGGCAGCCCTGCTCAAGCTCACCAGGCTGGTAGAGATAGCGAACACCAGAGGGAAGCTTATGCTCTTTGAGCCCGACCAAGTGCCCTGGGACCATGGAAGAGGGCTTTTGCACAACTCTTTTGGCCTTAATAGCATCTTTAGGTTATTTTTAAGTCAAGCAGGTCATTTCATTATTTATTGCAGAGACACCAGCTTGCAGCTGATAAACCCACTGAGTTGATTGTTCCCTAGGTGAAGGTTGTAACTCCGCGGCATACTGGTGAACAAAGAGATGCTCAGCAAGAGAGCAGTTAAAGTGTCCTACAATAGCCTGGTCTCGATGGACATCCACACGGCCACGCCTGACAGAGACCCCAGTTGAGGCCAATGCAGTGGTCCTTGCTGATATATCCTTTCGATTGCACATGCGACATCTTTAGCCTAATGTAGGGCGCATTTGTAAGCCCGGCGTTTTACGCTGTCATGAGGAAGGAACGAGAGATCGGCTTGGTGAACCTCATTAGACCAAGACACTGGTAATGATAAATGTGATCCGGAATTGACAGGTAGATCTGCCAAATAGCTTGCTTTGTAAGCCAACCCCGGGCAACTTACTTAGAAACCCTTGCGGCTGCTGCAATGTTCTTGATTTCAGTAATCCCCTTCCAATAGCCCTTGTGGCTATAGAAGATTGCTTGCATGCGACGAGTTTTGTGACTCATTGTTATGTATTTCAGCACCAGGTCACCAAATGATGTGTGAAAAATGTCAACGCTGCCACAGCACCAAATTACTCAGCTAGCCTGTAGGCGACCATGCCAGTCACAGCCATGCCTAGGAAAATGAACGTCGCCTCACGTCTCCTTTGGTAATCTGAGGGTACATGTCTGAACGTCAGGTCTCAGGTTCCAGTGGGTTGACGGATTTGCCAGGGAGTACTCACGCATAGCGTCGTTGACATCCTGGCAAGTGCGCTTGGTATGTCCCTGGCGGTGAAGCTGCTCGTTTATGAAGTCTAGCCGCTCAGTTCACTTCTTAGCCCATGCCGCCTGCATAAAATGAAGCTGCTTGACGTTCAGCGTCCACTTTGAAGTTTCGTAACATGGGGAATTTAAAGTTGTTCCAAGAAAACGCAAGGGCGTTGAAAAGGGTACCTCCATCAAGCATCACCATCGAGACCATAGTGTAAAAAATTGCAGGCAAGTTTAATTTATCACCTGGTATAATCCCTTGTTCAATTAGCATGTCCTTTGTGACCATGGCTAGGGCTACGACAGCAACAGCCATACCCAGGTCCCGTGGCGTGAAGTCAAGCTTGGAGATTGCCCCACCCAGAGCCATATTGATGAGCTTGGCGTAACCTCCAGATATACCAAAAACAACTACAGCGTGGAACATTTTCCCATCAGTACTTGTTGTTGTCATGATTAACTTATTCCATATGAAAGGGATCCTTTAATAGTACTGCCATCCTTAATGTTCAGCTGTGCATCCATAACCACATACATATAGACGTTCTGCTTCAGCTTTTTTTGTGAACTGGATAGTGACACGCTTAGACACGTAATCCACGCTCCTGCCACTCCCATGGAGCTGGCCGTCGTCACTCGTCCTCAAGTCGAGCCACAGGGTGTACATGCTGGTCAAGAACTCTCCAGGTCTTTTGCAGTCATTGCCATGCTTGGGTTACGTTTACTCGTTGCCGAAAAGGCCTTCTTTGCCTTATCCCAATGTTGGTAGGCATACAGCTGGTTGGGGATACTCTCAATTGTAATCTTTGATGCTTTGGCTGGGTCTTCAAACTCAAAGAGCAGCAGGATGCCTTTCAAGCTGTGAGCCGGTACGTTCAGGTTGATGTTCCACAGTGTGTCACTCTTATTGTAGGCAAGTTTTCTGCAGGGGAGCCCTCGGTCATACAGAATGACGAGCCGACCTGTGTACTGGATCATGCGGGCCAGCTCTGGTTGGGAGACCATGTCACCGATTGTGTAGTTGGACAGTTGGTGTTGGTGTCACCTGTGGAGTGAATCACACGATAGTAGTCGTTGAATGTGAGTTCATATTCCAGTATGTTGCCAAATGCGCTCTGGTAGAAGGGCATGTGGCTCGTAAGGAGTTCAAAGTCCAGCGGGATATGAAACCGGCTGCCATAGGTGGCAGCTATGGCCTTATCCTAAACCTTAGTTTCATCCTTGTCTCCTGCCCCAACCCATATATTGGTCACATTTCCGTCATCTGATGAGTAAATGCCTTGGTACTAGGCGTTAGTTCTCGCCTGTGCAGTTTTCCCTTAAGTTGCCGTTACAGTGGTACACATCACTTGTCATGTATGGACATGACCTCATCCCAGAAGTCTTGATTGCTGTTTTCTTAACCACGGCGCGACCGAGGTTTTGTACAATGCTGCGGCTGGCGTTGGTCGATGTCAGCGTGATTGTAAAGGCCAGCCGGGCTGTCCTTGGGACAAAGACATCTTCGCACCCAGGTTTTGAAAGCGAACCAGCAGTTGTTGGTTCTGGTCAGTGGTGCTTGGGTTGTTTGTTATAACCACAGACTGCCGCACGGCCTTAACCCCGATCAGCTTGCGTATGGCAGTTGAACTATTACAAATATATATCTAATACAGTCACATTTCACGATGAGGGGGCTATTGGAGGGAGAGTACTAGGGATGGGAGGATGAGCCACTCCTTCCTCAGGGCGATGTGGGATGGGTACAGAGGCCCCTCTCCCTCCTCAGGGTGGTATGGGGGTGGGCATTGAGATGGATCAGACTATACCACAGGAAGGCCGACTCATTGTAGGCGCCGTCAATGACTATTACAATGCAATCGCTGATAATGGTCACACACGAACCCTCGGTCCTGATTACACAAAGTTTGAGCTTGTTGGAGGAGAGTTACGTTTGAAGGACTATCCTGATGTAAGAATGTTGTCTCTTGACTAGAAAAATCTCCTCACTTGGCTAGTTACATCTCACTGACTGACCCACGCGTAGCCCTTATATAAGGTTCACGGTCAGCTGGCTTGCTTTCCAGCGACCCTTGAACGGTCCAAATGACAGGCCAGATTAACCAATCTCGACGTGACCCGACGGGTCCACATTGGACGGTGGACCTGCATGCGAGTCGAATCTATAAGGATTGCTGCTATTAGTGTTTCACCCCCCTCCCCACCAAGTTGTGGGATGTGACTAGGACTGTCGTCGTGCTGATAATATAAGGGTGGGGGGGGGGGGGGCTTTTTCTTGTGCCATGGGAACAAGCAATGGCAGGAATGCTAGTGTATACACAAATGGAGAAGAAAGCAGTGTTCTCCCCAGAATATAAAGAAAATATAGTAGCATACAGGAAAGCTAAGCATCTACAGGATATCCAACAGAGGTGGCCCAGGGCAAAATAGAGGGGAGAAACCCGGGAAACCCAGGCGATATGGGAATGTACTAGGCTATGCTATGTAGATGCTAGGCTATGCTAGGTAGGTGCTAGGCTATACTTGGCTATGCTAGGTAGATGCTAAGCTGTGCTATGTCAGCCTATTCCTTCCTACTGTACCTAGGAATACAGGAAGGGTTGGAAGGCACAAATACAAGAAATTCGCGATCTGAGAACCGTAGAAGCAAAGAAGGACTATGGTATAGGATCTAGCCATACAAAATATGGAAGCCACAGGGGGAGAGGGCCCTCCATGTGTTATGATATTAATCTAGCTCTTTTGACTTTTGAAACCCTCCCCCTCTTTTCCATTGTCAGCACGACATGTTTCACTAGCCCGGGTCGGCCTCTGCCCTTAAGACAGGGGTGTGGCCCTGATAAGTAGACCTGGCTGGTACCTTTTCCCATTGGCCAATGACCCTTCGAGCCCACGCCCCATGTGAGCAGTTGGGGTTGACCTTTGTGAAGGGGGACCGGCTGTACCTGGACCAATGGGAGGCCAGCTGTGGGTGTGGTTCCGAGCGTAATCCAATGCCGGAACCCCGATAAAATAGCTGGCCTCGCAGAAGTACAGGGAGAAATACCTAGCGAAGCGACGAAGTATCTGAACAAGATTCTGACCCGAGATTCCAGAGAAAGCTAATAAGCAAAACTCGAATAAACCAACAACAACTCAACTCCAGGACTCTGGCTAGCGTCCCCACTCAAGCAACTACAAGCAGCTACAATATTCCTATATACGAAGGAGCGCGCAGAAATACGAATAACCAAGAAATATAAGTATAACAAGAGTATAGCTATAAGGAGGAAATATAGATATAAGAAGTGGTGGAGAATCCGGGTATCTGATGACTTCCACTGTTATCAGAACACAACTTCCCGGTACAAAGCGCTCTACATGCTCCTTCGTACAGGAAAACAGCTGACAATTGCTACGCTGAGAATTCACACGAAGCCAAATCCAACCATGTCGCAGAGCAGCACAGAACAAGCCCCTCACGTGACACCTATCCAGATTATGACCGATGGGATGAGCGAGGCAGCAGACGCACGACGATCGAAGTCACGAAAGCCGTCGTGATTTCGGTAACACCTCCTCGTACCGCCGCGACAACCACAGGCACCCGTCCGGAGGCCGAAATTATGTACGGGATAACTCCCACAATCGCGACCGCCGACAATATCCCCACGAACGCGAAAACCGTCCGAATGCCACTCAATGCTCCGTCTGCAGCCGAAGAGGGCACTCCGAAAGGAACTGCCGGCAGCAACTCTGCCGCAGGTGCCATAATGTCGGACACCACAAGGAGCAATGCCGCACTAACATCAACCTCTCCTGCTCCAAATGCAGAAAGCTAGCTTCCAGGGAAACTAGCATCGCCCGTTGCTGACTCTGTGAGTAACGGGCCAGACCTTCAAGATGACAACATTGGAACTACAACGGCCACTGGTAAGTACGGCAATCACATTTTAGACAACAATGAGTTGACTATAACGCTATCAAATAAGCGATACAAAGCTAAAGTCGACTCAGGAGCTGATCTGAATTTCTTATCTGTAGACGTATTGGCCAAATTGCCACCAACATTACGGAACATTGCCTTACCATTTTATGTACATAACCAAAGGTTATCAGCTGATTTTGTGGTATTGAGCGACTCTCACTCCCCTATGTACTTAGGCATTCCATTTCTAAAGAAACATTCAGCAGTAATGAATTTCGGAACTGGTACGATTTCATTCACAACCAATATCCCAGTACACTCTGCACAGAATATTACCATTGATCCCTTTTCTGAAATTATATGTGCAGGAAATCTTTTCAGTAAAACTGAAAACAAAACAACAGGAGAATGTTCAGTTTTCCCGCATTTAAATGCCAAAGGTATTCTGTTAGCCCGCGCAGCAGTAACCGTCAATGACAACTGCGTGCCAGTAAGATTGTTTAACACTACCCCCGTTGCAAAGTTAATTATCAAGGGTGAGAGAATTGCCACATTTGATCGCTGGGACAATGATGTAGAAACCTTCCAGTACAAAATTTGATGACAATATGAATGCTGTTGAAAGTGAGTATGTTAAATTGAATGCATGCCATTTGCCCTCACAAGATACTAGCCATGTACCAAATGTAGACTGGAGCCAGTCTCAGGTAAGTGAAATTGAGCGCCAACAGCTTAAAGACCTGGTAGCAGAATTCGCCGACTGTTTTGTCAATCCAATAACCAAGGAGTTAGGGTTGACCAATAAAACTTCGTGCAAGATTAAGATTCTCCCGGGCTCTACTCCTGTTCATAAGTATCCCTATAGAATGGCTCCCCAGGGCAGACAGGAAATGGACAAAATCATCGATCAACAAATTCAACAAGGACTAATCGAGGAAGCTCACGACGGAGCCTGGGCATCGCCGGCCCTTTTAGTTAAGAAAGCCGGTGGTGGTCTAAGACTTGTAATTGATTACAGAGGTCTTAATGCGGTAACCATCCCTCAAGTTCTTAGGATTCCCAGGTTAGATGAAGTGTTAGATTGTGTAGGTGACAACAAACCCAAGTATTTCTCAGTTCTTGATTGCACTCAAGGGTTCTATCAAATCCCCTTAGATCCAGAGTCCAGGGATAAAACTGGGTTTATCACATCTTCTGGGAAATACAGGTATCGAACGATGCCCCAGGGCATGCGGAACGCGCCGAGCGTGTTTCAATCCCTCATTGACTCTTTGTTGCGTAATATACAATACAAATACGTCATGGCATACATCGATGATATCTGTTGTTTTTCGCCCACATTTGACTTGCATCTTAAACATCTCCGGGAAATATTGGTATGGTTACGCAATGCCAACCTGAAGCTACACCCCAGAAAATGTTCGTTTGCCGTGAAAAAGGTAAAGTATCTGGGCCATGTATTGCAGCCAGAAGGCATATTACCCAATCCTGACAAATTAGAAGCAATTGAATCTTACCCTACCCCCACAAAACTTAAAGACGTACGCGCTTTCCTGGGATTAACGGGCTTTTTCAGAAGGTTCATCAGTGGCTACGCAATTATTGTGCGCCCTCTATATGCTTTGACCAAGAAGAATCAATCATTCACGTGGTCGCCAGAATGCCAAACCGCATTTGACGCCTTGAAAAAGGCGCTGGTAAGTTCTCAGGTTTTAGCCTTTCCCGATTTCAGCAAACCATTCGTATTGTCGACTGATGCTAGTAAGCTAGGATTAGGCGCATGTCTTAGCCAGGAAATTGACGGCAAGCTGCGACCGATAGGGTTTGCAGGGAGAGGTCTCACTAAATCTGAAGCAAATTATTCCACTACAGAACAGGAACTTCTTGCCGGAGTATGGGGAATTCAGCACTTCAGAGTGTATCTTGAGGGACAGAAATTCCAGTTACATACTGATCATTCTGCCCTCAAATGGATATTAGGGTTAAAGCAGCCTCAGGGTAGACTAGCAAGATGGGTCACATTCATACAGCAATTTAAATTTGAAGTGAGTCATGTTAAAGGGAAGGACAACATTGTCCTGGATGCATTAAGCCGACGCCCCTATGATATCACCCGCGCCGATGCTGATGACGTCATCGATTGTTTTCCCGATCTTGACACGGTCACCTCTGTTAATCCGCTTCCCCTTACAACAACGCCACCGTTTTGCTCCCCTCAATTGCGACCGGACAAGCCCGACTTGTTAACAGCGATTCACCACCCCGAAATAATTAGCAAGCCGACAACGCGGTTAACGGAAAAACTTCAAGTTAAGTTTCATGATGTGCCATACGTGATCCCATCGCTTAACTCTCAACCAGGTGAATCGGATGAGGAATTCGTGCATCAGTCTATATGCACTATTCCCGCCACTGCAGCGGGCAAGTTATATGCCTTTCCTCGCGATCACGATAAGCTTGCCTCGCTATCTCTAGATTCAGAGGACAATTATGAAACAGAAGCCCTATGTGCAGTAACTGATAAGCGAACTCAACGCACTGAGCTCCGACATCGGCTTACAAACCAAGCGAAAACTAATTGGGATTCAATCACCTTAAGCCGAGAACAGATAAGGCGTCAGTAAAGGCTTGATCCCCAATGCAGTATAGTTTTACGACTCCTCAAGTATGGCACCGTTCCCACCAATAAATAAGAGGCAGACGTGCTGCTCAAACGCGAGCAAAACTATTTTATTGCTGACGATCTCCTGTATCACATATTAACATCACAGGGACCGAAACCAAATAAAGCAATGGCACAGTTAGTCATCCCTCAAAACCTCAAGGAACATTTCCTCAAAATGCATCACGATGCACCTCTAGGCGGACATCTGGGCGCTTCGCGAATGATTTCAGTCATGCGGCCGCGTTATACTTGGATCGGGATGATCAGGGACATAAACGAATATGTTCACACATGTAAGTCCTGCAATGCATCCAAAAGTTCCAATGTCTCTATTCGGCCCCCACTTATCATCCGTGAGCCTGCCCCAGGACCGTTCCACACTATGACGATCGACACAGTCGGCCCATTACCGAAAACGCGCTTCGGTAACGAGCACATGGTGTGTGTAACGGACCAATACAGTCGCTATGTCATCGCATGGCCGACTCGTGACATTACAGCCAAATCAATTGCTAAGGGTTTTTACGAGAGAGTCATCTGTGTCTATGGTGCACCCAAGCGACTTCTCTCCGATAATGGATCCGCTTTCATTAGCTCCCTATTCCAGGAATTATGCTCCCTTTTCAAATTAAGCAAAGTTTCAGTTCAGCGTACCATGCTCAAAGTCAAGGTCAAACGGAACGTTGTCAGCGCTCCATACTAAATCTTCTAAGGAATTATGTCAGTCCTAAGCAAACAGACTGGGACCAGCACCTAATGCCATTAGTATTTGCGCTGAACACTTCTGAAAATCAACCACTTGGCTATTCAAGCTATATGTTAGTGTTCGGCAGAATGCCCGTGTTACCAGCGGAGATGGATCTTCCAGATCCCCTCAAATCCCCCAACACATACAAGGACCACATTGTCGAAATGCTGCAAACACAAGCGGAAATTTCCAAATTTGCCGAACAGCACCTAGTCGAACAACAAATGAAAATGAAGGATCAGTATGATAAAACCACCAAAAACAACCCAATCGAAGCCGGTGACGCCGTATACGTTTACCAACCAAAAATTCGAGTACGTAAAACGAAAAAGAAATTGCAGAAAAATTTTCATGGGCCTTTCTTCGTTGTCGGATATGCAACCCCCACCACGGTTGAATTAAAACGCCTATCAGACGGGAAGCACTTGGACAAGACAGTCAATGTTATGCGTTTGAAGAAGGGACACACAAGGGCAAAGACCAACAAATGGGATCCTTTGAATGTTGAAGATCTCGGAGATCTATCGGAAGAGGATCTTCCCAGCGACAGCTTTAATCAAGCTGCAACAGATAATGACGATTCAGACTCGGACGTGCCTGACGATGCGCCCCCCCAGAGCAGGGGGTACGCCCTAGAGTCGATCGGACTGCTGACAGATTCGCTACCCCCAGCGTTGTCCACGCGACCCCTTCAACACCCTCCACGGCAAACACACCAAGCCTTCTACCCCGACGGCGTACATGCAAACAATCATTCGTAACAACACGTGCAAATGCTCCCTCCCGACAAAATATCCCACCAACAACCGCCTTAACCAAAACTTCCCACAAGCCACAAGCTGTACGTAAGGATGGGAAAACACATGATGTAGTAAAATTGATTGGATCAAAGGTTCCTCGATTTTCAAATAAAGTAAAGTATAACATCATGTTTGCAGGCGGACAATCTGAGTGGATTTTTGAGGACAAACTCAACAGCGCCACCAAGTCTCTGGCGCGAAAGATGCACATTACCGATTTATGACAACATTACCAATTTATGACAACATTTACCGATTTGTGACACTATTTACCAATATATGCACCATCTACCGATTAATATTTAACTATCATCATTTATTCATTTTCAGATTATTCATCTTCCAATTTATGTTTAACTATTCATTTTCAGAGTGTTTTTTCTTTTCAGAAATTATTCCCATTAATGTCATGTTATTATTTGTTATACCTATGTACTATTTACCCCAAAACAGGACGTCTACATTCGTATTGTAAGTATGTTCCTTTTTGAACCGTTATTTCACACACCATATATATATATCGTCTATTATTCCAATAAGAAAACATTTACCTGCCATTAACCCATGCTATTGACACTTTGTTTGTCTCACCCGCATTTCAAACCGTCTGCGACCAACCGTTGAAAATTTTAATTGCAATTCAAGACTCTGACACAGACAACTTAAATGTTAGGATAACAATCTCTCGTCAATTAAACCTACATACGCATTAAAACGGATAAATTGGATTCAAATTCTAATGTTAGCGACAAAAGTCCTTCGCCAATTAAACCCACATACACTTTAAAACGGTTTATTTGGACTCCTGTTCAACCACTCCAATTAAAGATCGTCTCTAGACATCTAATTACGGCCCTGTATACAAACACTGGGCTATCGAAGTTTACTAAGCCGATTAAATTACCATCTGACACATCGCCTCTGACATCCATTCATATGTAAGCTCATTGATCAAATGGTCCACTTATCAACAATCACAGGCTCTATGCAATTACATCAAAGCTACCTCAATATCAATGCGGGCCTAGTAATTAAACACATCACCGCTACAAAGGTAATTATCTCAACGGACGCTTGTCTCGATCCTATACGCTATCACACGAAACCAACACCAACTGTGAGTATACGGTTAAGTTATTAGAAGCCTTTTACATTGTCTTCTTCCGAACAGCGCAAATTAGACACTATGATATTATCAATTATGTTCAACAATTTTTTTACCTCTAAGCTTGCAGATTATAAGACAAAATCTTTTTATAAGTAACTTCGACTACACTATTATCGCACCGTCTTTCATATCATGTGGACACGCGTAAAATTAGTGAACCTTCGTGATACACATTACCCATAACGCAATCTTATGTTATTCAAGTATATGCGGGGTATCATTTCATGAAGGAATCTGCAGCTTAAGAGAAGACGTACATATTCATCAAAACAATTAACGGAGAAGTATTTTGTATCATTTAATTCTCAACGCATATGTGAGATATTTATATTTATTTCCTCCGGCACATACAACAAATACAATTAAAGTGTCACACCGTTGTTCTTCCGTACTTACATGTTATACAGTAATCGTGTGCGATATGTGTCCATACATTATTTCAGGTGCAAATTATTCTCAACATCTACCACTCCGAGAAGCACACCATAAATGCTCTTCTGGACGCCCCCTTCCCACCAACGACCGAGCCAGGCCCATGAGGGCTCTACTGGGATCCGTAAGGAAACTGTCCAGAGGACTCTTTAATATGGCCGCGGTAGACAACATTTAAAAGGTAAAAACTCGTAAAGTAAATCGCGTAATTAATCGTTAAATGCACAGATATCGACCATCGACGCGTAATTTTCTCTAATACAGGTCTAGTACCACAACCCACACAACCGCCTCCGTACACAAATTCGGAATTATCCACACCAAAATCTCGCCCACCCCCACGTCGCTCAGATTCGCCACCACGCTCCGCAAACAACACCCTCCATCTAGAACCACTTATCGCATCTTTGCCACGCATTGAATCTCCATACGCAAAATAATATTAAATAATTTTAAAATTTATCTCCACTGAACACATTGATGTCATGATATTATATGCACCCTAGTTACTCACGCACATTAACCACACTGAGCACTCATGCTTCTCGTTTTTGTATAATTCACTTTACATATTATCAAGGCACACTGATTGCTGCCGTAAATTCATTTGTTCCCAGGTATATTTACGCCATACAAGAGGGAGATAGCGCCTTCACCCGACGTGCCAACGCCTTGCAAGCCAAAGCATACGTCTTCCTGACCATGGAAACAGAAGACGTCCAACCGCTCAACCAAGCGTCATAACGCATATCTCCCCTCACCACAAGCGACACCTGGCGAACCCAATACGGCAGCCTTTCAGAGATCTCATCTCCACGAAACAGCCACACTCATCAACTTTAATCATTTTCCTGGCATTGGACCAGTGTTATTGTATAGAATAATTTCTGTAACATTAGTTAAATTCTTCCAAAATTAAATCAGCTAAATAAGTTATTTTCACCATTCCACCATTGTCTAGTATAGGCTCATCGCTTTTTTCCCACTGGGTTTTAGTGCGGAGTAATACTGTGGAATGTGATAAATGTTAAAATTTAAAATTCATTATGTCACCATTAATAACCATATTGTATAACTATTACACAATTCATATATATATAGCTTACAAATTTAGAGAAACACTTTTTGTAAAATTATTATAATCTCATCATCAATAATCCATCTATGTTAAATATCTTTGTTATGGACAAAAATATTGGCGCATGTCCAAGCTACTCTGGAATCATTCTAAATTCAAAATCAAATAATATTGGGCTAATGTCGTGCTGTCCCTTTACCCTTTAACTCATATTCCAAATTTCCTTTAATTTAGTCTATTTTCGAAATGCAAGAGATAAATCAAAATTGATTGAACAGTGGAAGTTCAACTTAACTATGGTTGGGGAGGATGTTATGATATTAATCTAGCTCTTTTGACTTTTGAAACCCTCCCCCTCTTTTCCATTGTCAGCACGACATGTTTCACTAGCCCGGGTCGGCCTCTGCCCTTAAGACGGGGGTGTGACCCTGATAAGTAGACCTGGCTGGTACCTTTTCTCATTGGCCAATGACCCTTCGAGCCCACGCCCCATGTGAGCAGTTGGGGTTGACCTTTGTGAAGGGGGACCGGCTGTACCTGGACCAATGGGAGGCCAGCTGTGGGTGTGGTTCCGAGCGTAATCCAATGCCGGAACCCCGATAAAATAGCTGGCCTCGCCGAAGTACAGGGAGAAATACCTAGCGAAGAGACGAAGTATCTGAACAAGATTCTGACCCGAGATTCCAGAGAAAGCTAATAAGCAAAACTCGAATAAACCAACAACAACTCAACTCCAGGACTCGCTTGTTTTCTCTGGCTAGCGTCCCCACTCAAACAACTACAAGCAGCTACAATATTCCTATATACGAAGGAGCGCGCAGAAATACGAATAACCAAGAAATATAAGTATAACAAGAGTATAGCTATAAGGAGGAAATATAGATATAAGACATGCACCACCCGGAGTCCAAATGACGCACCAAGAAGACAACCTCGCAGCCACACCCGCCACAGGCCCCTCCGGTCCCACAGACCTCTCCAGCCAAGAGTTGGTACCAAGGCCCCTTCCAGGCTCCAGACCCACCGCACGTAGTGCACAGCCAGAGTGGATACAAGTTGCACTTGTCCAGAAAGAAGCCATATATAGAAATAATGTAGAACCACACGTATTGCAGTCGGGACAACAGGGAGGCGCAAAGGAAATACTAGAAGAAATACTAGAAGAAAAAGAAGATCTGAAGGTCTATGGGGTATACCAAACTGGATGCATGGTGCACTGTGGGACTATTGCAACTAGTGCTTCAGAAAGAAACCCCTAATGTGCAGTTTCTACACCCTCGCAAAATCCCATCAACACCTGTTGCTGTGCCTGTGGCGAAGACCAACCCACACTATATGGAATAGCCACTTTTCCCCGTCTACCACTGTCCTCTGGTTCCATTGGCCTCTTTTCCTCCTCTTCCTCTTTTGTTGCTTCTTTTACCGCTTCAAGATTTTTGTTGGCTTCTATCTAGTCTTTGACAGTGGTCTCTGTGTTAGTGGGGTTGGTACGACCTGTTCTGCGTGGCGGGGACCTTGTGTGCTAGGTAGTTTGCTGGCTCAGTGCGTCCGGAGGACGGTGTAGTGCTCTCCGTGCCAGGCCGTCCTGGCGCTGTGCGTCCGGAGGACGGTGTAGTGCTCTCCGTGCCATGACAGGCGCAGTGCGTCCTGGCGCAGTTCTCTCCGTGCCAGAGCCGTCGGGCGATTCGTTCTGTGGTTGTAAATTCTGCTCTATTGCCCTTCGTGTTTTGTAGACCTTTTCTATTCTCGTTTGAAATATGTGTAACCTGCGACCCTTCGTTTGTAGAACCTCTCTCTCTTCTCGTTCATATATGCAGATGATTTCTGCAGCTCAGTGGGTGCTTCGTCTCTCTGCTTCTAGGGGCCAGTAATATTTGACCAGTAATATTTGACATGGAATATATATAAACTGTGCGTGTTGGTTATTGTGAATGTATCTTGCATTATAACACTTACTAGTCAACAGTGCGAGAAGCGCATATTAAATGTATTGAACACCAATTTAGCTATCAAGTCAAAGTTGTGAACCCTCACTTGCTAGTCAAGAATATAAAAAAGTTCAAAATGAAACCTCTGGGTGCTGCGCATGAATAACACATGCTAATTTGTTTTTTAAATTCGAAATTATGTTATAAATTGCGACCCGTATCGAAAGACAAAATAAAGTTTACAAAAATGTATTTAGTTTCTTTCCTTAAACTAATATACTAGTTTTAATGGTTCAATAAAACTTTTCAACCGGAGATGTATGGCAAATAGCACTTCAGATTGTCGCCAGTAATTTCTTTTCAAATAAATAAAAATGAAGAAATTTTAATGGCACTTCTTAAGGAGTCAGCAACTCTTCTAACTCAATCAATGTATGCTAAACTACACTCAATGTCGTATAAGCAGTGCATTGAATATTTGTATTCTCAAGTGGCCCTTTATTCAATGAACTTTATCAAAGAGTTGATAGATATGTTAACAGGATCGCTTTCCTAATAATAACACGCAGCCATTGTGAGGTGACGCTACCTTGTAATAAACAAAATTGCATGTATATACTGGGTTGACGTCATTGTGTTTAATAAGAGCAGGAACATTTTCGTTTCACAGATCCTTTCCACTGCTAATAAACATCACACATGCATATAAATAGCAAAAATAACAAGTACAGTATCACTGGTACAGCCTTTGCGCTCGGACATGCTATACTCGGCACAGTTATTTTATTGTGTACAGTGGTTACCCTTGGTGCAGTTATTACATTGTATTTTGTTGTTGTGCAGTTGTTGCTCTTGACACACTCGTTACATTTAATAAAATTGGTACATTGGGTACAGTTACTACTCTAAACAGTTGCTACCCTCCGTACAGTTTTGACACTTTTACGGTTACTCTGGTGAAGAAGGATGTATTTGTATTTTTGCTTGGTCGAGTTATAACTCTAGATATAGTTATTACCCTGATTAAATTTGTAACCCTTGGTGCAGTTGTTACCATTGATACGATTGTAACCCTGGGTACAGTCATTGCCTTGGTTACAGTTGTTACCCTGGGTACAGTTCTTATCCTGGTGACTCAATATTCTAGTATTTTTCGCAAATTGGTTTGTTATTTATCATCTGAGCATTTAATGATAGGTTGTTTAACTAATTCTGGGTGTAGAGGATATGGTATCTGGCCTACAGTGAATATACAGGTGATGTGTATGTTGTAGTGAGTATAGATTACACGCTATATTACTGCACTGTATATTGCATTTTACCTGCGATTATGTTGTTACCATGCATTGAATGAACCGTCGCTGAATAATAAATACTTGGGGGGACTGAATGACTTTTTTAGCTGTCACTTGCATCTATTATATCACCAGAGCGAGTATGGTAGGCTGCACAAACAATATATTTTTTCGCTGTAATGTTGACCAGAACCTTCAACTGCTCTAACGTGCCGACATACATAACTAACTCAAGAACACATTCTGAAATGCAATGAAGCAGTGATCCCTGTTATAATCATTCGGTTTATGTCTTTATGAAATCGTTTGATCTCAGTGGAAATATTCAGGAATGTTTGATGTTGACAAAACTAGCACACATCGTAAAACACGGGGTGATATCAATCGTTTCCCATAAGTTAGGTAATAAAGCGGTTTAGTGCATACTAACTTTGAATGCTTTTCTTCAACGATATTTGTGGTTAACGATCCTGAAATAAAGCTGATCGACCAAGACATAAACAGAACTCTTCAGTTAGGGGTGATCACTAAAGAGTACGTGACTCGAATACACTGGAATGTGGTGCGAGGTGAGATATTACAACGTGGGGTAGATTATAGATATTCTGCTTTAAATACGATGACGAGGAAAATATAGCATACATCTCACATTCCATATATGACACCATTAATGAGGTGCACTCTTTAAGTTATCAGTCCTAGCTGGAAGATGAGCTAACATAGTAGCATCAACGATGTTATCTTATTTAATATCTCATCAGCTTTGTCGCTCTCTGGCATACTATCTGTGTGGTATAATCATCAATATACATTTATCTACTCGACGCGCAGCAGCCAAACAACTTCTTTATGACTTGCGAGTTTGTCTGACTGGAAGTCAAACATAAATGTGCATTTCTGCGCCGCAGTTAACTGTTTGAATTGAAAAAGGCCTTTCCAACCAGCAAGTGAATATTCTAGCATATGTTTCTGGCTATATGGCCATGAAACATGTGCAACATGCAGAAACAACATTTCAATAATATACCCTCAATATGATTTTGTTCACTAGAAGAAATACAAAGTGCAAAGGAAGGGCTCGTTGTCCCAAGTAAATCAATAGTAGATGCATTATGCAGGCTTGAGGAACATAACCGCAAAATCATTGTCATAGCATTATACTGTAAGCAAGTGAAAGCCAGGGTTGTAACCATTATTGCTAAATAGATCCCATTAGAGAAACCGTAAATTAAGGGACCATAAGGAGAGAAAAAATCGTATGACATTGAAATTTTCCCACACATGAAAATTTGTACTCTTATTTGTGTTAAATGCCGTTGTATGTGTATATTTCGGTAAAATCATTATATAGCATACCAGTTATAGGACTACTTCTCCTTTAATTCTGGTGGTGGGGGAAGCTTGTTGAACAAAGGTGTCCCTGGATATATTGATAGAATTTTTGCATGGTACTTAGATCAGATGTGCGTGTACAAAGGGCCAGAACTATGTCTGGCTGATTTGTTCAATGCTTATATGGACGAATTGAACTGTAGTTTCAGTATGATGACCTCATTTCAGAGAGAGAGAGAGAGAGAGAGAGAGAGAGAGAGAGAGAGAGAGAGAGAGAGAGAGAGAGAGAGAGAGAGAGAGAGAGAGAGAGAGAGAGAGAGAGAGAGAGAGAGAGAGAGAGAGAGAGAGAGAGAGAAGTGATTAGGTTCTTGCTACATCAATGTTTTTAGTATATGCTATATCCTGAAATAATACGTTATTATATTATCATTAGAAATAACCAAGAATACATTTTACAGTACTACATAATAAAATGATACGTCTGCACAGGGCATCCCATCAACCGACAATGCAGTTTGTTGATTCGGTGGAGGTACGTCTGGGTGACCAATAAATATCATTCAATCGGGAAAACATGAGCATGTCTTCAAATCAACTACTTATATTCCATCTCAAAGATGACCACACTAAAAACAAAAGAAATATCATTCAGATCAATCTTTTAAAATTAAATAGGGGTAGACTAGATGTCCGACCAGGGCTTAAACAGGGATAGACAGTCCTACAGGACGTCTGAGTATATATGTATACCACCGTCCGATCGGAGCAAGGTCGGGGGCAGACACATGCGATATATGCGACTTCGTTCAAACGTTCATAAAAAAAGTATTGTAGTGAATAAATCGCCACACAAATTGATAAAAAGGTGTCAATAGCAAATGGCTTTTGTTTTTTTATATTGGTTCTATCAAAAAGTCTGTATATTTTAGAAATACAGCGGTATTTTTGCGTACTTACCACCGCCGATCGATCTTTTAGCATTGAGCCACGCGCTATTGTTTACATTTTAGCTTCCACGAAACCAGGTGGCGCGCTGGTCGCGTGCTTCACAATGGAACCGTCCGAGTCGGGTATCTTATTATAACAAGATCTTTGATATCAGCGCGAGAGTGACAGCCCACGCACAAAATCAGCCATCTACCTGACAACAAATGTGACCGAGAAATGCGACGAAGTGAGGCATCTTTGTCAGAATCATATAACTGTCTTCACCTGCCCCAAGCTTGAACAGAACAAAGAAGAGCAGAAGAACCGAAACGATATCGACAGATAGTCTACATTTCCACTGGAAGAAAACCCATCATCGTTTCGAAGGTAATGTTTTGCTCCTCTTATCCAATTGTGTCAACTCCGACTACGTTTTCATCTGAAAACAGTAGTTTTAGTGTTTATAAGAAGAAGTTGGCAGACTTTAAAAAATTAAACTAAATCAAATCATGATAATTGTCATCATAATGATCATGATTCCTATCATCTTCTTCATCATCATATTGACTGATTGGCAAAATAAATTGACAATCGTGATCGACAACGTCTTAACGAAAACTGTCTTTGCTTAGTGATCCTTTAACTTAGCCAACATAGGTCCTATTACTTAGTCGAGTGCTTAAGTCACTATTCATATTTCTCAAATTTACATTATTTTTTTAAGTATTGTAACTAGAGGCAGTTGAGGGGTATGCACAAGAGTGGCCAAATGACGAAGTGGGCCGATTAACATTCCCAGAACCGTTGGTTCGAATTCCGATGCTGACTATTCTGGCCATATGTCCAACCAGCATTCAATTAAAGTAAGGAATAGAATGAGCTCAACATCGTTGCCAGCAAAATGAACGATACAACCGTTATCGACAGAGGCTCTTACTTCCGTTTTGAACTCAGAACCGCTCACAACCGGAAGTGATGTGATACCTCTGATTTCGGTCATTTTAAAAATTGCCACCTGTATGATAGAATATAAAATACATCAAACAACCATACACACATTCTGATGAACATTGTATTCAACACCCACTCCGCTTACTGAAAAATTCCAACCAACCAAAAAATAGGACAGCAAGATAGTAGACATGTTTATAAAACCAGCATGCCGTATGTAGATGGCCGTTTATTCGTGTTTTCATCCGCCCACATGGACAATTCGTCGTGGAGTTGAAATAAGAATCACAAAACTTATGTTTACTACATTCATAAACATAGGCAAGTAAAACTTCAGTAGTTTAGAAACGTACGCAAAAATATCTACATTCTTCCAAAGGGTTTGGCCGCAAACCCTCCATGCATTGCATTCTTGTATAAAATATATAACTTAAAAAAAAATGGTGATTCCAACCTCCCTTTGAGCGATTAATTTCCCCAATTTTACTGATTTTTCAGAGATAAAGGACACCAGTTCTCGCGCTGTTTTTTTAACAACACCAACCATTGTAGAATGCTTAAAAACAATATTGACCAATGATGAACTATCAGAACTAATCATAATTGCACAATTTATCAACTTTGGTGCCGTGATTAATTAAAAACATTTCATATGCGTTCAAAACAATATGTAATTCATATAAGTTTTTTTTGCAGGTCCCCATTTTAAGGAACCACAATGGACAATGATAGCAAAGAGAGCAGGTATATCAGTTTATCTTTTATTAACCCATGAATACTGTTTTAGTTTGACATTGCATTTCATCAAATGAAAGACGACGAGCAACTAAAGGTCTCCTTAAACGCATCACTGTACAGACAGAGCCTTAAACCAGGGCTTAGTAATATCGATTACTTTAATGTGTCATTGATGTTTTTAAAATTAATTTACCACAGCATTAGTTCGATACATCAAAGCTGCTGCTGGTTTGGCATACCCTCCTGTATTTTTTCACGTGAACTTCTCCCCTCGTTCGCGTGTCTGGGTGTCTGGAAACAATTTCTTTCCCCTTGTAGGTGGTTGTTCAGACATGTCGAGTTAACACTCGGTCTTAGCATGGACCGTTATGACCCTACTGCGATTGTTAACCATTGTGATATAAAGTTGCCTCTCAAAATCAGGAACCCATCCATGGCTCATTCAATGGGAGGTCGGTGACCTTGAATAACGGAAACTTCTCTCTCCAACAGATTTTGACTGGTGTGTAAGCGCGTCACATACCTTTATTTCAAAAATTACAGTATGTAATCTTGATGTTGGGATCAAAATACCACAAGCACATGTGCATCGCTCGCCTTGCGACGCCTAACGGGTCTAGAATATGGCTGGTTTGCCTCGTGCCTCGTGAACGAGACAAACCAACTGTGACAGCTCACTGACGACACAGAACAGCTCAGTGCGTCCATCTCCTCGTGCTTTCGATACGCTCCGCTGGTAACATAGCCAGCTAACGATTAAAACTTGTGACACCATTAGAAGCATAAACCTAATTATTTTGTCACTAGCGTGCAATACATTGCTTTCTGGTCTCGTGACATTTTACAATCGCAGTAGCTTGAGTAGTATAGAGAGTGGGGGTACGAGCGCAGTTTCCAAATGGACACACATACAGAAAATGAGCCAGCCTGCGGTACGAGCGCACTTCCACTTCCTATACTACAGTGTCAGTGTCCTTCCAGCCGATCTTCTCCAGGGCCACACCAGTAGTTAGTCACCATAGAGGTCATCTAGTTAGAAATATCTGCGACCGTCGCTGTAAGTTCCCTTCTTCACCCGTGCGAGGTCCTACATGAACTGAAACACCTTAGGTTTGTTCTTCTCAATAAAGGCAGGATCTGGGCGAATTGTTGTCACTCACATCGTTAACAGTTTCCAGCAGAAGAAAGCTCCAGTCGGTCTTTCTGGAATCTTTGTTGGCCTGCCCAGTCAGGGGCCGTGGTGATTCAGATAGCAATCGAGGATGGTGTCAAACTTACCGTTTGCGGCGTAGTCCCCTTCATCATCTATGTCTTGGATGGTTGTGTACCCCCAAGCGACCGTCTACTTGTACTTCCTCCTGTCCTTATGGTGGTATTCAAAGTTGTACGCTCCAGCCCTCCCCAGGTCCTCGTAGGCGCACACCCGGAAAACACAGCCCACAAACACCCCGATGGTTGCCGGCGGACTGTGGTGAAGCCCAAGCAGAATCTGAGGTTTGTACTGGGGCGGGATAATCCTCCAGGGGATCCGAGTGTATCCATTGGTCTGCCCCAAGCAATCTATTTGCCTGGTCTGCCCTATAGCCCACAAAGCCTCTCCCAATGTTGGTCTGCCCAAGCAATCTATTTGTTTGCCCTATAGCCTCTTCAAATGGTGGTCTGCCCCAAGCGATCTATTTGCCTGCCCTGGCTCCTATTCCATGTAGAAAGGGTCCCGCCTATCTAGCGTAGGCCGGGATGCATTGTCCCGAGGCTTTGGGGCCGGTTCTGGTAGGAAAATCGATGCGGCTTCCGTGTGGCTTTTTGTGATTTTCCAGACCTTCCATGCAAGAAATGCGGCAACTGCTACATATCCCACCATTTGCAATCTTGTCGAAAATGTCGCTAGGTCCGCAATGGTTTCTAGATTGGTTCCAACGTCTTCTATATTGTTTTCCAAGTTGTTGTCGCAAAGGCGTCTACCTTTCTGTCCAACCCTTCCACCTTCCATTCCATTGTTATATCGTATATTTAGACGCGTGATCAGGTTTTGAAAATTGATATTGTACCAACTTAGTTCAGCCTTCTCTAAACTTTGCTTACATGTCGTCATCTCTTAGTCCCGATTCCAAAGTTCTTCTGATTTGTCTACAGACAATATTTCCATCGCCTTTTACTAAAATGCATTATTAACACTTTCATGACTTTCCGCTTTTGTTAGACTCCGCCGATCACTTTAGTGATTGGTCGATTCAAATGGAAATTTGATGTTGGGTCGCAACAAAATTTACCCTTTTCTCCGTGCTTATCTTTTGTGCGATGATAGACTATAATATAATAATATATTAATATAATAATAATATATGATATGAATAATAATAATAATAATAATATATGATATGGATAATAATAATAATAATAATAATAATATATGATATGATATGAATAATAATAATAATAATATATGATATGGATAATAATAATAATAATAATAATAATATATGATATGGATAAATATTACAAGTGCCCAGGTTTCACTACTAAGGATTTAAACGGTACGCTTAATTAAAGCTATGCGCGAATGAAATTCATGCTGAAATAACAAAGGGGGGCGTCGGGTGAAGGCATTCTCCCATTAAACGCGTTTAATAAACATAGAATGAGCTGCAGAATTCTCACACATTTGGAACAATGGTATGCAATTTATTAGCCCATATATAATTAATCCTTCTAGAATAAATAAGTGACCACCTTACATTCTTTTTATTTTAAACATTTATGGTATATAATGCTGGTGCTCTCAATGCTCACCTGTTCATTCGGTCGCGACATGCTGCAATCTGGACGACACAGCGGCCCTGGACTGCGCCTCTCGTGACGTAATGTGTCATATTACGCGTTGTTTGCATGCTCAAATGCAATATTTGACGCTGAAAACCGGTTCCTCTGACACCCCAATTATATCGGATTTTCTCCATCAATAAACTGTACTCGCTAAAGAAACGACACCATTAGGTGCTATGCCAACCAAGCTCTCCAGAGTTACACCATTGTTCTTAGAACACATTTCTGAATTCACCAGTAAACAGAAAGATGACTGAACACTCAGCTACGTAGTTTCCAACCCATAACCCACAGGTAAACCATTATTGGAATAGTTAAATACACGTAATCTTACTAATGTTGAATTCAATGACACCCCCCCCCCACACACACACACACATCACGCCAACCGACCCCCCCCCCCCCCCCCCCCCCCCCCGCGGTCTTGCCAACCAATTATCAAAATAATAAGGGCTGTGCTATGGTTGCTACCTTAGGTCTATTATCCTGTTATTCACTTATTGTCTGTGGTAAATTTGCCTGCAGTAAAAATATATAATGCATTAAGCTAGCCACTGTGAACTCACCTTAAATATGGCATGCCTGACTATATCTAGGTACAGATCAACAATCTAAGCTACGTATCCACGCATGTATTGACTATTAACCATCTCATCAAAGAGCTTATATAGCTATGCTAAGAGAGCTCACTCTAATTGGCTAATTCGGTGCTACCATGAATTCATCAAAAGCACATAATGCTGTTGTTTATGTTGCAGTAATTGAAACACCTTATTGGTCAAGGTTTTAAGAAACACGCTCTGACAACCAATGTGCTGCATACTAGTTGTGTGTTCACATGTTTAGTCTGGAGCAAGCCCTCTTAATGTAGCTATAAGCTCTTTGATTCCCTCTTCACTACAGGCACTCTATACATAAAACGCCCCTCTTCTCTATCTTACATAAAGGTATGTTATTTCATACAGGGATGTTGGATGTTAAAAAAACCCAGTTCGTATACTCGTATATGTAGTGAATAAAATGGTTTGGTGATGTTTCTGGTTACAAGTGTTCCAATTGCAGATGATGAGTTTGAAGACAAATACCCAAACCTGGATCCTGCAAAATAGCATCTTCCTGATGAGAAATCACTCGCTGTGATCAAACAACATATGCTGTTGCTACACAGTCAAACAGAATGGGACAACGCGGAAGCCTTGGAATCTTTGTATTATATAAATATGTTGCACACTTGGAAGCACAGCCACCAATCAGAAATAGGCAGACTCTTGATTGGTCTACATTTTCCTGGTCAGTGCTACATAAGCTATTGTTAACGAATGTTTTGACAACAAATTAAAATCCTTATTATGAAATATTTGATCATTTTATTGCGTAATTTCAGAACTTCTGTAAAACTTCTTGCCCTTGCTGACAGCAGTTGTGTATTTGAAAAATGGTGCATCATTTTACGTACTCTATTTGCTGGAATTATTCTGATGCATCAGTAGACTTTGGAAAGGTCGGTATTCATGTGTGTCAGGTAGATACCTAGTGACAATTCTATTTATTCAGATATGATATCAAGCGCAGAAGTCATACATCTAGTCAATGCCCCCACTTCCCCTACTGTGGAACAGGGATTAGCAGAAGCTGGTCAAGCGTATAACAGCTAACATAAGCTACAAACCATACCTGGATAATCAAGAAAACGAGGTAAAACTGTACTATTTCACACTGCTTGTGCCAACAGTGAGACTTGTTTAACAAGTATCTTGTATTTGGTTAGTTTTTAACAGATTGAGGTAACTAAATATAGATGCGTTTTGTTTTCAGAATGTGATTTTCTTTATCGAAGCATCATTGAGTGTCATCCACAACCTTTGTCATGTTCCAAATATTGATGAATACTTTGATGAATTCAACGTGAAAGAGGTAAGAAGCGAATTCATTATTGTTATTTTTGGTAATATGTGTATTTAAGTGACAAACTTCACCTTTGAAAAAAAAATCTGGGTTAACGATAGTTCATGTTCAGTTGTTACAGCCTTGCCTCACAAACACAGGTGAGATGTTTTGACGAGACCCTTGTAAAGCCGAAAAGAATTTAAAGGACCATATTTTCATAAGCTATAGTTGGGCTGACCAAAAAGGTGCAATAGTGTTCAAGGACCACCTCAAAGTAAGCCTGCTTATCTATGGTGTTATTCATTTTATATGGACTTGATATTTTCCTGTTGTGTAAGGCCCCGGCAACGAACCGCTTAAAGGCCACCATAAGTAGCCTATTTTAGTGGTTTCTACTGTTACATTATGATTAATTTATTATGCCTAAATTAATGTCAGAAAAAAATCACAATAGAACTCTTTCTCGGCAAGAAACATAACAGACGTGTATAATTCAAGAAAGTACTAGTTAATTTATCTCTTTTGAAATACATCTAATGAAGAAAATCATTCAAGTATTTTGCTTTTGTCAGGCGAATGGCTATCGGGTCTGGTTTGACCTTGAGCAGATGAGTGGGTCCACTCTGGAGGCCATGGCCGCTGGTGTTGAAAATGCTGCTGTAGTTCTTGTGTGTGTTTCTGACTAGGGCTATCTAACATAAACAATTTCAGCAATAGCCTATTCCTGCCATGCCATGAATATTTGCTCACAGAAGCAGAATACACATTCCAACTGAAGAAGCCAATAGTGCCAGTGATGATGCAGCGACGTTACAAACCGGATGGCTGGCTAGGCATGTTGCTTGGGAGCAAATTCTATGTTAACTTTGATGGGAAGTATGAATTTGCTACAGCGTTTGACATGCTAGTGAAGGAGCTTAAGGGTAGAGGAAAGGAAAGTTACAGCTCACAAGGTAATTGTTGCTACACACAGATATCAAAACCAATTAGGCTATATCTAACATGATTAAGCAGGTCAAAATGAGCATCCCCTTTTTCAGAAAGGTTACCAACCAATCTGTTCCTAGGCTCATTTACGATCACTAAGAACTCTTTACCTTTCTTCTTTTTTCCTATCCCAAAGTTACTACTTATAATGCACCAAGCGCAGCCAAGCAGTTGCAATGTTCCTAGATTTGCATGATAGCAATGCAACAATGATATTAGCATTAGTGTATTATAGTTTGAGTTCATACACTTTTTCTATTAATTGTTTTTAAAAGTTCATATCATGTTATACTGTGTGCAAACTCAGATGGAGATGTGGTTGATGCTATAATCAAGAAAGATGGTAAGATATTCTTCAAATGACAGTGATTAATCAATTCTCGGCATGAGATTATATTGAGCTACTTTACGAATACCTGGATAGCTCCTTCATATTAACTAGCCCCACATGTTGACAGTGGCAGCCCCTGTGATGGCTCTACCCGTGGCAGAGCCTGTCGTGTCTAGCACACCATCAAAAGAGTTGATGTGCAAAGACTGGACTACAGAACAGATCCAGGAATGGCGCAATTCCAATGGGCTCACAGCTGATAGGTCTGATGTCACGTTCACTCGTAAAGAAAGCTAAACATTGAACCAATTTGTTTTTCCTATACTCACAAATTATGACATTGCAGATACGAGGAAATCTTGGGAGGACTTGAAGGTCGTCACTTGGCACAATTGGCTATTATGAAAGACAAGGTATGAAATTCCATTTTACAACAACAAACAAGAACTGAAATTACATAACTTATACATCTCATAGGGAGAACATAATCATCTGGATCGTAATCTGGTCAGCGATAGGTACTACTTTACTTAATTTCAGGCTCCTTAGTTCTTCTTTAGTTACGTGCAACGTGGATTTCAGGTGCCAGAAATGCTAACTCTTTGTGATGCTCTGTCACATTGCTGAACATTTTTCAAGAAAATCTTCCTGGTGTTGTTTGGTTAAACCCGTTTACTTTTAAACTGTACATAGGCGAGAATTGTACTGACTGATTACAACGTATATATTATGAACCAGTGGGGTAAGTACCTTTAACGTCGAAGGGCATGATGTAATCAGGCTAAACCTTACAATTTAAACAAATGACCCTCTCCTTTCTCAATTTTTTGATTATGTGTCAGTGCGTGCTCATAAGTACAGTACTAAGATTATTCTGAATATGTCTTTTATATGGTTCATAATGTTGAAGGATTGTAATACAAATAGAAAGAATTCAAAAGGCTTTCACTTGCTTTTCTATTTGGTCATATTGAACGTTTGTTGTTTTCTGTTGCATGCATTATCATGTGTTCATGGTTGCTTAGGTATCCACGTATTTGTTGCTTATTGTCATACAATCATCCTATATAAATGTAGTGTAATTAATAAACCCCCGAACACATTTAGTCACATATAGGGTTAGCATTGGTAACAGAACTAGACTTCTAATTTTACCCTTGAGGCAGGCTGCAGACTGCAGATTCTTCTCAAGGCCATAGTGTGACCTGTAACACTGGATTTCAGTTAAAGCATGTACATAAACATGCGTTGTTTGAACGTGTTAAATTAATAAAATCCCTTCTTTTGTCAAACAGTATTGAATCACATTTATTGTTCTTAACTCTGAACAGTTTATAAGATTCTATCAGCAAAGTTGAAACAGCAGAATCGTAATATTTAATGATTTCAACAAAACATGATGGGAACAAATGATTCAAATCGAGTGGAGGCGTAAACCGTGTCCTTGGCATTTAACAAGGACAGATGTGTTTAGAACACAGATTAATGAACCATATGAAATAACGCAGTACTTTAACGAACGAGCTATTATTAATAAGCAGTAGCCAGCAGCAATAACCACATCATACGTTAAATAACAATTTATATATATATAAATATGTATATAAATAAATAAATAAATATATATATGTAAATATATATATATATATATATATATATATTTATATATATATATATATATATATATATATATATATATATATATATATATATATATATATATATATATACATATAATTATATATATATATTATTTATTTTGGTGCAGTGTGGGCTGTATCATTAGCTATGCCTTATTGTGTGTGATATAAGATTACAATCAATCAATAACCACATCATACGTTAAATAACAATTTATATATATGAATAAATATATATATATAAATAAATATAAATATATATATATATTTACATATATATATATGTTTATATATATATATATACATATATATACATATATATATATATATATATATATATATATATATATATATATATATATATATATATATATATATATATATATATTTTGGTGCAGTGTGGGCTGTATCATTAGCTATGTCTTAGTGTGTGTGATCTTTAATTAGACAGCTTTTTTCATACACTTTGTTGATGTACCAATAGTCATGCGCTGTGCATGGCTAATCTTACTCCAAACTCAGCATTGTTTGCACAGGTTAAGGTAGCAAATTCAACAGAATTATTGATGACGTTATTCCTTCTAGATATCAATTTATTGGATTACAATCATACTGCAGTACTAGTGCTTCAACTAGCCACGCCTGCAAACATGAGGAACACCACTAAAGCAGTTATATCAAAATAAACAATCATGATATTTATCATACCTTTCAAAGGAATTTCTTCTTAACATAAATGACACCTTATTTGCATCACCTAACAGGTGATGTTACTATTAGAAATATATGTTTGCCAGTTCATTTTGATACTAAAAACTCTTTTGCATAACTTTCCATACCTTAGAGATCCATGTTGGTGACCCCACCCCCCCCCCCCCCCCCCACCTCCATCCAACTATTCAAAACAAAGAGCCTGTAATGGCAAATCTAGAAGCTATATCACTTCACCAATCACCTAAATGGCTCAAAACAAAATGGTAAGCCTTCTCATGAAAAACATTAAGACCATCAATGCATGAACACGCAGGGACGCACATTTATATCATACTATACCTCTCTCCGCGACCACAAACCCAGAGAAGGCAAAAAACGGATCACCATCTCTATATCGTTGCCTAGCAGCGTTCAATCATCAAATATGTACAAACATACAAATCAAGCAAGCCGACTTTTCTAAAGTCATCTCAGGTTCCTAGGTGTACCGAAGCCAGAGTAGATGCTGTCTTGCCAGAGTAGATACTGTCAATCTGCACACACACAAATTAATATGCACAGAAGCAGCGGAGTCCCAAATGAAGTGGCAGCCATTATGTGTAAAGATTAACGCATCGTTCAGCACATCCGCTTGAGGATAGTGCTTCCGTATAAGTTTCTGTGCGTGGTTAATTTCCTCATCGGACAGCTGCAAACGTGGAAATAACACATGCTATCAATATGAAGATCAAGGGTGACTGTCTGTGACCTCTCCACTGGTTTCTTCTCTGTCCCCCTAATCGTTCGTTTGAATACCAGCAGCAACATAGTTTCTAGGTATGCTGCGAATAGTAGCAGTAGTAAGCGCAGTCGTGATGGCTCCCTACCCTTCCCATTGCCTTTTCGCTTTATCAGCGGAACTTCATTCTCTCATCGGATGGTTATTTCTTTTCAATGGCCCAGCATGCTTTTAAACGCATTGTCATAATAAACATCCCACACAAATATTGCTTGTAGCAGTTTCGCTTGCCTCAGGCGTGCATTGGTAAGTAGTGGCGCACCTAGCAGCTAGTATGGTAAACCGAATTGTCACTCCGCGACTGCTTACATATGACGGGGAAATCGGGTGATTATCTGAATAATTTTGGCAATGCTTGTGAATATTTCCCCAAATATGTTAATTGGTAAGTAAGAACGCCACTACAAGTAAAAAATATCGAATCATTGGAGCTTCCGTAATGGATAGAGCGTTCGTATAGTTGAAGTTTTGTAGTTTTAACCTTGGATGTAAGATAAGTAGTTTTCTTCGCAGAAGTGTCATTTCAAATATGATATTCAATAAATAGGAATCCCCAGATAATCTTCTACTAACTTTGGAGGGTAATATACTTGAAAGGGTTGACGAAACAAAATTTCTTGGGCACCGTGATTGATAACAAACTCAGCTGGAAGGCACACATTAAACACGAAGAAGCTAAAATATCCAAAAACATGTCCGTTTTATATCTAACAAAAGAAATAATCGACACACAAACGCTATGTACACTATATAGACCTCTAATCGAGCCACTTTGTTGGACTGCTGTGAAATATGGGGTTATACCTACAAAGCGAGACTTAATAACTTATATCTTCTGCAAAAGAAATGCATTAGGTTTATAACAAATGCGGGATACTCAGAGCACACCACTCGACAATTGTATCAATGTAAAATTCTGAAGCTACATGCTTGATTGACCTTAGGACAATGCAATTAATCTATAAAGCCGCTTTAAACGTGTTACCACCTCATCTGCAGTCCACGTTTGGACAAACACATACGACGCATAGCTATTCCACAAGAGAAAATCACTCATTTGTAATCCCACGCTCAAATAGCACTGCTAGGGGCCAATCCACGCTTGTCAGTGGGAAAATAAAGTATTATTTCAATGTCTGTAGGTTTATCCTAACTGTTTGTTCATTTACCATGTACTCAGTATTCGTAGATGTAAGAATCAATGTTGAATAATGTCACTTTTGAACTTGCTAAACTTGCTGCAGAGATTACAGGTGTATTTATATTAGCATATCGTTGCATATTATTGTTTATATAGTGTATGGTGGTTGGGCACAAATGAACGGGCAAGGCCTTGTAAAAGTCAACAGTCTTTTGCCTGGTCCCTTCAGCTTCGCTGAATAAAAATAATTCTTATCTTATACAAAATAATGAATTCGTGAATCCGGAGGTTTGTTTCGTCACTATGACTTTAAAAATATTGCAAATGCACTCGCGCCCACACTTTAGTCAGTGATGCATCGTACGACATAGCTTAAGATTAGTGAAAGACGTATCTTTAGCACAGAGCTCATGTGGACGTAATTTGTACAAAACGTATCAACCCATGACCGTTTGTATCTCATCATATCTAGCTCAAAGCAGGAGAGCAGTTAGGCCTCTTGTTCAATGCTGCTGACGAGTCGGATGATTTGGCCACCACATAATAATGGCCATGTTTATCCAGCCATAGTAAGAGAATTACCGTCGAGGCAAAGGACTGGATCGGATTGAAGGGTCCTTCTATTACAGAAATTCATGCGAACAAATGTTTCGCCCCATTGTAGAATCATCTCTGATCAGACCTTCAACCAAAATTAGCTGATTAGTGGTGTCTCAATGAACGCTTCCAAGGGTATGGATCGTGCGCACCATAGTGTTTCAAATGCAGCTATTTAAGGAAATGGAACGATAGTTCGTTTGGTTGATGCTATTTTCCCCAAATTTAAGGATCGAAACAACCAACTACCTCAAAATGATATACCCTAAAGGACAAGCTGAGATTCTTAAGGAAGGTGCTTTTAAAATTTATAATGTATTTTATCTGACTAAGTGGAATTATTTAAGGAATTTTTTAACTCTCTTAGTAAAGAGGGGATTTTTTAAATCGACGTTTACTTGCTTCTGTACAACAGACTCAGATTCTAGACGACTCAACTATTTTTATATGAATACGGTTGAGACGGCCAACTCAGCTTGCCGTCACAGAAAACTGTCTTAGCGGTTTTAAGTTTATTAATGAATACGCCCCCAGGATTTTTAAGTTTAAAAACAACTAATTCATTAAGAGAATCTAAAGACCGAAAAGGGTAATTTAAATGGAGAACCATCTTAGCGCATATGCGTATATTCAACAATATAGGTTCGAATATTTGAGATGAAGTTTTAAAACTCGTACGCGATTGTGGCGAATCAAAAATAACCTCGATACGATTTACGGTGTCTAAGTAACTCCAAGTACTGTTGCATATTAAAACCAACATTATTACCCCCTTACTCCCTGCCAAACCCACTCATCCACAATGTCTTGGATGACTAGTTTATTTTTGTCTTGTCAGTGTATGGAGATGAGTGTGAGAACCAAGTGGAGCTTGCGCTCGACTATTGGTCTGTTGGGCTAGTATGAGACACTCTTATTCCTCCAGAAAAGTAATATTTATTAACTTATTTTACGGTTGATTTTCTACTCACCATATATCTTTGTCAAATGCCGAGGAATCTATTTACGAATCGATGTGATTTGAATAATCTGTTGGCATTATATTTGTGACAATCGTGACATATGTTGCACCTCTACTCTTGTGCATTTGTTGGCTGAATTCTATATACGGTAGAGAATTAACGGCAATTACTACCGATAGATGTGCTTAGTTTTGAATCCATGAAACGATAGGTAATTCATTCTACTATTCTTGATAGATTCGTGTAGCGTTACCAACGAGTTTATAGCTTCGCATATACTCAAGTCCCGCCCGAGAAAATATGTGAAGGTGCCACCTGTGAGCTAGTCTGCGTCCCTGACTCCAGGGGTTCCGCTACGCTTCTCGCCCTAGAGTCTACGATAAGATAAGGTCGTAAACTGGAGCGTCCGAATATTCATTAGACACGTTCGTTAATCTTCGTGACCAATCAACGCAAAGGTTGTGACCCGAATTGACCATAATTGCGCGTGTCTGGCTTGTGATACGCACCCTCGGTTCTATGTGACGTCATGGACATTGTAGTGGTCTGCGTCCAATGAGAACACATTGAATGTCTCCTGGAATTATGGGGCCTCTCAAAAGTTCAAATTGGCACCATAACAAGCGCTTTAATCGCTTAGCTGCGCGATAGTATGTTTAGTCAGTCATTTAAAAAGAACCAGTTGTGTGTCTGCTTCTCTCGCCGACTGTGTGATTAACGGTGCCACTCAGCGTGAAACAACAAATCGGAGTGTTGTAGAATGTGTGCCCGGCTCATAAAAATCACTCGTCCGGTTGGACAAGTTCTTCGGAACTTGTAGAACTAACCAATGAGAGACAACGACTCAAAAGTTCCCGAGAGACACGGCTTGTGATTTGGGATGCCTGTCCAGTTCAAGACATTAAGCTCGCCTAGACCTTGACTACCTGTGAGCCGCGTGATGCTTTGTCAAAGGGTGTCTACTCAAAACCACGTGGAATTCTCTGATTAATTCGAAGACGTGGTCGCCTCGACCAATCAAATGACTCCATATCTTTGATTGACACAGAGCCAAAGCTACAATTTTTTTGGCCGAGCCCTAGACTTTGGATCAACAGTCCCATGTGCTCTGGTTCCATTTGTGACATGGTCGCCTAATGACGGGTGTGTGTATGTTATTTCATGATCTCGTCACAGCTTGAAGGAGTGAACCCTCTTAGCGTAGACCTTACTGTCCAGATCATAGTGGCTGATTATAATGTATGGTGGCCATTTTCTTCTCGTACCTTCACTTCAGTAACCTCAGATTGAACAGTATATTACAGGCCCGTAACCAAGGGGGTATCGGGGTCTGTATTATATGATTTGTGGTAGCACAAGCTGCCCGGTAGTAATATTAATTAGCTCTTTTGAACCAAGTGGAGCTTGCGCTCCCTGAACAAGTGAGTACTCGATCGACTGTTGGGTTGATATTAATGCTTTGAATGTATATTAGATATGTAATTGTTACGCTATGATGACAGGCTACAGGTATCACTTTACAGTTACCTTTTTCCATCCCGATTCCCCCCAGGACAGTGGACTCGACCTCCGGCAGGAAACCATATAGGCAAAGAAACTCCGCCTCTGACAGCGCCGCGATATTTACAACTGTAGATGGCATCAGATCATCAAAACATCAGGGGCGAGTGCCTTGCCTAAAAGCCCGACGGATAAGACGTAGTTAGTAGCAGTTGTATTCTGTATAGCGAAACCCAAGATTCGCCTCCCATAGTGTTCGCGCAGTTTACTAGAGAATAATATTCCCCTGCGTCTGACCAAGGAGTTTCATAACTTATTAGTTATAACTCCTTGGTCTGACTACGGACTGATGCACACCCTACTGTCGGAGAAGACTATTCACGGTGTGCGGTAGTTTCGTACACCGGCGTTTCGTACACAGGTCGTTTCGTACACCAATGGTTGTTTCGTACTCAGGACTGGGAGACGTTTCGTACACAGGTCGTTTCGTACACAGACACGAACACTGGTCGTTTCGTACACAAATGGGAATCGTTTCGATAGTACGCAGACCTGAACACTGAATACGAGGTGTCTGCTCATATGGCTGTTATTGTTATCTTTTTCGAATTATGACATCGTAGGTCATTGTTATGCATTAATCATGAGTTATCCAGATGTTACGTCTTACCTGGCGAGGAAGGTCAACTCGGCCTTGAGTTAAGTCGGCCACAAATCAATTCGGCCATGCAATTAATGCGAAGACTAAAATAAATTAAATGAAACAGCAGTAGTTGGGGTTCACCGTATAAAATTTAATCAATTCCAGTTAAAATAATGAATTTATTGAATGCAAAATTCATAGTACAGTAATATGAGCTTCACAAAGATCTAGCCATTCAAAACGTACATCTTAGTTATGTTATGCAGAAAGCAAAATAATGTGTTACTTATATATACTTATCTATACATAAGGACACATACCACGGGCGTAGCCAGGCTTGAAGGAATGTTACGCATATACGGGGGAGAAATCTACAGCTCAAATTGATGTTACGCACGTGCGTAAGTGGGTATCGCTGGCTACACCCCTGCACACACGCACAATCACAATAATATACGTAACCACCCACCCACTTGCGCCAGGACCCACACGTTTAAATGCCCTCTCGGCTGTTTCTCCTTTATAAGGAACAACTTTTCTTACATTTGCGGTAATAAGAAGGACACGCTTAATACCTTTGATATTTCTTGTGCTTTCCTGACACGACGTAAAAGTACAATGCGACCTGTTTTAAAACTCGTCTGAGTTACCAAAAGCATGGACACTCCACACTCAATGAGGCTCTAACGACTCACTGTAGGTCCCATCACAGTACCAACTTTCGCTTTCAGACTAGAATATATTACAGGCAAGAGCAACCTGTACAAGATCGCAGCAACGTGACACATGGTGGGTTGTGAAGACGTTGAGTACATGATAACATAAGCGATTACATTGGCATAGATTTTACAATGATTTCTCTTTATCTCGGTTACCCCTGTTGCCACAGCCAACGATGGCACGGCCAACAATGGCACAACCAACGATGGCACAACCAACGATGGAACATAAATTTCGTATTATGAAATGACCCCTTTGATCAATGAAGAACGTGGGAACCATAACGCGCCGGCACGTTCCAAGCTACCTCTCGTCAAAGCGCAGCGCGCTGGCGGTAGCTTGTTTTTGAGTCAATGTCGAGGTCTTATGCTCGTCACGTGACCTGGCATCCAGCCCCACCACGCACGGGTTGTTCGCTTGATTGCCTTCACAGCTGCAACGATTCCCCCCTCCTGCATCCCCCTAATTAATGTTTGAATCACAATACATTGCGTATCTTAAGAGTGTATATACTATTATGTTGTGTGATACTACATGCATCACGTATTAATTGTATATAGAGTAGGGGGAAATACCTACTTCTGCATCACAGCCGTCCAATGTGCCCTGCCTGAACTGCCCAGAACACTCTTACAATGCTGTTAATCAATGATGAGATACAGTGTTGTGACATCATATTTGCTCATGCTAAGATTGCAAAATGTACTGGTATAATGTGAACTAGTCGAAGGGTCGAAGTAGACAAAACGCGCTGCGATTGTCTAATATAGCCTGGTCATATTCAGTTGCCGTAGTATTTAATGGGGGAGTCGAGGGGTGTGTTTTAACCCGATTTTGGTTCCACTGAGGCAAGGATGGAGCAGGGTGGTCTACTTGCTGTTTTGACTTGAAGCATACGTCAATGACACGCGCACCGTAACGTCGCGCGCTGCCAGCAATAACGCGCACGCGCTGTCCACAATGACGCGCGCTGATCGGAGTCCCTCATATAACGTCCCGTTAAAATCAGACCATCAGTTTACTTTTCTCTGCTATGATGGAATCCAGTCGCTGCAGCGGATGCAGTCAGACAGTGAGGCCTCGCCAAGAAGGTCTACTCTGTGATACATGTCATATATGGAGACACAGAACATGTGACAGCGGTATCTCAAGATCTTAGAGCATGGATGAAAATGCAGAGGGATGGTTCAGTCATACCAGCGTGGCACTGCCCCGTATGCTTACGCAACCAGCCACAAGAGGAAGACGAGCAGACTCCCAGCCACTTTCTTTCTTCTTCAGTGGACGATAGCAATGATACCAGACAGCATAACTCACCCAATATGTCATCAATCAATCCCATCACTGCAGTGGTGATATACCTACAGTTGATCAGTCATTCACCGTGGACACGTAAATTGAATCAGTCCTGGCAATTGTGGAGAGGTCGATTCAGACACAACCTGTTGCTGACAATCAACCTGAAACCCAGCCACAACAATGGGAGGTTGTTGCCACTGGTACGAAACGAGGGAAACCAAGACTACACACAACAATGACGGCTACACGTACACAGTGCGCAAAACAACAGACACAGCTACATATTGGTGGTGTAGTATTCGACAAAAAGAGAACAGATGCCCAGCAACCGTGGTACAGCGTGGTACATATTTCACTCCAGGCCACAGACCAGCAACTTCAGCTACTTGCAGATGCCAAGCAATGGTATGTTGATGTAACTTTTAAAGAACATTCTGCCATGTGAACCAGAGGTTCAAGAAGTAGTGCTCGACTTCGAAACTGCGTTGTGGAACTCCATTCGTGAAGTCTTCAATGTGCACCTTCACGGTTGCACTTTTCATTGGGCTCAGGCCATATGGAGGAAGGTCCAGTCATTAGGTCTGGCCACAGCATACATGGAGCAAGGAGCCACGTACAGCTTGATCAGAAAGCTATTGTCCTTGACTTATCTGCCAAAGAGGCACGTCGTAGAAGCCTTCAATTGTCTCAAGGCTGAAACTGCAACCTCCACGCAGCTTTCAGCTCTTTTCCAATACTTTGAAGCCACTTGGATAAAAGCAAGAACATGGCCAGTCAGCAACTGGTGCAGTTTTAGAAGAGCTGTGAGGACAAATAATGACCTTGAAGGCTGGCATACTCGCCTTAATCTCCGAGCAATGAAGTACAACCTCGTGCTCTATCTAATCATTCCGCTCCTCCACAAGGAAGCACTGACCCTCAGTCTTCAGCACCAACTTGTTAGTGAACACAAACTGACATCGTGCAAAAATAATTTACATCCACATAATTACTGACACAAACAGTGAATTTACAGGCAATTTTTGTTTTTGTTTTATGTCGCCATAATTTCTAACAGCGGTTCCACATTCCTTGACGAACAATTGTAAATAAAACAAACATGCTACATACACTTTTAATTGTCGACTGGTAATTTCGTCCACATTAATTATGACCATATTGACAACTCAACAAATAAATTGTCTACGCTTTCAATTTCTTTAATAATCAATATTTACATTTATGTACACAACACTCACTGTTGCGGGTACCCATTATATAAATTGATGCTCTAGTCTACACAAACCAAAACATTTTTTCAAGTCTTAATAAACCTTTGTGAAAATAAACAATAAAACACGATACCAGATAATTTATATTTAGATATATTACATAGTTACTTGACTAAGCATAACGTACGGAACGACTGCTTTTGATATTGCGTGTACGAAACAACCAATCTCGCGTGTACGAAACAACCGCAAGTCGTGTATACGAAACAACCTGTGTACGAAACTACCTGTATTCTTATTCACATGGATCAGACTACGGACTGATACACACCCTACCCCCTGGAGAAGACGGTTGGTCTGCAGAAATTCCTATAGAAGATATCAGGAAAGTTAGGGACGGCCATATTATCACCGTTATTGCACAATAAGAAATACTACAACATTTACATCAGGAAAATAAAGGTTCATTTCGAGTCACTGGCCATATTGTAGCCTATTCTCGATATCGGCTAACTGTCTTCCGCCGGAAGTCACCCCGGAGCAACGATTCGGGGGTGAATACAAGCAGCTGTCAGCGTATTGACACCTTGTTGGTTGCGCGGAAGACACGACGCTTTTAACGTGCGCGTGGCGCTCTTTCGTCAATGACACGGTAAATAGTAGCTGATAACGAAGATCTAAGACAATTTCAATAATCAGAAACGATCTTGAGCATACTTTGATCTGCGAACAAGAACATTTTACGAGTGACAGCTGTAAACTCGGCAATATAAAATCAGCCATGGCTGACAAGCTACAAACCGGCCGATTTGTTTGAAGCTCAACAATCATGGCTTACCAGTATTTGGAAGGACTACCCAACGTGGCACGAAAGAGGTATATACAAAAACTGACCAATACTACACCCAGATCCAGTGTCAAATGTACGTTGCAGGAGCTGAATATGGGGACTTTGTCTACTGGACTCCTGGGGAGTGTGTGATCAGACAGTGATTTTCTTTTGGAGTTGTGTAACAAGAAGATCAGTATGTTTTGGCAGTCAGCAGTATTTTCAGAACTTCTGACACGCAGATTAGAGGATGGTGCATGTACTTCTGGTGAAGATATGATTGGATGTGACAATCCATGCTGTAAATACAAGTGGTTTCATTTTTCATGCATCGGCATCAAAAGAGTATCAAAGGGTGCCTGGTATTGCAAGTCTGCAAGAGATATATCTTGAGCCAACCTTTCTGTTTATAAGATGTTCCTTTTATAGACTTATGTTGATGTCTTTGACTGTTATATGGTGGATGAGTTGGGCAAATAAAATTTATTCTCAAATTCTATCCTCTTCTTAAATTAATTTGTGCCACTATGAAATTTACAATGTGATGTGACTAACAGCAATCAAATGCAAATTCTGGATGAAGAGAAATGTGAAATATCACAATAGATAGTCTTTAAGTGTGGCATGGACAATAACAAACCACCAGAACATTTCATAAATGCTTTATTACGATTGTGTATTGAAAACAAAAATGAAAAAGCGTACAGGTAATACCACTACATAATATGTAATTTGAACTATTTCAGTCAATCAAATCACTGTCTCGTACAATAATGCTACCCCCAGCATTTAACAAACAACAAGCCACAGTGACCATCTTGTCCACACTAGAGAGCTCATTATCTTTGGCTTCAGCCTTCAGAGAGTTCACCGACCGGATAGGTAGGGTCCCCTGCAGCAGTTGATATCTGTTTTTTTACACACCCAATGACTCTCTAAATGTGAATGCGGACAGAGGATTTCCTACGTGACACTTCCACGTCTTCTGCAGGTAGTGGATTGTGGATGAGCTCAGCTCCACAGACAGTTGCCAGATCATCCTGTATTGTGAAGCCCTTGTCAGCTAGAATTTGGTCACCATGCTGGTGCAGGTCCGCACTTACAAAACCATTCTGTCATACAATTGAACATCTGAAGCTCTACCTCCCCAAGCCTTTGACACAAATGAGTGCATGCAATAGACACTTTGGCTGCAGTGCTTCTTATAATTGCTGTAAGTTTGTGCCCTTGCCTTCAAGTTTTTGGGTTGGCCAATGAATAACTCTAAGCAGTCTACAATGGAAGTAAGTCGAGGGTACAATTCTTTGAAGGCTAGTGGCAAAGATTCGAAAACAGCATCATGGTCTGGCCGTTTGATCAACCAGCTCAGTTCTGCATACATTAAATTGATCCACCGCCAGAATATTTCGATCAAAGTGGACATTCCCAATCCACACTGATGTGCAATATGCTGAAAATGCATATCAAGTCTAAGTTTAACCAGAGTGAGGAAGAGCTGGTCCTGAAGAGTGATACCATCTTTTCTGGTGACTGAATCATCATGATTCACTACAATCTCACTCAGTACCTAAAGACAGAGCACATGGTAAAATATATACATACATCATTGTAGAAGTAGAAATGTTTATACATGTGTGATTGTGTGCAAAAACATTATTATTATAATAGGCAGATTTAGTACAAAGATTCATTATCATTATTAAGATTCATTATAATTATTGAGTAAGCAGGCAAATTAATACTGCCAAAATCAATTACTTTTATCCAAAAGTATTCACCTGTCTTTTGTTGGATGAATGCTCAATGACTCCTTGTAAAGAACGTTTCTTGGCGTTCTTGTAACGATTCATGCGGTCATGTTGCTTGTTGCCATCTTGTCTGTGTGTGAATATAGAGGGTATCCAGTCTGGGTAAAGTGGGTCCTTGTTAACCACCCCTAGAGGAACGAATTATAATGACTTATTATGTTTCTAACCACAAATGGTACAACGATACAAGGGGAATATAGAATAGCAAAATTGAAATCACAGTTGAATGGAAAGTCCTCATCGACATTACATACAGTAACTGAGTAAAAACACATACAAACATGGCGACATGAATGATGAAGTCGTTCAAGCAGAATTAACCGTATTTACTTAAATGTCATCAAATTGGATTAAGAATAAAGTAGTGTGTAACAGATATACCCTACAAAAGTGTAGAACCTACCAGTGATGAAATGATGTCCACAAAAACCAAGTTCTTAGTTGGTCGCCACAACCAACCGTCTTCGTTCTGTCGATTCACAGCAATGATCCACTTTTCCCTTCTCTCTGGGTCTTTCGGAAACTTAAAGAGCGACATTCTTTCTTTCATCATGTTGTGGTTTGAACAACCGAATGCACAGCAACTTTTCGGCATGTTTTTACGACGTTAATAACCGCAAACTAAACCGATGTTGATATCGCTGAGTGAAATTAATCCAATACACATTGATTGTTTTCACTGCGCTGCGCGTTGCCAGGGTCGCCGGGAATTCTGGGTGGTGCGAGGTTCCCGGATAACCGAGATCGGCAATAAAACTAATGCTATGTTTGTCATGGTCCATCGAACGATAGTAGCTTAGTCATGGTCCATTGATAATGAAACATTTACATAGTACTGGAATACATATCTCAGCTGCAAAGGTAATATAATATATACATACAAATACCTAGTATGTCCCCTGAGTAAAAAATGTAAATGGAGCAACAAAAAAAACCCCAAAGAATAACCTCATGTGTAAAGATACAAACCTCAATTAGCATATGATGAGGTTAAAAACATTAAAACTGCCTCTGTCCATTCTCCCCATTCATTAGCTGTTTATAGACATTAAAATGGACACAAGATGCTTCATTCAACAACATACCCAGTAAAATCAAACAAAATGGCCATTGCTTCAATTGAACAATGACATTAGCATGATTACCCAATACATTGTATGTCTCCATCCATGTCACATGGCAATACATAGAATAACAAAATATACACCAGTATCTTCTTTCTATTTCACAGAATAAATTGAATGTTATAAAGCATGTGTAAAATGTGTACAATATACAATCATACATTGAATAAAGAGAAAACGAATAAAGCACTGTCCCTATGAGCATTAGCGGGGCGTCTGGCTTGCATACTAATTGCGTTGCAGCCTCTGCAGTATTATCAGGTATCTTCTGTTAAATCTCCTGTCATATAACAGCAAGCCGATTGAACGAAGAGAAGTAAAGGTGGTGATGAAGACTTTCCTTGAAAATTATTAAATCATATACCAAGGAGAGATCAGCAATGTGACAGAGCATCACATAGTGTTAGCATTTCTGGCAGCTGCAGTCCACGTTGCACACTAATGTAGCTAAAGAAGAACTCAGGAGCCTGAAATCAAGCAAAGTAGTACCTATTACTAACCAGATTACGCCCCACAGGATAATGTTCTCCATATGAGATGTACAAGTTATATAATTTCAGTACTTGTTTGTTGTTGTAAAACTGAATTTCATACCTTGTCTTTCATAATAGCCAATTGTGCCAAGTGACGACCTTCAAGTCCTCCCAAGATTTCCTCATATCTGCAATGTCATAATTTGTGAGTATAGGCAAAACAAATGGGTTCAATGTTTAGCTTTCTTTACGAGTGAAGGTGACATCAGACCTATCAGCTGTGAGCCCATTGGAATTGCGCCATTCCTGGATCTGTTCTGTAGTCCAGTCTTTGCACATCAACTCTTTTGATGGTGTGCTAGACATGACAGGCTCTGCCACGGGTAGAGCCATCACAGGGGCTGCCACTGTCAACATGTGGGGCTAGTTGATATGAAGGAGCTATCTAGGTATTCGTAAAGTGGCTCAATATAATCTCATGCCGAGAATTAATTAATCACTGTCATTTGAAGAATATCTTACCATCTTTCTTGATTATAGCGTCAACCACATCTCCATCTGAGTTTGCACACAGTATAATATAATATAAACTTTTACAAACAATTAAAAGAAAAAGTGTATAAGCTCAATCTAAAATACACTAATGCCAATATCATTGTTGCATTGCTATCATGCAAATCTAGGAACATTGTAATTGCATGGCTGCACTTGGTGTATAATATGTGGTAACTTTGGGATAGGAAAAAAGGAGAAAGGTAAATTGTTGTTAGTGATCGTATATGAGCCTAAGAACAGATTGGTTGGTTACCTTCCTGAAAAAGGGGATGCTCATTATGACCTGCTTAATCATGTTAGATATAGCTTAATTGGTTTTGATAAAACATCTGTGTGTAGCTACAATTACCTTGTGAGCTGGCACTTTCCTTTCCTCTACCCTTAAGCTCCTTCACTAGCATGTCAAACGCTGTAGCAAATTCATACTTCCCATCAAAGTTAACATAGAATTTGCTCCCAAGCAACATGCCTAGCCAGCCATCCGGTTTGTAACGCCGCTGCATCATCACTGGCACTATTGGCTTCTTCAGTTGGAATGTGTATTCTGCTTCTGTAAGCAAATATTCATGACATAGCAGGAATAGGCTATTGCTGGCATTGTAACCAGAGTGTTTATGTTAGATAGCCCGAGTAATTACCCCAGTTTACCTGTGCGACAATTTGGGCTGTATTTGTACTTCTCGGAAACGCACACAAGAACTACAGCAGCATTTTCAACACCAGCGGCCATGGCCTCCAGGGTGGACCCACCCATCTGCTCAAGGTCAAACCAGACCCGATAGCCATTCGCCTGACAAAAGCAAAATACTTGAATGATTTTCTTCATCAGATGTATTTCAAAAGAGATAAATTAACCAGGACTATCATGAATTATACACGTGTCTGTTATGTTCTTTGCTGAGAAACTTTTTTTACATTAATTTAGGTATAACAAATTAATCATAATGTAACAGTGGAAACCACTAAAAGTGGCTACTAATGGTGGCCTTTAAGAGGTTTGTTGCCGGGGCCTTACACAACAGGAAAATATCAAGTCCATATAATATGAATAACACCATAGATAAGCAGGCTTACTTTGAGGTGGTCCTTGATCACTATTGCACCTTTTTGGTCAGCCCAACTATAGCTTATGAAAATGTGGTCCTTGAAATTCTCTTCAGCTGTACAAAAAAATATAATACAAAAAAACTTCATTCTGTATTTTAATTGGTTATCTGGAAGACTAATTTAGGGAAAAACAAATGGTACCTTGGGCTTCCTTTCCTCTTGCCTCGGCCTTATCATCCAGTACCCAGAGAGCACCACTTGAAAACTTTGCAACAAGTTTATTGTCGCTCTGAGAACGTTCTTGTAATGCAGCCAACAAACCATCCTGCTCTCTTATCTGCGGGACAAGGGTCTTGTCAAAGCTGATATTCCAAATAGTGCGTGCTGCAGACTGCTGCTCTTCTTCTATATCACTCTTCAGCATGTCAACGAGAGGTGTCAACCCCCCTTCACTGATAATCTGGCAATATCACACATCAAAGTAAGAAAATATTGAAGAATGATAAATACCTAGTATGAAAGCCTTTTATGCAGGAACTTAAAACTAAATAGGTTCAATTATATGGAGTCATACAGTGTATTGGCAAGTTTACAGTAGTAATTATCAATGGATGTTTACTACATGGTTGTAATATGACTTGGTGACTGTCTACAATTTTTGTCCATAGGATTTGTACCTTAACTTTATTGGAATCATTTACAGGCCAATCTGCTAAGACAATGGGTCATTTCACTGGTAGAAAACCCCCGATATCGGCGTGTTTTGCTATTCTTCAAAGCCTTTATAACTCCCTGAACAATAAATTTGATAGCACCTAGATAAGGAAGACAAAACAAAATTACATTTTCCCATTCAATGAATTATTGTGAAGCACACAGCAAATAGGGAGCAAATTGGAATTGGGATTTAGTGTCTAATGAAACAGCACTTTGTTCACAATGACTTAATTATAGCCAGACTAAAATCGAATACCTGTGTCTTCCATCATCTTATTTTCTTCCTCATTGATCAAAGCAGTCAGTGCCATTGTTGCCAAAACTTTGAACATCTCATTTGTGCTTGTGAGGTAAGGCTGTAACAACTGAAAATGAACAAAAATTTAACCCAGATCTTTTTTTCAAAGGTGAAGTTTGCCACTTAAATATATATATTACAAAAAAAAAAATCATTTCTTACCTCTTTCATTTTGAATTCATCAAAGTATTCATCAATATTTGGAACTAGACAAAGATTCTGGATGATACTCAATGATGATTTAAGAATGTAAGTCACATTCTGAAAAAAATAGCATCAGAATTTACTGTTTGTTGTAAACAAACAAAGACAGGATAAAGGTATAAACAATTCTCATTGAGGCATCAACAATTGAGAAAGGCTTTTACCTTGCTTTCTTGATTATCCAGATATGGTTGATGGCTTATGTTAGCTGCTATAATCTTGACAATACCAGCTGCGGCTAATCCCTGTTCCACAGACAGGGTTAGGGGATTAATTAGACATGCATGACATGTTGTCGTATCAGATCTGCATAGATCACGTTGTTAACACGGTTACTATCTACCCTACATGAAGGAGATACTTGCCTTCCCAAGATCCACTGATGCATCGGTATAATTCCAGCAAATATTGTATGTGTAATATGTTGGAAACCATGTTGCATCACTTGAGAATACACCAATGTTGTCAAAAAAGGTGAGTAACTTCACAGCAAGTTCTGAAAACAAACAATATAAGAAAAATATTTCAGTGATCATGGATAAATTTGTTTCCAAAGTAAATAAACAAAACCAAAAGTAATACTAACCTGGAAAGTCTAGATCAATTAAGAGACTGACTATTTTGGGTCGGTGGCTGCGCTTTTTGGTGTATAGACTTGATATATATTTCAAGGCTGGCAATGTTTTAGCTGAGTTCCATTCTGTCTGACTATGTAACAACAGCATATGTTTCTTGATTGAAGGGAATAATTCTTCACCAGGAAGATTGTATTTTTCAGGATCCAGATTTGGGTATTTATCTTCAACTTCCTCAGCTGCTGTCACAACGCTTGTCAACATAACATCACCTCACCATTAAAATCACAATGAGGGCAAATTCAACAACAAATAGGAACTATGAAAAAGGTATGCCTGATTGCCATATTAAATTTTCACATCCAGGCTGATGTTGATCATAGATTGACAATAACAGCAGACAGAAACAAGAGTGAAAATTGAAGGAGGCCAAGCATCCACGATAGACTCAATGGAATAACAATGTAAAAACATTAGGCGTCCAACAGCACTTACTTCGTGCGATTTTTCAAGACCAATGAAATGAGGCCTAAGGACAACAATCCCACAGTTCTATTTACCAGTTTATATAACAAAAAGCAATGCTGTCCTTTTAGTGACACTTGTAAGTAGCCCAAAATATTTGTCAGTGTGCATATGCTCGTTTTTGAACCTCGTAAAGTTTATGCTACGATCCGAAACTGCTTGTGTAGCCCTTTTATCGCTCATTTTCTTTGAAATTTCTACACACCACCCAGCATTAACTGTGAGAATGACTTGTAAAAGATCGAATATTTTTCTATACCTTGTCTCTGTGTTATTAGTATCCATTATGTAATTACTTCTTTGGGTCCAGATAAACGTACTGTAATTCAATTATTCGTCGACTTGAAGGTTTGTTTACGCGTTGTCATGTCAAACGAATTTGCGATGACAAAGTTGGTGTTGCCACCGACTCAAGATTAACCGAAACGAGCGGGTCACCTATTCTGCTATTGATGATCAGGACACGGAAGGAATTTGACTACATAAGGAAGATCTGTTGTGTGTGTTCGGCTTAAGCTCAACACGATACCATCCATGGAGTGGGCCTCTCGTACGCAAAGAAACCTTGCTTCTGACAGCGTCCGCGCTGTTTTAGGTTTCGATTTCTCATGTCTGCGCTGTTGGTGGGAACGGTACCGGGACAGAACGCACCATGTGAAAAACGCAATAACTCCTCCCCCACCCCCCCCACCTAAAAAAATGTCAAGAGTGCCATATTCGAAACCCATACGTAGACAAATAACTTACTATATCAGCAAACTGATTTATTTGAACAGGTAATTACATTAATCAGTTAGTTGGACCTCAAATGTAGGTGTGTCAAAGATTTTTTTTCATGTTGGAATAGCGATATGAAACTTCACCGTTTTTTTGATGGTGCGATTAATAAATTAACAACGCAAATTTACATTGTTCCATCCCCATGGGTTAAAAGCTATGAATACATGAAGTTGAGCATGTAATGTGTGAATCAAAACAGCGAGCTGACGTGCGCTCTCGACGTGACCATGCGACCACTAGAACTGCAGTAATCTAGTTAACCTGAAATTGTTAAGTATTTCCGATCCATGACAAGTGCTCGCCCGAATAAAGCTCACACCCTAAATGAAAAAAATGGACATAAGATCACAACAAAATAATTTATTATAGAGTTGCAATCTGTTTTTCCGTTTATGGGGTTGAGTTCCGGCTTGAATCGGGTATCACCATTCCGGCTGCCGTTTAATAGCCGCATGCGTTTTTTTCTGATCGCGTCAGGGAGCAATTCGTGACTGGTTTTCCCTATATTTCTCTTATTGTGACCACCATTGAAGAAGTGGCCTAGCATGCAAAAATGAGAATAAGTTCTTCCCATTCAGCAATCATCAGCAAAGACGCTAAAGTCTTATATCTGACGCTCTAATGGAAAGACGCCATATATATATATATATATATATATATATATATATATATATATATATATATATATATATATATATATATATATATATATATATATATATATATGTATATATATATATATATATATATGTGTGTGTATGTGTGTATGTGTGTGTGTGTGTGTGTGTGTGTGTGTGTGTGTGTGTGTGTGTGTGTGTGTGTGTGTGTGTGTGTGTGTGTCTACAAAATACGGTGCCCAGCCTATATTCAGAGGGTCCACTAGTCAGAAATCTTCGAAATCAGTCATATCGTAAATCATTAGTTGTGAAGTCTCGCACGACTGAAAAATGTCAAACGATGGTTTGTCAATCATCATCGTTTCATCATGATCATCATGATCATCATGATCATCATCGCTAGTGACGACTATAAGGTGATGATGATATTGACGATAGTCATACAGGACGTCTCGGTATAAGACCATATCACCGTTCGACCGGGGCTATATTGACCAGTATCAACCATGGGTCTAGACCCGCGTGTACCAGAGCGTGGGAATTATTTTGTGTTGGCACAAGGACATTCTTATGTTATTTATTTCTTGTTGTCAGGGTATACAGTGGTATTCTTCCCGGCGGGAAGAAGTGGAAGTCACTTGGGAATCGTGTGACGGGAAAAGTGAGTTCCAATTTCACGTGGGAATTACGTTTTGAGGATCGGGAAGGGCATAGTCACGAAAGAAACTTCTTTGGCGAAAGAAGGAGCTTGTTTTGCGTGGGAATTATTTTGTGTTAGCACCGGGACTGACTGGTGAAAGTATTTCCTGTTTTGTTTTCTCTATATGTCTGCTTATAATTTCATTTGATCTGTTGTTGTACACTGTGACCAACGTTCAGGACACTTTGCCAGCTGATGAGCGGGCGCAAGGGCTGATGGGGGCCGTTAAAAGCGTTTGCTGCATTGCCTCTGTGGCGTTTTTAACACTATGGTGTGAAGGGATGTGACGCTAATATGTTTTTTGGCATATGAATGTGTTCCCTTTTTTTTGCATTTCGGTGCACAAATAGGTCGGGTTTTTAAGCCTACCAGTTAGATCAATGGTTTTATTGTTGTTGTTATGGCCAGGTATACGAAAGGGTCGATTAAAAAAAACAGTCAAGAAGATAAGTTGGCCGGTCAGCCGCGCTGCAGATGGTGATATCACATCGACTACAACCGTCTGGGACTTGCTTAGGGTTGTTAACAACAATGGTCTGCTTTTCGGGGACATGTGTTTCTGCGTATCTAGAGTAATCACTAATGCACGGTGCATGCTGAGGTCAGTGTGTCCTTCGGTTGAACGACAAAATAGGGGTCATAGCAACAACGCTTTCCTCATAATTGAATGATCGCACAAGGTGTATGAATGGATCACTTTATGCTAATTCAATATATAAATTGGTAAATTTTTCAATATTAAAGGGTTTACTTTTCTCAGTTTGGATATATGGGTCGAGGTTTGGTTGTTTTTTTAACCATGGAGACCCATCACTACCCGTTTTACACGAGAGAACCCTCACCCCATCCCTTTTGAATAATGTTTCTGTCCCCATTGAGACAGGGACGGTCCGAAATTTAAGTGGGCTACATATAATAATCGCAATATCAATCGCCCAAATCAATCAACCAAACCATATAAGATTTGGTGACCAAACAGCTAGTACTGCCTATCCGTAGGCAGATTTGTTTGGCCAACTTAAACTGGAACTGTCAGTAGAAAAGGCTAAGCAGCTAACTGGCTTGGCTGTACATGGCCAAACGAAGCCGAACACCGTAAAAAATTGAAACAACAAAAACAAGGAATGCTGACTGGCAGATGTGCATGATATTTCGCCACGTTCAATGTAACCGCTACCGCATAAACATGTATAGACAATGCAATATAATATTTCGGCACCCAGTTCAGAGTAATTAGATATATTTGCGTTTTACTCCAATCATTTTTTCACCGTTCGAAAACGTAGGAGGGCGGGGCCAGGTGGAAAGAGCCAACCACCAACTGATAGACAATGACAATGATATGTTTATTGACAATCACGGCTTCTTGGACCAGATACAATCAAATTATATACATATTCGTTTTATAGTGCAACATAAAATACAATAGAAATACGATATGGGTGCAACTAAATCTACCAAAAAACTAAAAATGTCTTAATACAAACAGTACACATTAAAACGTAGTAACAGGTTTAAGTTTCGTAATAAGACCACTAACTGTGACACCTGCAACTTAGGGTTGTTGGCCATTTAATGCCAGTTTCCTGATTTCAAGTGATTCTCTGAAATATTTTCCCACATTTTTACATAAGTGTCTGCTTTCGTTGCTCATTACCCATGAATATTTATCGTTGGGTAACAGGTGTGTAAACTTTTCATTGTTTTTGGCATGTCATTAAATAATGATGCTCTTTTCTCTTTATATTTGGGGCAGGTAATCATGAAATGCTCTTCGTCTTCCATAGCTTGCATTGGGCAACACTGGCATACTCCGTGTTTTGGATGGGAGACGGCTCCCCTTATTGTTTCGATGTTCAATGGATGCGAGCTCAGACATAGTTTTGTGCTGTATATTGTCTATGGTTATTAAATATTCCTCGAGTCAAACGTGTTGTTTGAAAAGTTTTTAGGTTCTCGAATTATATCCACCTTGTTTGCTAAATAGGCTGTAAGTGCTGCTAAGTTTGTTTTCATAGCAGGTTCAGCTCCTGTCACAAATATCTTCATGGTGTTCACATGCACGTTAATGTGGTTGCATTGTAAATGTATGTGATATTGATGTTAATTTTCTAAACCATGACGCTTTCGTTTAAGGATGTTCATTTTGACTTTCTATTAGTGCTTCCTTGACTAGTCTGCCTCCAGATTTTAATTGGATAGAAAGAAAGAACTTGAATGAGCGAAGGCCAAAGTAAATAATAACATCATGACATCGGCACACTACACGCGGAATGCCCGCGATCAGACATTGGGTGTTGATCATTAGTGTTTATCGCATCTACCTCGTTTTAAAACAAATGATAAATACTGAGTGGGAAACTCACCATAACGGAAACTTAGCATTCAACTGCCGGAATGCAGTATTCAACTACATGGTCATACGCAGGGACTTTAGGCAATGTCGGTGGGCTGAGATCACTTTGTGAAAAATGGACCGCTGGGCTGGGTAAAAACAAACTAGCAAGTGAAGAATGACCGGGCCGGTTTTAAGACACCCGTCCGCTACTGGTTAAGTGATATAGCTGCTCCACACACTCGCTCGGTAAGCGTACATGCAAGCGGCATGTATCTTTTTGGTAACTGCATGTCCCTGAGCTTTGTGGGCAGGTGCCTTCCATATGCTGGTGAAGGGACGGTCTACAATTGCATTCCAGTTTATGATGGCCCAGTTTGTTCGCATTTCATATTGTTGGTCACAAAAATGGATTATGCCATACATTTAATGTGTTGTCGAACGATTCCACATGATAGGTATCCTGGGCCTTGCTTTAGCTCTGTGGATACTTAAAAACAACAGAGCTGCGAATAGTCTTCCGAAATAACTCTGTTGCCTGCGCATTCTGAATAAAATTTTTACTAGGCATGTAATTGCTATCTCGTCTACATCGCGTTTGGCCATGGTTGTTTTGATAATGGAGCAGAATGTTATCCAACATTTGAACATTAGGATAATCTTCACAATTTCGCAAGTTCAAACTAACTACATGTTTGTATCGAGGGCCGCTGGCCACAGCGGTGGCCGCTCTCTTCGCAGAGTTGGACCCATGTCAGGTGTCATTTTGATTGACCGAGTCAGGACAATCCAGGACAGTCGTGCTGAAATATGGACATTATGTAACACCTGATGTATGTGCAGTCCAATCCATGGATATTTAAAGAAAGCTCAAATAAATGCACCATATTCATAACGTTATCCCTGTCATCATAATGTTTGCTATAAGGAACGTAGATAAATATTTTTTCAGTGTGATGATCATAGCAGTTATGATCATAATGTTTGCTCTTTGTTTTTAACAGGTGGTGTAATTAACTAGCTTAAATACATTAGATATTTTTTCGGGTGAATTCGTGAATGGTGTAAATATTGTTCTTAGCTACGTGGAGGTTTATCCTCCACTTGAGAGCAACCTCACCATCTTATTTGTGGTACTGTTTTTGGCTTTCATGAACGTACACACCATTTAACACAAACTATTTAATTTTGCACTATGTCCTATTAGTTTGGGCGCTTTTTCGGGGCCTTTTACATCAATCTGTGCATTACAAATTTGTGTCGTGCATACGAAAAATGGACCAAATGGCTACACATGATAGCACACCAATATATCAGTCTTCATTTTTAAAAAGATATAAACGCAGCGTCCGAGACATTGACTGATACAATAAACTCAATCAAGCGTCTTTGGTCCAACATAAGGCTCAATGGGTGCTGCAGTTGATTCTTGGCTTGTATCTTATCTTTCGTCTCGTGTCGCAACAGCTGAACCTTTCTTATGCGAGTGCAAAATCTGTGGAAAGCATTCAGTCAATCAAAAAAATATATAAAACTTATCAACTATATTATCTTCGCATATTTTGCATGCTGATGAACCAAGTGTTTTACACGAACGTTCACAGTTGTCAATATATCAGAATCTACTACGTCTTTTACCCACCACAACACATCGTGACTTATGTTCTTACATACACGTGTCACAATGAGTGAATTCATACTTGTTTTGTCAAGAGCCTTTGTCGGGTTACTGAATGCATCACAGTGTATTGGCGTTTTGACTTTCATGTGCACTTGGGACACTGTCACTTTGGCCTGATGTATTGCATCCATGTGACCAACCAGACGAAGAGGTTCTATGGCTTAGTGATTATTTTTGCCATATGCTAGACTCGATTCAAATATGAGCAAGTTCTCTTTGTGATAAACATTGTCGTTTATTATTGAAACATGACAGCACCTATAATAACAATAACTAGAGACCATGAATTCGCTTGCGCCCCGACCTGGTTCGCTTTATTTCCTGTGCACTGAGGACACTGCACGCAGGTATTTTTGTAATTCGTGCGAGTGACATTTTTGTCAACTGGCGCAAATTTATATTGAAAGTGAAACTAAGATGTTCAAATTCGGCACGAAAAAGATCAATGCTTAACTGCTTCTGGTGACAAAAAGCCTGCTCAATTCTTTGGGAAGTCAATGCGGATGTCTAGTCATTCATCCGAGCGTGGCGCAATTTACACTGGGCGTCATATTAACTATGTTCAGCTCAATACGACTCGTCGGTCTTTGTAGAAGATAACTGAGTGATACTGGTCAACTGCCCATTTGAATATCTCTCTCTGGATGGGGCGGGGGAGGGTCGTGGGTTTAACGGTTTCACCATGCTCGGTATTAATCGGGACTGACGCCCCAGGCACGTCTGTCAAGGGGGTCGTCAGCGCTAGCGGAAAGGAGCCCCGCCTACTCCACAGCCTAGCACGTGGTTTTGTTATGCGCATGTCAGTTCACAACGTCCCCCTTTTGCGCATTCACTTGGACGGCACAAGTTGGCAAGTGTTTGTTGGCGACAGAGGTATCTCGGTGCTCCGACGACTAAGCAGAATACCCACAGGACATTTGAGTTCGAGCAGGATATCTATCACATGCTAGTTTTCACCTCCACACGACGGTCTGACGTCCACTACACATACCGGATAACCTGTGTTTCATGGTTTTTGTGAAATCTACCTGCGACATGTTTGAGCGATCGGGGAGGTATCTTGTGAAATCAGTGTTGACGTTATGTTTGCGCCTTTTTGATGCTCTCTGCCTGTGATTTGGCGTCCTCGATATCAAGAGGAACATCTCGGATCTGAACCTCTTCGCAGCTAGTTAAGTGCTCCGGGGTATTCCTCCGCTCTTCGCGGACACCCGTCGCTTGTCATGAGTTGGTTGTGTTCGTGAGGGAGGGAGGCAGAGGCGCGTTGGATGTGGAGGCAGGAAATGTGGGTGCAGGCTGGCTGTCTGCTCGTGTCGGTTCTCCTTCACACCTCTACATCAGTCCAAGCCGACCGGGGTAAGAAATCAGATTTTATAAAACCCAGTTTTTTTTTCCCATTGATTATCTCTGCTTAGTCCACACATCATAATGTTATTGGAGAATAGTATATATAGTTATCTTATCGTTAATGGGTCGCGTGCGGGCTTGGATTTTCTCGCTGTTAATCATAATTTAAATAATGATTATTACAATTTGCTTATATGGATCGTTTTTTAGGATATTCCTTATATGGTAATGATGGCCTTATTTGGAAAAGTTGTTGTCATTTGAAAATGGATGAATCTGTATTGGGCGAAACCTATTGAGAGCATGTTGGTCGCCGTGGAGGTCATGCAGTGCGCGCGCTGTCGCTATAGAAGCAGCCTGGCGTGCGTGATATACACTGTCCGCACTCACACACAGGATGATGCACACAGATATGGTTTGAAGCAGATATCTAACGCCTTGACTCTTAGCGTTTGATCGGTTTGCTTCGTACATCACTAACACTTATCTCCACCTAAGCGATAAACTTGCAGTAAAATAGCCTTATTTCGTAGTGGATGAGCCTACCTTCATCGAGGAATAAGTCGAGTTAAACTAGCGAGTGGTGAATACGTCAACACACGCGAAACCGCTGTAGGTGTTGAGTCAGTGGCAAAGAATGCCCTTGGTTGAGAGAATGTACTCTCGCCTCCGTGGGCGTATTTTTGTCGCCGTTCAATTGTGTGGGATTTAGAAGGGGCTCGAGGTTAATCAAATACAGGTGACTGGATGTGTTTGTTGTTCCGATGTGTGATTACCTGATCAACCACCGCCCACTTGCCCCCTTCCTTCAGTATTGGTTGAGGTAATAACCTGGATGCGGACCTAACCTCTAGTGTGTGTAGGCTTGATGGGATGTGTGTTTATGATTGAGTCACAATCGTGATGACGACAAGGTCGCGCTTGTCATGTCATGTCTGCCTAATTGATGAGGCATTTAATGTACTGGGGGGGGGGGGTGAACTTGGGAAATTGTAGGAGGGGTGTTTTGGAGACTGATGAAGAGTGTGGTGGGTTATTGCGCTAGGTACCAGGCATCGAAGTCGATCACGGACGAGGAAGGCAACTCGACTTGATTGCCTTTTGCGCGTCACTGACACACGCCTCCACTTGACAGCCCCTCTTAAAGGCTGCTGATGGCAGGTGTTGCTGTGTGACGTCACGAGGGCGGCGTCTGTTTGAATATAGACATGTTTATCGTGCACATCCATCGACAAAGGCCTTCCGACTTAAATGACATGGAGTAACTAAGTTTTTAGAAGTGACACGAGCTGATGTGTTTCTCATTGTATATCAAGTATATATGTTTGCAAATATCTTCTTAGATCGGTCGATACGATTCGCATTTGTTCATCGGAAACAGACCCTAAACTTGGTCCATATTATCTTGTGGGTCGAGGAATAAAACATATTTTCGGTTTGGGATGGGAGCCTTGGGTTTTGTCAAAGAACAAATTGTCATCACTGGCTACAGCACAAGAAGATGACATCCCTGGCAGCTGCCATGGTGTGGGCGGGCTGTGCGGGTGCCTGGCCGTGTAGTTACCGGCATGACAGCTCTGTTGACCCCAACCTCCTGGCGTTCTTGACTGCCATTGACGTATGTTATCAATGACGACATGAGGAAGATGATATGTTCCCTTGGCACTGCAAGGAATTCTCCTCTGCCCTGCTCAGTGTTAGGAGCGCTGATTCCGGTGTTTCTGTGCTTCCGGGCAAGATGAAGCCCTGACCGGCGGCTGACGGACTGGCGGCTTGTCGACTAACGATGTTACCTTTACAGACACGAGTTGTTTCATAGCAATATTTTTTAATGAGCTCAATCAATCTTGTGCCACGTGACATCTCACTTTACGACATGAGTATATCTACAAATGGCAGCCATTATTCGGCGTGCTACTCATTTTTTCCCGATTCGACTGACAAGTGACATAGATAGTCTTGGTCGTTATTCAAAATTGGTGAAAATCGGCTTGGTTGCTCTGGAATATCACACCAGCTTCATCCCTCCTCGTTATCTATTAGTAAAGTCAACGATTGAATTTGAGCTGTGGGTATAGATGATTCTAGTGGCTCGGAATTTGCATTCGTGTCAGCGATGGTACGTTCAAATGAATATTCATTGGCTGGTGATAGGCATTGGGTAGCTGTCTGGATAAGATGCACCTGAACTAGACACTACATGTCCCCCGATTATCAACTCGCCCCTGGCATTCTTAGTAGCAATCACCGATATCAGTACTTGTTGAAACACGCAAGCAAACTTTTGATTACCGTTTGCCACAAGGCCGGGCGAATCGGCTTGGAGCGCTGTTGTTGTTGTACGTATGTGAGCGAAGAGCCACGAAGACATTCTCTATGAGGTATTTACGATGTAGAGAGGCTTGTGGCTCAGCTGTTGTGGTCAATCAATTAGCTGGCCATGATGACTCGGCCGGCTTTGTGACGGCTAGGAGGGCGTGTGACCTGGGGTCAGCGCGGTGACATGGCGTCTATTGTGTGGTCAACGTTGTAAAATCGATCTGGAAAGTATTTTCTTTCAAATATAGCATACGTATCGTGAGACATATTTGGTGCTCTGCGTGTTCGGCTCTGAAGAATTATGTTTTCTGAATTATTTAACTGCAATTTGCTAACAAAGGCAATTTTGACGAACGAGGTAATTCACTGACTCACAGTATCTGTGATTGGCAGACAATTAGCAGATCTCGCGCTAATGGGACCGGCACACCATCGCCCGCATCGGGGCGACCAGGCTCCGATGGGTAGGAGTAAATGATGAATGATCAGTTTCCAGAAGCTTCTCGCGTCATATAGGAACTGTGTAGTGGTGACCTTGTATTGATGATACTGTCGTTTGCTGCGGTGGCAAGCCAAGGTGGCAGGTCACACCTGTGATCTTAGCTGCACGCGGACACCCGTGCGTGACTAATGACGTGGCCTCTATCTGGATCCCATGTACGAGTGTCAACTTGCACCAGATGCCTGCCTGTTATCACTCGTCAGTACACGCTGACAGGTGCTAAAATCAGCATGATAGTTTGCACCGTTTATAGCCCTGATTGTGAAAGGTAAACACCAAGTGAATCACAGGGTCAACCCTGATCAGCTTATCATTGACTCGGATCCCTAAACAAAACGCACCAGCGTCATGTTGACAAATATATCTCTGTAGTGCGCTCTGTGTTTTCTGGATGCTTCACATGTAAGGCGAGGGTTATGACTGATTGCCGGCTCTAGAGTCCCCAGGCACCGACCCTCTTGACATCACAAACTTCCACAGGGTTTATAGAGGTGCCCAGCGGCATATCTTCCAAAGATGTCAAATATTGGAGAATCCCTCTCGTCATGACTGCCATTACTTCTTGCCCTCTAATTAAGATGATGAGCTGATAAGTTGTCACATCATTGCTGAAAAGGGCACATGCTTCTTTGCCCTGGAACCAGATCTTTCACACAGCCGTCCCCAAGACGTCACCAAGGCCAGAATCGATGTGTTTCCTGTATGGTGTCTACGAAGAGTTCACGCGTCATTCGTTCGCAGAATAGCAGCACTTAAATTATCATTTTTATTACTGTTCTGTGAAATGCGTTTTGTATCTCATAAATTGATTCAAATTACTTTTCAAATTGACGCAATTATTTTCTGGTCGGATCCAGATGTGATGTATTTGGTTTGCATCATACCAGTTTTGTTGTTAATGCGCGTGCAGCATTTGTGATGTAAGGGATTCTGTGTTCCATGAAATCATGACCGTCTATTGATCTCATGAGGACCAATTAGTTAGCCGTTTGTTATGACAGCGCCCTTATAGTGATGCAGTGTACGACAGGTGATCAGTGTGCTTGCCCAGGTGCGTGTGAGTGTAAGACCCTCCGAGGCCCTTGTTTCGCTTGAAATGTGACGTCACCCACAGCCATGGCCGTCATTATTGTCGGCATCACGTGTTCGTACTCAGATCACCCCACTGTCTCACCTTATCACGTCAGTGTCCGATGGTTGATTAACGGGGGTGATTGAGAAGGGTGTGTGTGTGTGGAGTAGGTAACTGAGGCACACATGACCACCCCTGATGAGGTGGAATGTGGATATCTGGTTTGGGGAAAGGTGCTGGGAGGTGGGGTGGGCGGGGGTTCAATCTTCATTATGGGTTCATTGATAACCCTATCACAGCAAAAGCTTCAAGAACTATGTGTCACATTCTTTACAAACAAATTTATTTGATGATTTGCGCATATGTTGACGCGTATACTTTGAGTACTGGTTTATATGTTCAAGAGGAACCCAGAGCGACAGCACAGTACGCTGTGATTGGCCCAGCCAAGCTGGACATATTCTCAAGCTCACCCCAAGTGTCTGGGTCACACCGCTACGTCCAGGTTTTAACCTGTAAGCGGCCGTCTAGGGTAGGTCCCCAAGCTGGCGTGCGTGGCGCTAATGTGCACACATGGACGCATTCCGCGCATACCTTCAGGCCGGGCCATGGCTGAGCGCCAACGCTTTAGCTGTTTGATCTCATCGCTCCTTGACAATAGGCGTCTTGAAAAGTTTTCTCCAGGGTCGCCAAGGCTCGTCAGCGTGCTGGATCCCCGGGGTGGGTGGCCCTCCTACGGGATGCATGGATCCAGCCTCCGGTTTCCACGGAGATAGGAGTGCATGCACGTCGCAAATGCCACATGCCAAGGCAGGGAATAGCTCCATCTCAAAGTTTCCAAATAAGTACATTGTCCGATTTGTAATTTTGGTATTGAATAAGAACTGTCCTTCTGCCAAATACGGCTATATAACCAATGTGTGTTTAACCACACAGAACAGTCTAAGCAAATTCTCTCTGGGATTACTTCCTGTTATGCATGTGTGTCGTCTTAGCGGTCTGTCTGATTAATACGCGCTTTGACATCCGGCATGATGCCTGCATTAGCTCATGTATCAGGCAGCCGGCATTAGCTTCCATTCCGTCGGTAATTAATTATAAGGACAGGTATGTAGTCGTGTATGACCATCTGGTCTTAGTGTAGATAAGATAAGATGAGGCTGCCATTGATCCCTACCGCTCTCATCACGTTAGTCGGTTGATATCATGCCCAAGTCTGGATCATAGAACTAAATGGATGATATGACCCTGCTGTCTTAGTTGGCTTCGCTGGTGATTGATTGATTATACATTGAAATCTTATACACTGGCGCCCACATGGAGAAGTAATGAGCCCAGAGACGGTTAGGATAAATGCCTCTCGCATCAGCTGCTCCGCTGTGGTCGTATGACCATCATTGAACACACACATTTCTACGGACGACGGTGTGGACTTCAAATTGTGTCACTCATTTCTATTTCTATCCCGCGCTGGTTTGTCATGAATAATGGCGTTGAAGACCTAAGTACAGTTAATTATCGGTAATATGGGTGGGATTAGGGGAATCAAGTAATGCTACGTGGTCCTCAGCGCCCGATGTCCTGTTAAACCACAATTAGCCGATACATGTTTGGCTCTGTTAGCGCCAGGCAGAGAGCTCTCTCTATATAGGCGAGTACATGGCGGAATGTGAGCGCAGTGAGTGGTTCACAGTCCCTTACGCCCAATCACTTAGTACAGTTGGATTGATGCATTGTGTAAAAACACCCTCACTTTATTTTCTAAATATAATTTCCAGCATAGACGGTGTGAATCTTAGTTATGAGTGACCTTGGGGTGCAGGGGCTTGCATATCTGCCGGCGTCTGATCAGAGAAAACTGCCCCAAATGACACTCTGTCATACACCATCCATCAACCCTCATATTTTACGCTACATATTACTTGGAAGTTGTGCCGATGATACGCTATTGTGCGCCGAATCTGTGCTGGCTGCGCTATCGCCCATATAGGGAGGGCGCGGGATGTGTTATTCACCTCCTCCTTTGAAGATGTTCCAGTGAACAACAATATACTGCTGTCATGTGGTCCCATTTATGGATATGTTTACAAGCTTCTTTGGAAACATTATACTCAGATAGTGTTACATGAGAGTCATTCTCTCCTGTCAGTTGTCTAGATAAATCATTCTGATGTTACGCTGCTGTGGGCTAACTCATGTGGCACTGAATTATCCGTCGTTCAGAGCTGCAATACTGTCGTCTACTTATGACCCTATATATGGATGCATTACACGTTAACTTGGTATAATCTCACGTCATCCTATTTGGCCGCGTTCCCTCGGCCTGGTTGCAATAGATCGCCCTGTTTCTATGATGTGCTGGTGTTGATTGCAGAACCGACCCGTAACGTGACCGGGATAGCTGGCGAGCGATTAGACCTGCCCTGTGACGCTGTCGGCGAGCCAAAGTCAAAATTCCACTGGTTCTACCAGAACTCGACGCTGGCGAACAAAGGCAGTAACTACCGGATCTTACGACACGGTATCCTACGCTTCCAGCCCCTCCACGCAGATGACACGGGTTTCTACGCGTGCTCGGCAACTGAGGATGGACGCGTGCGATCTCCCACAATCCATCTTAACGTGGAAGGTGAGCTCACTCCCATACGTGAATCTTTATGAAGTTTGACTTTCTGATCAAACTTGCGCTCGTGGACTATGACCGTTTGGCCGTTCTGGGGAATGCATTCCACGTTAGAATGACATCTCGTGTTGATTATTTGTGCAGCGCGTGTGAGATGATCAGGGGTGTGGGCATTTGCGGGGGTAACCATGAGAAACGCACTGGCCGGTGGTGCCGTGTTGATGGGTTAATGTCCTGCTAGTGACCCAAATCTGACCACGTGGGTGAATTCCTGGAATCTTTGGGTATTGGTTGTTGCCGATATGATCTGGCTTTGGGCGCGACATTCCTGTGGTGGTGCTCGACGCTTGGACCTTCTCACATGGGGTATAGAGACGTCTGCTTATTATGCGGAGGAATGCCACCATTTTGCATCAGAAATGGCCATTACCCGCTCATAACAACGGAGAAGGGTGCTCTTATCGCACATACCTGGTAAACCCTCCCTCTGACGTCACTCATCCCTGGTGAGACTTTTACATTGTGATCAGCGTGGGTACAGGGATACCAGGCGATACCATAATGGTCAAAAAGGGAACCGGTTTATACATCGTTCTGCTAGAACACATTACTCTTCATGTTGTCGCCAATAGTGAGATGACCCCGTTCGCTACGTTACGCCATTGTCTGCAGTTTCATGTCCGCGTTCGGTATCGATTCCAAACTTACACCGCGATCGAGGCCTCCTAAAATCACGTCTCGGGTTTACCTGCACTGAGTGTCCCATGTGTATGTATATGTGCCTTGCTCGAGTGACGCAAAAAGCCTCGCACAGATTTCTTTCAGCCGCTACACAACTGTTTGCTCCCTGGCAAAGACCGACAATCACGCTTGAGTCACCTGCATTGTCCATAATGCGTGTATTCACCTTCTCCAAGTGACAATTGCTATCAATATAAATTGTGTTTGCCATTGTCATCATTCCAACACCAAGTACCTGCTAACTCAAACTCGATAGCGTCTGGTTGGAGCTACAAATAATACAATGGCATTGTTGTGGAACGGTACTTGCTTCACCCATGTTCTAACCTACATCTGATTGTATAAACAGGGGCTTTTCATCACAGTACTTGTATTTAGCCGCGGGGTTGTCAGTTCCCACGGAGGACACGGGTTGTGGCTCTATACTCCCTACCTCCGCTTTTTTCACGGCACCCATGTATTGATTGACATACTAGATTCTCCACAATGAGTGCTCTACTGGTGCGCCAGTTCCATGCCAGGCTGTCCATCCGCAATGAATGCTTGCCCACTTTGACAGACTCCTGTTTCATTGCTCATTTCCTGTTTACGCCGCAAGCTTATTGATTAGGATAGCTGTTCGCCGATCGTTTCGCATTGGGGTTTACCTTCATTGCGTTTTACAAGCTGGCGTTTCACTTCCCCGTAGTTATGTGGTGGCTCAGGTGAAATATTTGCCGATCCCGGCGACCGTATTTAGTGATACCAGTGACCGTATCTATGTCGCCCTGCTGTTAGAAGAGCACCTGTGACATTTCTGGTACTGGCGCACACGTGGTGGTCGCCTGCTAGGAATGTTCCCACGGGTGGTCCGCTTTCTACTCACCATTGCATGCCTTGCTACCCCAAGTGTTCACTTCGCCTCATTTATACACCGCGGTCAAACAGTTCATATTTCTGTAAGCCCATTTCTGATTTAGTGCTGCTCCCTGGTGGCGATATATTCTCTGCACGAATAGAATCATTGAGCACTGGTTCGGTAGATGGAAGCATTCTGTGTTACGATGGAACTTGATACTTGTTTAGTAGCATTGAAAAGGTGAAACGTAGCTGTGAGTCACGGAAGATTGGGAAAGGAATAAATGTGGGTGGCCCGGGTTTTGTCGCACTCTCCATGTCATGGTATTTTAGGTGAGTGACAGACGTTGCCTACCTCCATATCGAGGTTCACCTGACCACCTTCTTACACACTCACATTTTATATATATATATATATATATATATATATATATATATATATATATATATATATATATATATATATATATATATATATATATATATATATATATGTTTATGTATGGATTTGTATGTATGGATTTGTATATATGTGTGTCTTATTTACGTTTGTCAAGATATATACCAACGCCAGATAAAGGCGTGTAACTCCTCCCGTGGTATTTTACCAATGGGTTCTGTGTGTACAGCGCCGGTGATGATTGATGACGGGCCGGAGGATCGCAAGGTGTTCTGGGGGACGGTCATCCGCCTGCCGTGCACCGCGTACGGTCTGCCCCAGCCCTACGTCCAGTGGAAGAGGAACAACGTCTTTGTACGTATCTTTCTAAGTCGCTTCAAATACGGTGTCAGTTAGCATAGTTGGTGGTGCGTTTGGCTGCTATATGTGTACTTGACGATGTAGCGAAGTGCTCGTGCATTGACCCATCCTTGCGTATCTTGACCTCTGACATCATCTGTGCAGCGAAGCGCTTGTCTCTCAGTGGTCATTGTTGATATGCGGAGAAATATGCCATTACGGTTTTCCCATATATTTGTTCGATAATAACTACATTATATCAGGGTATACTGGGAGATGTTTGTGTTTGTCATTCTCCATGCCTTCACCAGTCATTGAATGATGTTTAGGACAGAAGGGGTGGTGTGGTGGGGCTGAGTTTAGAGTGTGCGTGTGTGGGTGGTCGCTTGTCTTACTCTGCCGGGGAGCCGGCTATCTTGGAAAAGCCTAGCGTGAGGTAGGCCGCTGCTTCCATCTATTGATCCACAAAGCCAGCAGCCCTTTTCAATTGCCCTCACCCTTTTCCCAGGCGTCTGCTAATATATGGGAAGATGACCTTTGATATCTTTAGCGCCCTCACACCAGCTGGGTCACGACATTGTATGTTTATCAAATAGGGCCTCTTCGGTATATTATCCACAGTTTTCATTGTTATTGCTTTTGAATATAAAACCCAATTGAAAACCCCTCATAATACTTGGTTATATAGAGGCAGGACGCCCCTTGTTCGAACACTGGCCGCTAGGACGTGGGCGGGCGCGTATATAGTAATCTACTTCTTACCGTGTATATACCTGACAAGCACAAAAATGGCAGTATATAAATATGTGCATAGGGGAAGAGCATGTTGGTGGAGCAAGTGCTGCCGTGGCTTTGTCGAGGACATGCTTGAGCACGCGCGAGTAGCGATGAAGAAAAGCCGGTGGGGGTGTGTAGGGCATATTGACATGAAGGTTGTCACATGTCACGGCCCGGTGCTCGCAACTGACACCCAGGCTGACATGACCGACCTCGGTGACACTTGCTTGCTGCCCCTAAAAAAAAATTGGGGAAAAAAGTGCTTTATAGTTGAACACGCAGAATTAAATCTGATTGTAAGGGTGAAGTGTATTGTCATGTAACGGAGCCCGGCGAGTAGATTGAGTGAGACTGACATGCAGCTCTTGCGGAATCTGATTCTTAATTGGTAAGGACGGCTGGTTGATTGATGTAGCGATGTGTTCTGCTGTCAGGTGATCGACGAGGACACGCAGAAGATCTACAGCAAACCCTACCTGCTGGTAAATATCACCGAATCGGCTATCTTCACCTGTATCGCAGAGAATCGCATGAGGAATGGATCCGCCAGGAAACAAATGTCCGCCAGAATCAGCGTGGCCGGTAAGTTAGCCATGAGCTCGTGGTGGCCACCTCTCCCCACCATGATATTGATTAACTGTGGGTCCATCGTTACTATTAGTATGTCGACTGCTGTAGTGTTTTCAAGATGAGTAGTACATAAAAGCAGTGAGCTTGAGTATCTTATGACAAGAAGTAAGATTAACGTTGGTATCCGCTCGTTGTAAGGATAATAATGCAGTTAGATTAACACGAGCAATTGTAAACGTTGACCGTTACGTCACAGTCTACAGCGGAGTAAGGATGCCGCTAGTAACGCCGCTCGTTGCTAAGTACGCGTTATCCTATTCCTAATGAAACAAAACGTAGCGGGAAACGGCAGCTGTCCCGGGAAGCTGGCCCGGATACCGTGATGTATGAAACAGGATATCATTTATGAGGTAATTGCGGCTGGCACCATTAGATGAGGGGTTATCTGCGGCCGGAACAAGAACGCTACGATGCTTGTGATGGGATGATGGGTACTCGTGAGTACTCGGTAGCGGAGGTCTGCCAGTATTCCACCAAATTACCGCCGTTTATCCACTATACACTTGGGTTTTATCATTACCTTGTTACAAGGTCACTCCAATGTCATGGAAGCAGTCCACTAGGAAAACACGGGTGTAATTGTCTATTTGTTTGGGGTGGTGGGTATACAGGACATAGTTGCATCCAGGGACGGATGGTGGATTGGTGTAGCGCGCCCACGTGTCCGCGGTCTGCTTGCTGACTCGCTCTCGACACGTCCCAGTGTTTATAGCCATGTTCCTTGTCAGTTCTGCCACCTCATGACCGAGTGATTTCAACAATAGAGTCTGGTGACGATTCGCGTTGACAGGTCAACAGTTATATGACCCTTTATGAAGGACAATGGGAGGTCATACGTATTGTAGATTCATTTCCGGTTACACTTCCATCAGTGCGGACGTGCACGCGCAGACGTGCTCTGAACTTGGTCGTCGCTCCCGCCCGTGGAAATGGATGCTTGCGGTCGCTTCATTCCAGCCATTGGTCTTCGGAAGCTTTGGGTTTCCGTTTGTAGATAGGTTGTATAAGGCGCTTGAGTTTTGTCGGTACAATGAAGAAGGTTCCAGGAAAGTGCTCAAGTGCTTGTGTCAACCCAGCCCATCCGGTGTTCAATGTCCACTCGTGTCCTAGTATGTATGTACTAACGGTGGTGTCAGTATTTCCGTTGCTTATGATAATTTGTAGAGTAGTTATCTAATCGGAAGTGTAATTGAATAGAGTGGCGCGGCACTCCGTCCACGAGCTCTAACTATGAGTACAGCTACCTTGACGTCATCGCTACACAATAGGCCTGACTACCTGTAGTGACGGGTTAGCTGCGAGCTGTCACCGCACCCCTCTCACTCACTTGCGGCTCCCTTTTGTTTCTCTCCTTCACACACACCCACCCTATCGCTCATCTCCAACCCGCTTTGATCCAGTAACTCCTCCCCTCCTCGGGAATTCCTTACTACTCCTGACTGCGTCCGTTTGGGTTGGTCTTCCGGCGTTGGTAACCGAGTCTCCTCGGACGCTACCCTCGGCCGAACATTCCTTATTGAGCTTGTAATTTGAGTTGACGATTTCTCAGTTACATGGAAAGGATACTCGCAATAAGCAAATAAAAAAAATCCCCCAAACAACCAGTGGCGCTTATGGGTAGATTAGTGATTACGGATTAGGCCGGGAACCCACGCGCGCGAGCCACGCTCTAGGTGTGTCGGGGCGTCGTATGGAACGACGCGCATTGGCGGAATGCCCGACTTCGTGACCTGGAAAACTCTCTGAATGTGAGGCGTAACTTTAAAATAGTAATGTCAGACTGTCTGTTTGATATCAATTAACTTGAAAACGATGACGTACAATGCTTTATATTTATGAATGGCTGTAAAGCCCTCGCGGTGGTATGGTTTACGGAATGACAAGGTCATGTATCCACACACACGGACTGTAAATACTCATACACACACATACACGGACTGTAAATACTCATACACAAACATACACGGACTGTAAATACTCATACACACATACACGGACTGTAAATACTCATACACACACATACACGGACTGTAAATACTCATACACACACATACACAGACTGTAAATACTCATACACACATAAACGGACTGTAAATACTCATACACACACATACACGGACTGTAAATACTCATACACACACACAACACGGACTGTAAATACTCATACATACACGGACTGTAAATACTCATACATACACGGACTGTAAATACTCATACACACACATATACGGACTGTAAATACTCATACACACACATACACGGACTGTAAATACTCATACACACATACACGGACTGTAAATACTCATACACACATACACGGACTTTAAATACTCATACACACACATAAACGGACTGTAAATACTCATACACACACATACACGGACTGTAAATACTCATGCAAACACATACATGGACTAAATACTCATGCATACACATACACGGACTGTAAATACTCTTACACACACATACACGGACAGTAAAGTGGAAGAAATATATATATATATATATATATATATATATATATATATATATATATATATATATATATATATATATATATATATATATATATATATATATATATATCCACTTCTTCCCCTCTCAAACATGCGCACATCTGTGTACGCTACTGTGTTCAAGTTGTCCATCTTTGGTAAGCCCCCATTTGATTTTTCGCCTATGCATCTATCTACCTGATGAATACAGAGTAGGATCTCTGATGGAGGGTTGCAGTAGTGGAGTGTAGTTAGACCAAATTGGGTGTCCTACCCCACAGGCCACTTTTGAGTTGTTTATTTGATGCCCTCGTGTTCTTACGCACCGGACGTCAAGACCGTGGGTGGTGAGTTTGTTTATGTGCGCTTCGGTCACACGCGAAGTGCGTCGATACACGTTTACCCTAACTTGGCGATATAGAGAGAACAATCCAATGGAATTAAACGAGTGTGATGAATACTCTTAGTTCCTGTCAGCCATTGGATTTCTAAGAGTCACAATAAGTAATGGTAGTATTCGTAAACGCCCATAACTTCTCTTAAGACTGGCGTAAGGGGTGTTGGATATAAATACAGACCCATGTGGTGTGCAGTTTAACTCAGGATTTGGGAAAATGACCAGGGGCTACATATAGTTTAAAACAAAACGACACCCGGGGCGATGCTACAGCCTTACCAACCGGCTCTATACTCGGTATGTGGGGAATGTACCCCCTCTATCTACCCTCCCTCAATATAAATCTACGCGGTGCGGTAGAGGTGAAAAGTGGCGCTCGGGCATAGGGCGGGCTAATGGAGTCCTACTAAGAAAGGCGGATCTGAGAAATGAGGAAAATCCCCGCCAATTTACAACGTGTTTATGAAACGATAAATGCCCATGTCCTCTGGCCTGGCATTGTTTTGGAGGGAAATCACTCGATCAAAATACAGTTACTTACAGCCCCCCGGTCTTCAGACGACTGTTTTTCTGTCAGATATCTTTTTTTATTTTCATTTTTTTGTCATACATATTAAAAACAAGGTTTCTCTGTCTGTGTCGATGTGTTTGTTTTCATTCTGTAAAGAATCGCTATTACCGCATGTCGTCTGTTCTTGTTGACGTGAATGACGGAGAAGTTTACTCCTTCCATAGTCATCCGTTCTGTCTGCTCGCTGTCCTCTTCCATTTCCCCAACACACCTGTAAACGAGATGCATCAACAGCTTACGTGCTTGGCGGCAGGGTTACACGCACGGCTGATCTAAACGACGCACACACCGTAGTGCACGGGGCCTTGGTATAGAGGGTCACCAGACATAACTAAAGCCGCAGGTAACCATCGCGGCTCCCTACAGAATAAGCGCAGTTTATTGTAGCTGTTACTCTCCAGTTTTATGTTAACTTAAATAACTTAAAGGTAGCGTGGTGCAGTTTTGATTGGAATCGTAACAAGTGTTTTATGTTTTCCATTGTGATATGACAAGTTAAGTGTAAGCTACAGGATGAAGTCTGCGTCTAGACGATAGATTGGATTGTCACCGGTCGCCCTCACATCGACGTCGTCGTCGTCGTCATCGTTACTCTTGTCATTACGAGCTACTCTATTATAATAGCTAAAATAGTCATCATCGTCACTGCCGTTTATCAGCTCCACTTTCAACGTCATACTGGGCCACTGCCCTTTTCATTCCATTGATGAGTGCATCAGAATTGATTTGTTCTCTGTTGGAATCCTGGTAGCGGTGTGTATCGCCCCAGCTGGCGCATGTCACCTTTAATTCAGCCTCACACAAAGACCTATGCTATTGTCGGCCAATTGCCCGTAAATTATACAGCGATCGCCGTATTAATATCTTAATTGGGGTATGCCGACGTTAACTCCCTCTCGGTTTGGTGCTGAGTGATCTTATCACATGACGCTCTTCTCGTGACAGATGCCTCGCTACCCGTCCCATCTGGCGTGTGTCACGTGGTGTCAGCGGGTTCAACGTGAGGGTCAAATCGTAATGGGCCGAGCAGTGATTACTGGTGAACTTGTGTCACATCATGCGGACTTCTTTCTATACTGCTGCTGGTGGTAATTGATTTTGAGGGGTCGTTCTTATATTTTTGCCTTGCGACGTTTCGAATCCATGTCTAGAGTGAGAGTGTGATGAGCAATCGAATACTATCGCCAAATAAACCCTTGAAGCGCATGATATAGCTCGTGAATACTAAATAAGCTGATATTGTTCACGCGGAGAATACTTCGATAGGATCCAATAATTGAAATCTGCACTCGCAAGTCCTGGCCACTTGACCCATTTCTAGGGTGGTCAGCGTATGGCGTTTCAGTCACGTTGTGTGTGGTGGTGGTTGGGGGAGTGGGGGCGGAGTTAGTTGTAAGGGTGTTGTTGTGATAGCTTTGTTTCGTGATGCTTCGGAAGTTTGTTTGACCCTATGGCTGGGCGAGACATGACAATCCGATGTTCTACTGCGTGGCTGCGCGGAGGAGAATGCGACACTCGGTGAACGGCTCCCGCCCCGTAGCGTGCTCGGAGACTGCAATTTTAGTCGCCCACAATATATTGCGCAAAACCAAGGACGTCCTCAAAAGAGTTTACACACTTTGATGTTGCGTGCGTAGTGGAGAAGTAAAACCATAGATGCATTAATGATAATGAGGGTATATGATAGCCAACATCCGATGCCTATCGGACCATTATGATAGTCTGCGTTTATGCGCGGTGGCGTGGGGATCATTACCCGTGACAGTCTTCCTTCTGTACTCTGGCTATGACAGCTGGTGATATAGTCGATGACTAGTGGACTTGTTTATCGCTCGCTATTATTTCCTCAGTTCAAACGCCCTGTTTGCCTCCCAGGTCAAACCGGGAATCATATTATGGCTTACACACGCGCTACTGCGCAGAAACAAGCTGCAATAGATTGGGCCGGTTAGTTTGTCCCGGGCAACGCATCAGCAAGCGACCACGGTCGTAATTGCATTTGTCATGATAAAAAATAGCGGTTAATTCAGGCCAAGTTCAATACCGGTTTTGATCGGTTTGGACTTGTTTCCGATATGTTTTATGTGATAATGTGTTCAGCTGTTTATTCCTCGTGGTCCTGGTGACCGGTCCCGCTGTTGATTACAAACGGCCCGGGCATCCTTCTACGGGGTAGTTTGTTTTTACCCAGTCCGGCGGTTAATTTTTGACCAAGTGATCCCAGCCCACCGGGCATTGCCTTATTGGCCGTAAGGCTAGTCCGCCCCTGCAAACTTTGAAAATGTTGCCATCAACACCAACTTCCTGGTACTTTTATGTCCAACATCGGTTTATTTCACTCCCTTTCTCAATAGGAATTACCCCGCTCAGACATATCATGTTGCCTGCGCTGAGCTTCCTGGTAGATTAACGTGTCTCTACCGATTGGATCTCAATCACGCGCTGGTCATGTAACAATACAACAGGCATTGTTCCTCTGTAAGCATCAACATCCTTAATGGGCACTTTGTCGTTGCATCTGTACAGATGCGATGGGTGTTTAATGAAATCAAATGTAATTTATCACCCCAGGACACTTTTATATCCGCTGTCTATATTGATTCTGATATGCTGGTGGGTTGTTTGAGGAGGAGACGTTGTGACCTCCATATTTGGTAGGACAGTATAGCACGCCAGTACAAGTCACCTCGGTAACGCACTGAGGTCGCTCGTGCGTCATCCCTGTCATAAAGCCGCCGCCGCCTCAGCAGCATCTAGGCACGCGCGGACGTGCATCCAGGCACGCGCCTTTGTCAAACTCACCTCGGTACAATCCCGTAGGGCGCGACCCCCGGCATCGCTCACCCTCACACCCCCATCCACTCCCCTCTGCCGTCACCAGCCTCTCCCACCTGCTTATGGTGGGCCCACGTAATCTCGTCATCGAACCTGATAACTAACAGACCTGCACATGTATTGATGACAGATCGAGGGTGTTGACGTTAAGCTGTACCTAATTCGACAACTGGCGTAATGCGGCGAGATGTGGACATTTGCTGGTGTCGAGGATGGGTATGCGGGACCAGTTCTGGTCTCTCATTGGAGTTGGGCAGCGTCTCTGACATAATTCCATTCGAGCGCCCTGACTCCCTGAGTGAAAACGGACTTTAATTGAGCTCCTACTGTTGTGATAATACGGGCGTTTGACTGTAGATGTTTTACCGTCAATTGCGACTGGTGTGCAGTAAGAGTATTGATGATACTCTGTGTACTTAAGTAGCATCAAACATGTTTGCAGTCATGATGTTTAAACTTGGGATATATACCTATATTATATACTTGTGATTCTATTCTTCTTAATGAATTACCATTTACTACAGTATATCTGTTCACCACTGCGTTTTGTCTGAGTGAAATGAACGTCCGTTCGGACACACCGCGTCACCGCAACTGCAGAATCAGTCGGCTTTTACTGTTCAATGGCCGGTGCTGTTCGAATGAATTGATTTTCTGGAATGGTGGGCGCTCATTATAGAAGCATTGTGGTACGTAGCAATGCAAACGCCAATGCTAGACGTTCAGACAGTGGGGCGCCCCTTTCCACCCGGTGAACTTCTGCCGCTCCACGCGTGCAGTACTCAAGGGAAGGTTTGCCGAAACAGTTGGATGATTTCGTTATGCAGTGAAACTTATGCAGAGCCTCTATAACTGTGAAGTGGCCTAATTTGGAGATGGCGGAAAGTTGCTTCAGCAGCCTAATAATGGCAACTGCTCCATATCCGGGACTCGGTGCAATTGGGAAATAATCCTGGTTAAAACCACGTGATCACATCGCGATTGTTTAGTCACCCTTTTCCGACATCATTGCGAAATATATTTGTGGCTTTGTCTTTCATCGGTATTTCTAGGCCCATTTCATTGCATTTAAACACTTAACCTATTGACACCGTGACCGATATACGTCCCTGTACCTCGATGTATAGGTGGTGTGTGGGCGGGTGTCGCGTGGGCTGAGTGCGCCCCCTTCTGATGTGACCGCATCTCGCTGCATCCATCTTTCCCATTAATGAAATCTACATGCACGTTTCTTTCGCTGACCAAGCGTCGTTTTGGGTCATCCAGGCACGCGCCTCCTGATTGGACAAGCAGCTAAGATCAGCTATGACCTTCACACCCGTTAAGAAATAATAATGATTAATGTCATCGCAGGCAGCTGTTGGCAGTGGATAATGATTCGTTGCCTATTCAGGGCGCACCAACCCATTCATTTTGTACAGTTGTGCAATGTCTGTTCGATGACAAGCATGCGAAACCAATGTTAATTTCACTACATTACCTGACGAGTATCCTTGAATGCTCGCCATAGACATCATCTGTCTGCACCGCCGCTCTGTTAAATGGATATTCTAGATTTTATGGTCGTCATAACTAATGCGTGATATCGTATTATATCTGTTTCCTCATCACAACAATGTTATTCATTGTCTTTTAATACCATCATGTAATCCAGCTAGAGGTTCCTGGTAATCGTATGCTATCTGTTTAACCTTGGATTGTTATTGCTAATCTATCAGTTCTAGAAGATAATTATTTACACGTTCCCTTTTAGGATATAAATATATAGCACCTGTGAAAATTTTCTCTTAAAATATTTTCCATAAAGGGACTGATCCGTTTCTCTTGACTGTGGCAATGATACAATTTATGGCATTTTAAGACCATGTTGTGTTTCGTTGTGGAGACGCCGAGTATTATGGGATAACCTTAACCACTCGCGCGTATATACGCCAGTTTCAATTGATCCTGTACGCAAATCACGTTACAACTCCCATTTATGCACCTTCGATTATTTCGCCGCGGAAATTTTCTTCCAAAATATTCAGTGGTCTGTTATTTCTTTCGAAGGTGAAATCGTCGGGTTTTTTTTAGCCGGTGCAATCAATGAGGTGGCCAGGAGGCTGTGGGAAGTCCACCATCAGGAGAGGCCAATATTGCGTATTTCCAGCGTGTTAGCTTTTGCCCAAATTAGACTTGGCGCGATGCCACGGAAGGCTATGACGTAGAACGTGGCGCATTACAAGTACAAACGGGCACGTGTGGTGAAGAGAAACCCCTTTACCCTCCGCCCTTCTTCGCCGTGGCTCGTCGCTTACGCAGTATGGGTGCTGCAGTAAGTCTTCACCTAGCTATTTATATCCGCGTCAGCCTCCTCCTCCCTCACAGATCGATGCCATTAAGGCCTTACCTCATTGGTTATCTCTCATTATAAGGCTGTCAATCGGGAAAGAATATGGTTCATTAATTGTCGGGACTGGCCCGTTACTGGCATGCTTCCAAGCATAATTTGTCATTTACAGGGCTATCGATGAGCCAAGGCCACGTCAAACATGATAAGTCGCCATAGATTGTTCATCTGAACATAATAGACTGTGATATCATTTTCAGACAGTACGCACGTTTTAATGGGGATGACTACAAATTGCATGAGGTTATCCAAATTCATCTGAATCAAAGCACATAATTGGCACAGTGTCTTCGTTGTCGTACCTGGCAAGGTTTGGGATAACAGGGCGTTATTTATCGGATGGTGACCTTATAGGCTGATGTGGCGCGTATAATAAGTCTGCCTTGCTTCAGCCAGACGCTAGCGGCCATCCGACGGCCATATATCCGTCTTACACAACAGTGGAGCTGGCGGGGTGGAGGTGTCAGACGGCTTGCGTTGGCGGAGTCTGCATTGACGCCCCCGCTGGGCTGGCTGCTACCGGACCCGGAAGATAGGGGTATTTCATTAACTAGAAAGGCCGGTTGCATCACGTCAAATAGGCGGCTTGGAATGGTAATGCTGACTTTAAATGTTTTATGTACAAGAGCCGGTGGCGTTGGATGTTCCTCCACCCACGCAAACAGGGTCGACTGACGCCAGCCGATATCATGCGCAGTCGGATGGACTCGACTTTTCCTATGCGAGATGGATGGAGAGATAGTATTGAGGTTTTAGCTGGATGGCAGAAGATGATGCGGTGTTGATGGGGAAGGTGGAATGGGGTTAAGCAACGTGGGTTGTCTTGGTGTGTTCGCGTGGAGGGCCATCCATAATAGCCGGTGTTTGAGCTGTGGGCAGCGTCATGTCGTGGTGAGGGTGGCGCTGCTGGGTACCTCCACGTGAAATAGAGACGGGAGAGGATGAATTTAGCTGACAGACGTAGCTCGCCAGCATGTGTGTGGCCGCTTCAGGTTTTGACCACAGTGTATTTGCCTTCTGTTGCATGTTCGCTGCTGGCTCTTGTGCTCTGGTTGTCGTGGTTACCATCCGTTCAGAAGAGAACAAGTAAGTATTGTTTTATGTCATTAACAAACAGATATAGAAATCGTCTTTAGGGAAGCAATCACGTCTTAACTTTAGTTGTCTTTGTTTGAATAAATATCGTTAATTGTGTGGTTTGCTGTTACGTAACAGAAACAATGGGATCTGCGTGCCATACAATGGCACTGTGTGCCAGAAATACATCGGGAAAAGGTCTATATTCGTGAGTTCATCGTTAGCCACTCCGGGAGTGGATCTGGACCGTATGGTTGGAATACTACTGGAGAACATGACAGGTCAACTCAGTCCGCAATGTCACAAGCCAGCCGAGAAACTTATCTGTCACTATGCCTTCCCTGCGTGCGATTCATCGACAAGATTCCCTCGGCCCACACCCATATGCCGGTATAGTGTTCTTGTCATGTACTCCTCCAGCAGTTGGCAGCTGTCGTGGGTGACAAACCCGCAGGTGTTCTTGTCTACCTGGGCTGATTTATCTATCAGAAGCAATCTAGCCCACAAGAAGCAGTAGTATTGACCGAGGCTTGTATCATAAGCTGCCTGATGTGGTCGATGTATGGCATATAGCCAATGTCATGTACATATGTAGCTGGGCCTAACAACATTGCCCTGATCCTATCTTGGATCTAAATAGATCTATTTAGATGACGGCCTGTACTCATGGACACACATTGTAATACAATCGATCATTGCTTTGTTCATGAACATATACAGAGGAATCACTGACATATTGTAACACACGCTTCATCCCGTTACTGACAAACCATTCGTGTGTCAACAGTGGAAATGCTTGTTTTCATTTCAGGGAGAATTGTATGGCGGTCAGAGATCTCTTCTGTAAATCCGAATGGAACAGTATTGTTGCAAGATCCTCAGAAGGACTGCGGTTGCCGAAGTGCCAGACCATGCCGAGCTCTCATAATACCAGCAAGTCATGTACTTACCTGGATCTGTTCGGGGTCACACCAAAGGTGACAACGTGTGAGTACGACGTTATGATTTTTACGAGTCGTCGATACCGTTATGAGTAACGAAAATCATTATGATCATAGATGCTTCACGGAAACGAATGTTTTTCCGAAATATCAATTTATTCCAATGAGTATACTCGGAACTCGCCAGTTTGCTCAATTGCCTTTTCATTGTTTCCAGCTTCTTGTTATAACGATGATGGGCGCTTTTATATTGGAACAATTAACACCACCTATTCGGGGCTAGCATGTCAGCATTGGAGCTCGCAGTTCCCCCACAACCACAGTCGAAAACCAGAAGTTTATCCCATACTGACCAACTCCAGTAACTACTGTCGTAATGCTGGTGGGGAGAGAGACTGGCCTTGGTGCTATACACTGGACAGTCGCATAGAATGGCAATACTGCACAGTCCCCAGATGTGGTAAGCCACACATAGCGAGAACCAGTTAACTAAACTCAATTATAATTCTAATAATCTAGTCTACCATATCCACATCTGAATTGATTGCTCAGGTTGCCAAAAAGTGATCTTTTGACTAACTTTGGGATTTCGTTTTTCCACACAGAGTATTGTGCTTGTGATTTTTCTTATTTTGGTCTTGCTTTCAGATGGTGAAGACATTACAACCCAGTCAAACCTCAGCAGCTCCTCTGTCTTTGATTCTCAGACGATCATCATCATAACAGCGGTGTCAGCTGTTTCACTCAGCCTTCTGGTTCTCATATCAGTGCTCTGCTACAGGATGGTGTGACCACAGACAACATATAAAGTACAGCGCTACACCACAGTGTGACTTTGAAATAGACATAAGCAAATTACCGGCCAATGTTTGCTATCACCAGCGGCCTCAGATTGTACCTCTTCATCCCAAGCTCGAGTCCCTGGAGTACCCACGTAACGATGTTGTGTATATGCGTGACATCGGGCAGGGTGCTTTTGGCCGGGTGTCAGGCCAAGGCACCTGATTTAGTCAAGGAGCAGGAGTGGACCGTAGTGGCCGTGAAAATGTTAAAAGACGATGCTACAGAAGATATGCAACGGGACTTTGAGAGGGAAGCTTCACTCATGGTCGGGTTTAACCACCCAAATATTGTTAGACTATTGGGCGTTTGTGCAATTGGTAGACCAATTTGTTTACTTTTTGAGTATATGTCTGGAGGAGATTTAAATGATTTTCTCAGAAACTGTAGTCCTGAACATTTTATTGTTCGGAGACGTAGTACTGAAGTGCTAACTGGTGACGAGCCTAAACTTGACCATATAGAACAGCTAGATATAGCCAAACAGATAGCAGCTGGCATGGTGTATTTGTCTGAGAAAGGTTACGTGCATAGAGACTTGGCCACAAGAAACTGCTTAGTTGGTGAAAACCTGAAAGTCAAGATTTCTGATTTTGGTTTGACCCGCTGTCTACACAATGGCGAGTATTTCCAGGGAAGTGAACATGATGCGATACCCATCCGCTGGATGCCCCTCGAGGCCATACTCTACAATAAGTTCACCAGCGAGTCTGACGTGTGGTCATTTGGGGTGGTGCTCTGGGAAATATTCTCCTTTGCTCTGCAGCCTTATTACGGCATGGTCCATGAAGAAGTGGTCAAGTATGTGCGTGAAGGACGGGTGTTGTTGTGCCCAGACAACACGCCGCAGAACATTTACGAGTTGATGAGGCGCTGTTGGAGTCGCAGGCCTTCTCACAGACCACCTTTTCAAATACTACTCAATGCAATTATCAGCTTACAAGAAGAATTCATCAAACGCAAAAAGCGGCCTGAAAAGGCTTGACCTTACTTTACCATTTAGTGGCATTGCCTGTGTGTTATATTGTAAGGTCTCATGTTGTGTGCCATGCTTTAGTTGTAGTGTGAGGAACCAGAATTCTCCAATGTCACAGTGTGTCTGATGTTTCACCCTCAATAATTAAAAATATGACACAATTTACTGGTTCAATGGTTTTCTAGACATCAAAATCAAGTTTATAAACATTAGATGTTTCTGCAGATAGTTAGTTTAAAGCATAGATATATTGGTGATAAGTGACTGCACCATGTTGATAAGAATAAATAACTTCAGATCAATATTTAGATGATGGCTCTCTAAAGCTGCTATTATATATGGTATGAGAGTAGTCGGAATATTCGTCTCATCGCAGTGAATAAACAGCTACCGCCGACTGCACAACTGACATCATTCATGTTCTATACTGCCAATAACCTACCTGATGCTAACCAAATCCAGATGCTTCATACTCCTGTTTGTCTCTTTTTCTAGCTGAGCTGTGTTCTCCGTATATGCCCGTGTGTAACTTTATGCTATTTATTTGACTTTGTTGGGCTTGTACTTTTGCCATTGTGTTTCAAGTGTCAAATGACTGGGTATTGGTTGATGCCTGGTCACATTTTTTTATACAGATTTTGTGTTTGGGATGGTCTGAACAAAGTATTATGGTTATATTGCTTCCGTCAGCATACCATTCAGTGGCATATTGGCACTAGCTATGGAATGCTTTGATCCATAACGTACACTTAGTCATTGTGATATATGGATACAGTAAAGTGGGAGAGCAAGTTTGTGGTCACTTTTTACGATGTCTGTCCATGTGGATTTGGAGGTATTTGTGTTGTGGAAATACCCTACAAGATATGCACTTTCTGCTTATCACCATCACTCAGGGGAAAATCCCAACCAAAACAATAGTATTTTAACCGTGTTCTATTTTGTGACGCTGAATGACAATAAATTTGTTACTGTGTTGAGTAATCTATTGGGGATTTATGGAATGGAATTTATGAGTATGAAAGTAGAGTAAAAGAGCAAAAATAGAATGATAGCAACGAGGATGGGATCACATTTCATGGTTTTTATTATGAAGTGTAATAATTTTTAAAATGTTCTAACCCATGCCCTCCCTTTTAATGTCACCAGACTTTAAAGCGTGATAACGCTTCTCCTATCTGTCTCACTGCTGGTGGGGAATTGTCCTTGAGAGCAATGCTGATGATCGAAGGTTTGTTGCTGGGGATATGGCTGGCTATATTCCTGGCTATCACATGCTGTACAGGCTGCAGTATGGACAAAGTCATTATTGGCTATGAATAGCTTTCAATGAGGTTGTTCAATGGATTAGTTTAGGTGAGTGCATGGACTAATGACACTGCGAATCTAGTGTGTTATGTGGTTTCAGTTGGGCATTCAGCATTCAGTCTTCATGTTTATCAGCATATACACAATGTGAATGTTTCAAGTGGCTACATCTAGGGCATGCATTTTGACTGAGAGGAATTCATCTCCAATAGAAAGGCAAATAACCAGAGTCCAGTCAAACATGTATAGTCAAATAACCAAATCAGTTCAAATGGAAAATTTGACCTTAGCTTATGCACTTCATTTCAAACACAAATTTAACACAAATTATTTATATGATTTGTTAGTTTTGTTTAATAATGTAACTTACTTCATCTTGCCCAAAGAGGACCTTTGTTGTGTAAGTTGGGATGCCATTGGGGTCATCAAGTGCTCTATCCTGGGTGACATGCACCTTTATACCAACATATAGCATCATACAGTAGAGTTAAAATATACCAGGATTAAAGATCACAGGTAGCATTTTGTTAATTGTGAACTTCCTGGTTCATGTAGGTTTTTATATAATGTAGTCATCTTGTTGTTTCCAATTCAGTATGCACTGACTGTGTAACTGACCCCACTGAGGCACTGATAGATGTTACTAAATGTGAGAAGTAAGGAAGACTTCATTAGACTAAGACTTCACAGGTCATGCCAGGCATGACCTGTGATAGCAGTTGATAGCAAATTGGAGTTGGATATGCCCATCATTTTCATGTCCCTGTAAATCTTGATTTTAATAGGCATCAATGCAGTTCCTAGCCAAAATAGAGACATCAGGTTACTTACCAATGTCCCAAGCTTCTGGTACTGAGTGACAATGATGAAGAATTTGTTACTGAACTTAGTGCATACAATGTCTGTGTGAATGCCAGCCACTTCAATGGCTCCCTGTACAGCAGAGTGAAGCTGAATCAGTCCAAATATCCAGGGACAAATATGATACAAACAAGAACATGTTTTCATTGTATAGTATAGGCCCCAATAAAATCACCCAGTCTTTTAGCACAGCACAAAAAATTAAGCATTAGCTGCAAACTTTCAAGAGTGTAGGGTGCACACATTACAAATGGTCATATTGATTATGTGGGTACCCTGCATGACACTGCAGTGATACATTGACAAGTTGCAAAGGCAATGGTATCATGGCTATTTCTCATCACAACCAGACCTGACACAGGAAGTGCTGGTGTATACACGTGTACTTGAAGTGGTTATCATATCAATAGGTGAGGGAGAACACTTCAAGGGAACACTTGAAGGGTTACCAAAGAACATTGTTGTTTGTATCTGGAGTTGACACATGGAAAGGCATTCACTCTAAAACAGGATAAAAATAAATAACATTGGTGACAAACAATTGAAACTAATATATGTGTACCTGCCTATAACCTACTCTCAGGTAATGTCCTCATAAGGTTTTGTCCCCAGCTTTGTGATACTCATACAGGCTATATGATGAAGTCACTTGAGGAGTATTGAAAATATCCACATAAGCACATGATTGCCTACTCAATTATTTCAACATCAAACCATTCAGTCTGTTAGGTCCACATAGTGATAAGATTCAATGTGTGTCTTTTGTATGTAACATGACAAATTAATCCTGCCAAGTTTAGGATTGATATACTGTGAACATACAAGCATCATTTATATTCTATGCATAACATCAGAATGTTCCTATATCAAGGGAGAAAGTACATGTTTTTTTCACCTTCCTTGGCAGCACTATAAACCTACTTTACCACCATTCAAGTGCTATACCTAAATAACCACAGCAGTCACTCAAAGTAGACGAGGTGTGCAGTCATAGCTAAAACATAGGGTGATGATGCATCACTCATTGTTCTTACTCCTGCTGATTCCAAGGCAATGAGTAAAACATGTGACGGGTATAATTGTCGTGGTAGGAATAAAAAGAGTTAAATTCAGCTATAATTGTCCTTGTAGGAATAAAAAGAGTTAAATTCAGATATAATTGTTGAGGAAGGAATAAAAAGAGTCAAATTCATTTATAATTGTCGTGGTAGGAATAAAAAAGGGTTTAACTCAACTATAATTACAGACGTAATCAGTAGCAGACGGCAATATACTCCCATTTTCTGTGAAAAGTGTAGCCATACATGATACAGGCTACAGAGTACAGTACAGGACGACTGAGTAGTTCACCGTACCGGGGCTATACCTTTGCTGTAGCTCTTTTGAACCAAGTTTGGAGCTTGTGTTCACTTTTACTAGGTTGTACTCGATCGGACTGTTTTTTCTGTTAGGCTACTTTGCTGTGATAGTTTGTTTAGTCTAGTATAGAATTATGATTTAATCATTTATCGCCCATGCGGTATGGTAGACTGTCAAAGTCTAACACATATTGTTAATCGAATACAGAGAGGATGACATGAAATTGGATGTTGGGAATATATAGTCTTATAGAGGACCTAGAAATTTGAAATTGATGATTAACAGCTGTCAAACCTTTTTGGTAATCGGGTCTGAACTGCTATCGGATGCCATGTCCAATGACGAAACCAAAACTTAGGAACTTCCGGTTTAGGTGAAACAAGTTTGGTTCTGTGATGCTATTGCAGCGCTCAGTGAAGATGTCAAAAATGAATTTGTCCAGAAAACAGGTATTTGTGTGTCGAAATGTTATGTTTATCGAACGTGGTATTGATTGTGTATATTGACCTGGTTTATGTAGCTCTTGATGAAGGGCTTGACCCTGTGACTGAGTTGTTTAGCAGGTTTAGCTTGTACTTGTAGTTTCTATGCCGCTCACTTAGTTAGTTAGGGGCTGGTGTTGTCCTGTGTTGCTCCGCCGGTATCCAAGAGTCGAGTCACTGATCAACAGTTCCCAATTAAAGCCCAAGAATGACACTAGAGAGCTAATCAGGCAATGATGACAAGTTAACGCCGAAAAAGCGACAGTCAGGGTGGCTGCTGCCAATGCCCTCCCCTGAGGTTCGAAACATGGGCACTAAGCCTGGCCCTACTGAGTCAGGTTGGCTGCTGCCAATGCCCTCCCCTGAACTAGCTACAGGCTGTCCTGTGCAAGAGGATGCCTGCAACGTTGGCTCGGGCACAGGCGCCTTCATTAACCGAAACTTGCAGCAAGGACGGGTCTAGAGCGAGCTTGTAGTCCCTGCCTGGTCCGGCTAGCAACAGAGCTTTCACGTGCACACACACACACACACCTGAGCTGTTTTGTGACTGCCCTTCCTTCCATATCCATAATATAATGCAATATCAGAGCAGCTACATCAGGGTTGTATGCCATCACACAGCACACTGACAGTCACAATGCCAGCGCAATAGCAGCTCTGCGGATCATAGCTATTATGAAGCCCACAGTTCGGAGCCTTTGCCAAGCGGAGACCATCAGCAGTACCTTGACCAGCTGAGGTTGTGTGATATTGAACCGCACATGGGCAGTTCTACGCTGGTGCAAGGAGTCTCAGGATGGACCAACTGGGCCTTAACCCAACTACCGGCTGTGCCCTGCTGTTAATTATACCAGTAGTATTGGTAGCCTCGGGTACCCGGGGTGGCAAGGGTGTCTCTATGGTGCTACACAGGCCACCTTCACGCTCAACTTCTTGAAATTAAGATGACGTTCACCTATAACCTGCGCATAAGTGTCATCACACTGTAATTTCAATATACGTCTTGTAGGGCTATGGTTCACCTGAGGTTGTTTATGTTATTTGATCAATCCAAATAGAGTTTGTATGCATGCAATGATGATCTTAATATTTTACCCGAGAAGTCTTAATAATTTATTTTGAATTATTCAGGTGATTGGTGAAATGATATTGTTTCCAGTATTTCCATTAAAAGCTCTTTATTTTGATGCTTTTGGGGTTTTCACCACCAAGGATCTCTTAGGTACAAAGTTCTGCAAAGGACTTTTTGTTGCATGGTATCAAAATGAACTGGTAAATACATTATATATAAAAAAAATAATCACATTCATATGCCTATGATGTAACTCATTAATGTAAAAAAGGAATTCCTTCTTTTCATTCTAAAGATATGAGAAATAACGTGATTGTTTATATATATGTATATCTTCATTGTGGCACATTTAGGATGGTTCGCAAAATGTTGGCCCTAGTATGACTTATATAATCGGCACCAGATACAATGTCACTAGTGGTAGCCAGCGGGGGTTTCCAAAAAGAAATCCTGTCCTTATTAGATAGTGATTTACCCTGACATTAACTCGAGGCACATTGCAACTGTAAGTGGGTTGTCCGCATTCACTTGTGGAGACGTAAATTATTAATCTGTCGTATGTTTATTTCTTCAGAATAGATCATATTATTGTGCATGAACTCCACAGAGATTACTTTAACAAGATGGAGTTAAATGACTTTTCCTTACTCTCCATATAAATGTAAATACTATACCAAAAATTGGCATCCTGGTATGACATTGCAGCTTATGAATTGAAATAAGACTTTGTAGGCACCAGTTGATGCTGTTTGGGTTACTCAAGTTGATATCATCACAAATGTTATAACATCTGACTACTGTGCAGACATGAAATTTTGAGGAGCAATAAGTTTTTTTTCACTGTCAATGTTGATAATGTTTTAATTTGTGTCTTGAAGTATGGCCTATTGTGACTTAGTTACTGTTTGGCCATTAATGAATAATGGTTTTAATATGGCTTGATTTTTACCAATTTTCATGTTTTATACATACAAACGGTTGACCCGTGTCTGTTGAAATACCCTGCCATGATGGCATTACAGACATTGTGAAGGAATTTCAAGCTTTACCGGACCGCGGTCTGGAAAAGTTAGAAAAACTTACCGGACTGAAGTTTTTACAAACATATATGGCCACGCTGTGCTTTTAAAAATCCGCGTGAAATCTACTTGTGCGTCCGAAGTTACGTTGCATGGCGAATGACTAACAAACCAGCGAAAATTATAAATATTGACAGAAAGACGAAAGAGACGTGAAACAGCGAATTCTTGTGTTTATTTTCATTTTTGAGGGGGTACTCACATGTATAGTATATAAGAATTTATTACTGGACCGAGGACCGATGAACAATCACATTTTTTATCGGACCAGAGAAAAGTTTACTGGATGTCCGACGGGTCCGGTAAACCTTCACAATGTCTGGCATTAACATGTGTGTTTATATTTTCAGATTGAGGCTTACATCACCAAGTGACTATTTCGTATAATCTTGCACTATATATAGACACAATGACTTGGGAGTCAGAGACAATGACAGCAGTTGAAACGCAATCTCCTTCACATTACCCCAGTGTGGGGTTTTCTGCGAGGCAACCAGACAAACCCACTATCCATTATCCATGTGATCCACCAATATGTGAAGAATGCCATAAGCAAGAACCTGCATTCTTCGATCCCAACTGTTCAAGTTGCCAGGAAATTCTTTCAAATCCAGCGACAACTGTGTCAGAAATATTTGCTATACTTCGACAATGGACTGCACAGACTCAGCAGAATATTGAAATGCTGATCAGAGAGGCAAGATTTTTCATTGCCGGAATTTCAATAACTGAATTACAATTGCCTGTGCAGTATCATGTAAAATCTTAACAATGTCTTTATAGATATATTTATATTTAAATAAATCCATATCTAAAGTGTATTGCTGATATCCCTCCTTTCCTGTACCTTTACATTTTGATGCGGTTTACAGATTCTCAGTAGGGGTGCCCACGTGGATGACAGAGATGGTCTCACTGACATGACCTTACTTCATTATGTGAGTAAGGCAGGAGCTCGAGGTGTAGGTGATGTGGATGAGTGCTGTCGAATGACCAACCTGCTTATCTCACGTGGTGCTGATATTTATATACGCTGCCGCTGGACCAACATGGCCGCCATTCACTATGCTGCTTACTTTGATATAGGGCCTATCTTGAAAATACTCCTCACTACCTCAAAATCTGTAGGTCTGTATACGTCATCGCTGACTTCTATTATTCATTATCTTGGTTACAACCTGAATAATAAAGAATTGATGACTGAATATTACCATTTGTTGAACAGTTAATTGATGTTGACATTACAGATGTAGACAGCCGGTGTACTGAGTTTGATCACGGAACTCCCCTGCATATATCTGCTTCCAATCTAGCCATTGGTGCAGCACAAGTCCTACTCCAATGTGGTGCCAACCCCCTCATCTGCGATGGACTCCACAGAACGCCCCTAGGTTGGTGATTGAATTCATAACTATCATGAATATCCATTACATACATCAACCACAACTTTGTGTAAAATGAATGTTATATATTATCCTTAGTGTGATTAGGTAGACAGTGGAATAGTTGGGCACTTTTCAAAAGTGTTAATTTGTATAACTGGATACATATGAAGTATTGTGCTGCTCAAAATCTGTTGCATAACACATTGTTACACATTTATATTGAAAGAAGTTATTTTGGTTAACTCTGCAGAATGCGTACCGGATCCGAGTGGCTTTGATCCAGGGTCCGAGATCGCAAATATAGCATCCAATCTTCGGCATTTACTGCAGCAGGCAGAAGCGTCACCGCCCACGCAATCCTCACAGGTGTACACTAGTGAAGCAGGAATGGATGCTATGTTGGCCTTAGGACTCAAGACCGGGGACAAGGTTCTTGTGGGAGGGGTCAAGGTCAATAATCAGCTTGATCTCTTTGATCTTCTTTTAGATCATGGCACTGCCTTTCTCATCCAGTGCCTTAAATCTAAAGGAATACCTTAGGTTATATTATCATGTTACTCTTCTTAATAAATGTGTTGCTGTGATTGGCAGGTGGGCATGCTGAGGTATTGTGGTCCTACAGAGTTTGCATCAGGATTGTGGGCTGGCATTGAACTGGAGGAGGCAGCTGGTAAAAATAATGGCAGTGTGGCTGGTATATCCTACTTCAAATGTCCTCCAAAATATGGTAAGATTTCAAATTTTATATCTTTTTACTTTTTTGGGGTTTCAAGCAGTTTTCTGATATATTATCAATATATGATATTAAATATGAAAATATATAGCATTAGCCTGTTTATATCCAGGTATATTTGCCCCATTGAGTAAGATCACAAAGCCCAGTGTTCAGGTTGGACCTTCACGCACTGTCAGCGCCCCTGCCATGCCCTCACCACATAAGCCTGTGGTGGTCTCTCATGGCAAAGTTAACACAGCTCATGTTACAGCCCGAGTCAACACAGGTTGGTACTGACATTCATATCATTCAAGTTCTGTAATGTGAACTGGTCAATTAACTGAATCACACAGACTTTGATTATATTGTTTTGAAAGATTCACAACAGTGTGGGTTCACTCTGGCCCTAGTACTAGTGGTGGTGGTGTGTGTGAGTAGGGCTGGGTAAGGCACCTCGTAGCTACTCGGCGGTGAGTGGTCCTATAGAGGAGCTGGATGAAGGGGACAGGGTGCTGGTTGCTGGTCAGAGAAAAGGAACAGTTCGCTTCTGTGGCGAGACTGACTTTGCTCCTGGTATAGAAACTTAGCTTCTGCTACACTTATTTGTTAATAGTGAAAGGTAATCTTAAGACCACATATATTGGGTGTTGTTGAAGCATGATATGTCTATCCTACAGGTCTGTGGTACGGTATTGAACTGGATCGTCCTGCTGGAAAGAATGATGGTTCTGTTAGCAACAAACGTTACTTCCATTGCAAACCTCGCTATGGTGTCTTTGCACCTCCCACAAGAGTTCAAAGGTCAGTGTTACTGCCATATATAATGCACCTGTTGAGCTATTAGCCTTACAATAATACATACTAAAATGACCTGAGCTAATTGTATGACCCACTGTTTTTTCTATCATGTTAGTTGATGCAGCAACGAATTCAAAGCCTTGGCACTTGTTATGAACGAAACCCTTTTCCTTCTTAGCTGTTCATCTCATATATGTTTGCAACTGAGCAATGTAATAGTGTTAAATCCATGCTATTATAGACCCCAGTAGGAGCAGCAGTGTATGTTAATCGTGAATGTGGCTATTGCAGGATTACCGAGGAGCATGGGTCTCATGATTCATTGGACTCTTTCCAACCAGCATCCACCGAGCGACAGCGCAGACTCTCCAGTGAGCTCACTTACTTTCATATATCTTATCATCATTTTGTCGGGCCTTTCATAAGACAACAGGCCAGGCTTTATTTAATGTATATGTCGCATCCCCTTTCATCGATTTAATTTTCTTCAGAAATTTTGCAACCTGTACATAAGTAATTCAATATAGTCAGTTAGATGCATTAATTTGCTGTCACTGAAATTTGGGATATAACATATATATAATGAATATTTAAGACATTGTATTTGCTTCGTACAGATACAAGTACTGGAAGTCAGCACAGTTTAGCTGCTTCTGGGATGAAGAAGTCAGTCGCTTCAAGGTGAGAGTAACAACCTGACTGGTCCTCTGATTAGTTAATGTCTGTTAGATGTTGCTTTTACCACATCACTGACTCAAGTAATGCTATGAATAGATTCTGTCCATCATTATGCTTCCTGCTAGGTGTTATGATGAAGGCAAATTCTTATTTGGTAATAATATATTGACTTAGGAAAACTGCCTGGCCTACTATGTTAAGCAGTTAAATAGTATAGCTTGGTTAACAATTATATTGGCATTAGGATTGTGTTCTCTGAAATACAGTTCAGTATTGTATTTTAGTACCAATCATAATTATGATCAGTGGTGATAGTTTCATGATTTTATGTATTCTAGATAGCTTTCATTGTTGCGGGGGTGAATTTTTTCCCCCTTATTTTGAATGTAGTGTAGAGTAGTTAGAAGGTTTTTTTGATTAGAGCGAGTTTCTCTGGACATAATGCCAAACCAGAGAAAGCGTTGCTTACAGTGATGTACAAATGCATGCTTGTACTGTTCAACCAGTTTCCAGTGTTTGTCAACTCCATCACCGTCTGGATCGGGGCAAGTCTCTTTACCACTACACTGCACCATTTCACTGAGTTTATCACGTTAACCAGAAGGAATCTGGCAATAATCTCATGCCACTGCATGCTTCCATATATACGGGTGTTGTCTTTCAGCAAGTGACCAAATGACACCAGTTATCTACAGTTTAAAGGACTATTTATTGAGGCATGGCAGTTATTAGTTTATCTTTGCTTTTTTCAAGACCCACTCTAAGCAAACCTAGCCTCTCCTCGATTCAGGAGAGAAGTAGCTGGCCTGGTATGCCCCTGATGAGTGAGAAGCGTCGTTCCCCAGCGAGTCAGCGACACTCACCAGCCAAGTATCTCACCTCATCTTCTCTCTTGGGTTTCTTTCACTGTTTGCTTACTGCATGCCTGCTGCTGCCATTGCGAGGCCTTTTTATTAGACTCATTGTTGAGTTTGACATATTAGTTCCATAATTCTGATCAAGATGTTAACTGTTTTCCTTTGTAATGTAGCTGAGACATTGCCAGATGTCAAAGATTGTTAGATACACAATTACAAGTGGCTGGAGTTGATGTGTTTATTTTAGTAGAATCGCAGTATAATATATTTTATGTTACGAATGCACATTAGTCTTGTTATGCTGTGTTTATTTACATGGATTGTTCTGCATGACATTAATAGCATGCCACATTGCAATTTAACTCGTTAGTTATTTTTGTTGTTATTGTTGTGGGCCAAGAGGAGAAATGTATATATTTTCTTGGATCTTGAATGCATTTATATGACAACGATATGATGGGATAAGCTTGCAAGGTAGCACACACCAGACCCGTTCCTGATCGTAGTTCGCTCATCATTAAGAATGGTATTTATTCCAGCACATTACCCGCTGGAAAAGATTTCTCACAATCCTCACTTCCCCTTGCATTTGCTTGATTGTAAATGATTATAGCTTGCATGCTAAGGGGGTACTTCATTATGTTAAACTTTGGTTTAAATTGTACCTATTGTTTTACTGCAGCAGAACTGCAATGATAAGCCATTGTCTTATTTTATAACTAACTGGTGCAGTGGTGAGTATGCTGCATGGAATGCTTACAGACTGGGCTTCACATTCAGTGCTATTGTTAAGTTCTCACTAAGGTCATTGTAAAACATCAGCATTTCTGGTTTATTCCCTTTGATCATTAGACATACTCATCTTCTCACACGCTCTCTTATGACAAGTTTATCACCTTGTATGTAAAGTAACAACTAGTCTCTATTGTTTTATTACAAATACCGTAACCCTGTCATTGATTCGAGCAGACCCTGGTTGTCCTCAGCTTCACTGTTACCACCAACCTGTATTTGAACCTGTGTGAAGGCCCCGTAGTTCTGGAACAGTGGGTCTGATGCGGCGCAGCACTGGAGGTGGAGAGCTGAGGTTGGCAGAGGGCATGGTTGTCTTCTGTAACAATGAACTAGGTGGGTGAAGCTTACTGGTCACATCATGTTGATGTATGAAGGGATACCCAGGGGCATCATGCAGTTAATGTGAAATGGAGAGGATTCTGGGAATGTAGATTGTACCGTGTGTTCATCTTTTTGTCCAAAAAAGGTGCAAAATTATTGTCAAACAGCCTCGGCTGTGAGCTATTATGTGTGTGTTTCCCTTGGAAGTAAAACATCTGTGTTCTTGCTTGTGCAGGCACAGTGAGATACATTGGTTCAGTAGACTTTGCAGATGGAGTCTGGCTTGGGGTAGAATTGCGCTCACCAAAAGGCAAGAATGATGGATCCATTCAAGGGAAGAAGTATTTCAGCTGTCGACCCAATCACGGTCTCCTTGTAAGACCTAGCAAAGTCAGTGTACGGGGGATAAATGGTGCTAAACTGCTAGGCGATATGCATGCCAGTAGTGGCAGTGATCGATAGGGGCTCAGCCGTCATGCGCATTTTGGCATGCCAGTAGTGGCAGTGATCGATAGGGGCTCAGTCGTCATGCTCATTTTGGTTTAACCACACTTCTTTTTTTAACCATTAACTGATTTTGATCGCTTACATATGCTGATGTTTCTCTGGTATTTATTACATTGACCCTGGTAGGCCAAATGTTTATAACTGATATTAATCATGTGTGTGAACATTGACATATAATGTATTGTTCTATGAACATATCCTTACCAATTATGACTTCCACTGGGCAAGGTGATCTGGGTAGCATTTGATAAGTATCACCTCTGCTGATTATATGAGTGTGATTATATCATGAAAGGAATGTATATAAGGTTGGTGAGGCATCTTGTTGTTTAGTGCCAATCCAAATGGCTACTGGAATTGTTGTGTATAATAGAGTTTGTCTTTCTCCCCTGCATATCCCTCCAGATCATTGCATGGAATGGACTGTATAAATGTGCTTTAATACATTCCTGAATGATACATTGTGCTGTGCATATCTGTCCAGATCTGGAGTTGGCTTACTTGTGATAAATTAATCTTTTCATGTGACCCTATGTCACCTGGTTGCAGTGTCTATTACATATTTCCCAAATATTTTTTATATTTCTATCTTGCATCAATTAAATATTTGCTAGTGGAATGTGTAACATTTTTTTCCTTGAAGATGGTAAATAATGGAATAAATTATTTATTGGAGACATTAGCAAATTGTAAAACAGCAAATAGAATTAAGGACTAAAATATATAAGATACCAACTACCAAAAACTATATTACATAGTTATACGGTAACTACATAAAATTAATATATAAAACAATTGTAAAATGCTTGCTAACTTGATTTGTTACTACTCATAGGATATGGGAGTTGACCAAGTCATTATTATAATGCAAACAGAGTCCTCATAATACTATCAACTTTGTGGAATACTGGAATATAGTGAGCATATATGCTAGTAGAATGCTACAGTATTGTTCACGACATAGATTCTACAGTAATCAGTAAACGTTGATACATGGGGTGTATACCAGAGTATGGGTGTCACACCTTTCAGTAAAGACAAACAGCAAAAGAACATCATGGCTGTAAGCATGACACTGAACCACCTGCCTAGTGAACTACTGTCTTATACACCTCAACTTTTCTATTTTATACTGCAATATTTCCCCGACTTTTCAATCCCTCTCCTCCAACCCAACTTATATTGTAGTTGCACCTATGTTATATAAGCAAAGACCTTCGACTACAAGATGCTAATTGTTGATTCGACTATCCACTCACTACTGAACATGTGATTACCGTAAAAACACATCACACGTGATAAAAAGCTGATAGCACCTTGGGAAGTTGTTCTCTGAAATAAAATCTACTGTGAAATTACATCTATATATCTTTAAAATATTGTTATCTGCTAACAAAAGAATAAAACATTCCTACAAAGAAAAAAATATGTCATATTCCATGCAGTATACAATACAAACAAATAATCATCATCACAAACAAGGCAATGAAAAAGCTATGGCATGACTAGAATTCTATAGTCAGAGATTTCTGCTGTGACATTTTAACTTCAGCTGTACCTTCTATCTGGATAATAGCAAGTGTATTCTACTCAAGCTGTACTCTCATTCAGAGAGACAGGAGAAGACTTGGGCCTCTTGCTGCTTGGCTCCTTGTCACTGAAATGCACATAAATACCATTGGTATACATTTCACAAAAACTATGAAGTCATTCAAATTATCTTTTAGGAGTCATTTGCAGAGAAATATGTGATGGCAATTTAAGTAAATGAGAAATACAGCTAACCGGGATCTCTGTTTTTTCTTGCTGACAGTTGCCTGTTTAAGGGCCATCTCTTGTTGAGCTTTGGCCGAAGCGATGAATGGTGACAGTTTCTCACGAATGTTCCTGTAGTTACGCTCTAGTTCACATTGGTATTCCTTCTGGTCGGGGCCGATCAGACTCTTGTTGCGATGCAGAGCAGCAGAACACCTGAGTTCACAAATGACAACTCACATTAACAAGAGGCCAATACGACTATGGAAACCGTACTTACTTTTGAAATGATTTTCAATAAAGAAGTTATACAAGATAAAATCATAACCATCATTTTTTTTTCTTGGTGCATGATATTTTGTTCCCAATATTAATCAGAGGTCAAACTATTATTATAATGTGTTATTTGGGGCTGCAAGCTTTTCTTTGTGAGAAAATGTGCAATCAAATATTATTCTCCACTGGGTTGACATAGTACAAGTTTTTTCTCAAATAACTCAGGGGTAAGTTTTCAAGGAGCCATCAACACAAGAGGGGTCCATATGTTATTTAAGACAGCTGCTGTCTATATTAATAGCAGCTCGGCGCGCCGACGCGGCTCGGAAGCTTGGAACCGAGCGCCTGTGGTTCTAAAGAGCTACCACCACATGCTGCTGTCGGAGCTGATTAAAGCACGATCAGGCGATGACAGCAGCTAACCTGCTGACAGGCACTTGAATCTCGATGTCAAGTTTCCTATGTCGATCCGCGGGATACATACCAAACTGCACTCGAAAACTTTATATGGAGATCCGAGCGCGAACAACGTGAGGAGAAAGCCATGTATGGCGCCCGCTATGACGTCGGATAACCTGTATGAGTGATTATGACTGGAGTCTGATGTCAAATATTCAGGCATGATCCTTTGAATTTGTTTAACTTGAAATGTCTTGAATAGTGTTCAGTTACTATGATTTATGTTTATTAAAAAATAATGATGAATTAAACCATGAATTCAATAAACTCGAGCAGGTTACAGATAAAAAAAAAATCCACACGAAGCCCCCAGTGAGGATTGAACTCACGACCCCTGGTTTACAAGACCAGTGCTCTAGCCACTGAGCTATGGAGGCATTCGATCTCAATGTGTTTTGAACGAGACCATATCATTTCTTGTATATGACACCAGGACAATTGACGATTCCAGCTGCTACCTCTTCATGTTTTCACTACAGTCAAAGCTTTTGTAACTTATTAAGCACAACTGTATAGACTAGATGAATAATTATGATGTAGGTGTAAAAACACATGATATCATTGAGTTACTGAGTCAGTTACTCAAAAGATAAGGTAATAATATTCCACATGGCAGCACACATACCAACCAGGGAAGAAACCCTCCATAGAACAGGTATGATTGGGTGACAAGATGTTAATGATCTAGAGGAATCCCTTTAATATGCATGTTTCCTTGAAACGCAATGGATGCCAATTACAACACTAATATATTGATGTGTACTATAGAACAGCAACCAGGCTTTGTTAACAATATCTCTAAATTCAATGTCTGAGGGTTACGCATGGCAGTAGAGATTTAAGAAGTATCTAAAATCAGATTCTTTCCAAATCATTCCAGTGAGAACTACACTATCATAATTTGACATAATACCCAGATGTCAAAGGCAATGTTGCTATGAGGTGTTAGTGCTATGGTCTGGTTGCTGTAGGAACAACAGGTTATCATATCTTACCATACCACCATATAACAACCAAGCAAGGAGATGCTACCCACTTGTTGAGGAGGTCTTTGAAGCAGATACGCAGCTTATTATGGTGTCGGGATGGCACATCTCCCACAGCCGAGGGGGAGAGGAACACCATGGCGATCTCTAAAGGTCCCTGCATCAGCAGCAGCATCAGCAACAACACACAGCCAATCATCAGACCACTACATCACAACCAGGATGCACACACAAAGATAAGGCAACCTGAATACATCCCGAATCACGTGAAATATAGCAGTTCAATGTTAAAATTGTGATAAGCACAGACCTGGTTGACTGTGGTGCCGATGCAGCCCTGTAGCACCATCTGTAGCATCTTGGTGTCTGGAGGCTCCTGGGTGATGGCTATACTCAACTCCTTAGTCTTCTTCTGTATGTCTTCAATGGCAACTTCAATAGGGGTCAATATCACCTGTCACATGCAAAATCACACACCCAGTGATAGGCTACGTTAGCTCATGTCCACTTACTGATTGGCCACAACCTCCTGTTAGGGCCTTCTAAGAAGATGGATGTATGTTATTGATACAGTGGAAATGACAAGAGGAAGTGATGAAGTATCCGGACGTTACGGTTCTTACCTGCTCTCGCTTGATGACTGCCAGACGGGTCTTGATGTAGGGGAACGCATGTGACGTGGTGAGAACTGTCTTGCGTTTGTATTGATCATGAAGCTCGCCGTGTGCACGGCCATCCTCGGTGAAAGGAGTGGCATACATAAACCGCCCTGGTGACACCACAGTGCAGAAAACAGAGAGGTGAAACTCACACCACATGTACATGTCCAAATCATAACAACTGATATCAGACACAACAGTAAGGAGAGAATGTTCTATAAATATATCTTACAAAACTCTATGTGAAAAGTTATTATGCCATTCAAAATCATCACAAAAAACAATAAACTATACACACTGATATTGTAGTTCTTGTCAAAGAAAGTAATCCTTTCCTTCTGCTCATACAAACTGAAGAATGGTTCCACATAGGTGATCTGGATGTAAGCCTGTATAGTGTGAGATAGAAAAGCAGTAATACAGTGCATGGCAGAGGTGATATGTATATTGAAATAAATGTGGTCGCTGGTAGCAATAACTGTATAAACGAGCGTCACCTTTTCTGGGTTGAGTTTGTCCTTCTCTACATGGTTGGAATCCTTGATAATGATCAATTGCCCTTCTCCAAACTTCTCACTGTAGAATCCCTGATAAAGAAATCACATCTCCTCAACAAACAACTAATGCTAGGCTCATTTAATGTCAGGCGACATCGATTATCTCAGAAGAGTCACAGGTGTGGCTTACTGACTTACCTCCAATCTGTAGGATATCTCAGCTAGCTTTGTAATGGATGGCTCCTTGTAAATGAACTCGGTGTCATCTAAGTCACCAAATAAACTGCCGTAGAATCCAACGCGGAAATAGGTACCAAACATCCTCTTACCTTCCTGTATAAGAAGACCATAAATAAAAATGCACTCCAGAACAGTACTGAGGTATCATGAAGCCTTTGTCAAGTGAGCTCACCTCTCTCCCTATCCTGTTGAAAGCTTCTTGTAACTTTCCGTGGACAGAGGAGAGCTTCTTGAAGTCCCGGTTATCCTCATATACAGGTATGAGCACTTTGTACACATTGTTGACCGACTCGTACATGTGGCCCTGATAGAAGAAGACAATCGTTGTTAGCTGTTATCAATCTCAGAGCTACCCATGGATAATTTATGGACCTCTAGGGAATTGATGAAAGTGAACACTATAAAACCATATTAATTTCCAAGGAATAAGAATTATGCAGAATTTGATTATTTAAGCATAATTCAACTACCACATGTAAACATCGCTGACGAGAAAAGCTCCAACAAAAACAGAAATATATTCATTTCAAGAATTAACTAAGGAACATGTCTAAGATACAATAATGATGGGAATACCATATTAAATGACGAAGCAGCCTGTTCCAGAAGTCCAACTAAGCCGAGTTCCGTGAAATATTTGCCTGTGCAGATTCCCTCTTCATCAGGGGAGACAACATCATCCGACACAGCACTCTCCTCCAGTACATTACGAGAGATGTGCTACACACAACCACACAGGGCACAACACACACGGTATACATCTGGAGTGAAACATCCCACAGTGTGGGTGATGTACCAGTTAATTATCAGCTTAGATCATTTTCACCACCAGACTTGTTATATGTCTATCACACTATAGTCTGGTGGGGGTCAACAAATAAGCTTGAGCTTGACTGAGGTGTACCTGGAAGGAGACACATCCGGTGGGCAGGTGAGGCCTGTCTTCCAGCATATTGAGGTACTCCGCCACAAGACCTGCCGAGTGGATCAGACACAATGCAGCCTCCGCGTGGTTGTTTCTCTGCAAACACACAATGTATATATCTTGTTACTGCAGCAATAACATAATGTATGATTGTTTGATGTAAACATTATTTGATTTTAGTTATACAGGATATCAATCATTCTTTACATTGCATAAAGGCTGGTGTTAGGCGCTTTATAAAACGAAACAAAGCCAAAAATACTTAACAATCACACAGGTACAAATATACATTATTCATCACAATTCAATAACCCTCTACCTCGCTGTGCTTGGCGGCCATATTTTCCAGCCATGTGAGGCGGAGGTCAGGGGAGTTCTGGTATCCTTTGGCGATACGATACATGAGGTCGACGAGCATCTCTGGGTCCTCCTGGAACTCCTTCATCTTCACTGTGTCAGACAGGATCATGTGGAGATTGAACACAAGGTCGCGTACCTGCAACATAACGCATCTCAATCAATCCAACGCTAAAATACACAACCTCAATCAATCCACCAATCTCATTTAATCCGTTGATAAAATACATCAAATCTATGAATACACTGATTCAAAAACAACCTTAATCAATCTAATGATAAATGACCATCTCATTTAATCCATTGATAAAATACATCACCTTTATGAATACACTGATTAAAAAACAACCTGAATCAATCTAATGATAAATGACCATCTCATTTAATCCATTGATAAAATACATCACCTTTATGAATACACTGATATAAAAAAACAACCTCAATCAATCCACTGATAAGTGACAACCCCAATCAATCCATTGATTACATACAGCACCTCAATCAACACACTGATATAACATGTCACCTCAACCAATATACTGATAAAAAAATTCACCTCAATTAATACACTGATAAAATATCTACCTCAGTCAAAATATTGATCAAATAACCAATCAATACACTGATAAAATACATAACCTCAGTCATTACCTCAAATACCTCATGTCAATCAATTCACCTGTGAAATATCCAATCTCAATAAATACACCTTTAAAATATATCAGCTCCATTGACCCATTTGTAAACACCTCACCTTAATTAGTGCATCAGTTAAAACACCAATAAAATAACACACCTTAAAAAGCCTCACCCATAACACCCATTCCTCACTTCACAACACACACCAGACTCAGTCAACATATGCCATCCAAACAGCTCCAATGACAATGTTGGACAGCTTCCACAACCCACCTGTAATACATCTCACCTCAATCAACCCACCTGTAAACCACATCACCTTGATCAACCCACCTGTAGATCAACCCACCTATGAAACCCATCACCTCATACAACACACCTGTTAATCACCTCATCTCAATCAACCCACTTGAAAAAAACACCACATCAATCACCATAAACCCACCTGTAAAACACCTCACCTCAATAAAAATCTGTGCATATATGTGAACACGAGTATATTCTCATAGTAGTAAAACACCTTCAGGCCAATAGACCAAACAGGGTGACAGGAATACCTGGTCAGGGAAGGTGGTCTCCTGCAGATCTCTGTCTGCCTCAGCGTAGGTGAGTATAGTCTTGAGAGACTTGCGAAGGTATTCCTCATTGAAGTTCTGGTTCTGGCCGACCAGAGAGCTCAATGACATCGTCACTTGCATCTTCACTCGTACAAAGTTCTGCACAAAACACAACAAGAAATAAATAGGCAAATAAAACAACATGGTGTGTGAGTGCCAGATGTGTCACAAAAAGGAAATGCATATCATACATTTCCAATCTCGAAGTTTTGTCGCATGAGTAGGTAGAGAGATGCACTAGCATGGGAGCGAGTGTTGGCGATGGGCGAGCTACAGTGACGCAGGAGACGCAAGCAAAGGTCAGCACAAAGCTCAGTCTCTTCCTCAAACAGCAGCTCAGGAAACTGCAAAAGAAACAAGATGAGTTTAAATCAATAGATACGGATTTGGTTGAAGCGAGTTGTTGCTCGTGAGTGAATGAGACTGACCTTCGCCACCAGAGATCTCTGTGTTGCTAGCATGTGTTGTAGTACATGACTGCTCTGGTTAAGAGACAGGCTGTGAAGTAACACTCGCAGAACTGTGGCAAGCAGGCTCTGTAGCAGGTCTGAACACTGTACAACCTACACACACAGCAAATATGATGTCAATTTCACATTTCCATCTGATGTAACATAGACACAATGACAGTTCAAATGCACATATATTTTCACAACTATTAAGAAAAGTCATTCGCAACTTATTGTAAATTATTATACTTCCAAATCTACAACACTACAGATCCTACCTGCATGAAAACATGTCGTCAAGTTTATAACAAGGACTATTAACTACAACTCACAAAGGGACAACAAACCGATACTCTCGACAGGACACTCCAAACAAATACACTCAGCAGTGCTGCTAACATGCACTCAAGACATAACCACATGATAGATTAGTAGAACAGAGTTCCTTATAGACTGGATCACATCCTACACAGAAACAGTGACTGCTGCACACTTGACACTGGGACATCAACCCACAGAGTTAGAGATGACTTAATGACAGCAAATAGCTCATAACAAATATACAAGTGAGGGAGATAGAGAATGTGGCTGAATAACTGGATCTTGCCTTGCGTCAGGGATAATATTGAGCATGGATGAATGATTCAAATGAGGGTGCAGAAGCTTCATTATACTCTCACCCCAAGAAGCCTCATTCCTCAGTGTCTCCACAAGTTAAGCACCTGAAAGTTTCAGTTTCTTATTCACTCCTATAACCTACCCATTTATAACAAACTCCATGATAGATTTCCTCTCACATAACCTATTCCATAAAAAGTTCTCTCACTAGTGACCTATTACAAAATATCTCCCTCATAACCTATTCAATTGAAAAAACATCTCCCTCATAACCATTTCCAAAACCCTCTCCCTTCTAAGCTATTTCATAATAAAAACTGTCATGACCTGTTCTATTACTGAAATTCTCTCATAACCTATTCCATGACAAGAACTCTCTTTTATAAACTTTTTCATGACAGAAAGCCTCACAACTTCTTCCAAAAGAGACATTCGTTCCTTCATGACCCTTTTCATAACAGAAACTGTCCTAAAACCTATACCATGTCAGGAAACCTCATTCATTACCTTTTTCCATTTACAGAAACTCTCCCTCATAACCTATTCCACAACAGAAAACCTCTACCAAAACCCTATTTCCAAAATGAATGAATAGTTTTGACAGAACATCCAATCAAATATTTTATACATGATCACTGGCAACACCCACATGAATCAAGGCAATGTTATCAGAGCTAGACAGTGTATTGTGATCATTTTTCACGTTTATGTAATGTCATGAAAATTGTCATGGCAGTCAGAGTTGACAAATCAGAGAAAGTAAATATGTATTTCTGTTAAAAGGATGGCTATACAAAAGAATCATTATTGGAATCTATGTTACCAGTCATTTAAGAACCAGCTTAGCCAAACATTTAAAATGTTTTTTTTTCTGTTTATTTTATAAACAGACTAGAATTCACAGCTAATACCATGGCAGATAATATTTCCCTCATTTGATCTCTATAACAAGGAACACGAAAGACATGTATGTATGTTTTATTACAACGTGGGAATGACATAGAGCATATCAGAGATATAAGCAACTGGAAGTGCTAGTTGTCCTCTTGTTTTTGCTTGACTTAAAAGAAGCATAACATCTACAAAGCTTGTTAAAAAATTACCCTCAGAACATTAGCATTATGCATTTGCTGATGACAGCATTTTTTTTCTGAAAAAGCAAATTCCAAGAATGTTACGACGGGGTATGCTTGCTTTTGGCCATTTTGATCTTGTACGGCGGTTACGGGTTTTCGAGGTCCCGCGGCTCACGCCTATCCAGAGTAAGGCCAAGTCCCCCCCCGGGATAGTCTGCCTTTGTGGCAGAATAAAAGAGGGCAGAGAGATTGAATAATCGACAACTCCATTTCACAATAAATCTATGTCTGAATCGGGTGAAGCATCCATCTCTACTCCACTAGGTGGTAGGTCCTCACACAGATTGTCTGCCAGCTGCTGTATGAGATCAATGGGCTCCACATCTTTTCTACAACAAAATGGACAAAAATAACGATTTTCAAAACAAGCCAAGCATGTGAACTGATTAACAGTATCAATAAGGCAAATCATTGTACTTATTCTCAAGGCGTTGGATTTTCCTTTTCTTTTCAATTTGAATCAGTCTGGAGAGCCCTACAACATTTCTTTTGGGGCGACCAATGTAAGGGTTTGATTTGATAGGTCTTGCTGGTACCAAGGGAATACCATCCATGCCTGTTAGAATCAAATAAACACAATCTTAGCAGCAGTTGTAAAGAAAACATCGAGAAGCATAAGAATGATAGTGAATGAGTAATTACCGTCGACTCTTGGCCTCCGCTGCCTGGCCTTGTCAACGGCTGGCCCGGCTTGATGTGTGCTTGTATGTTGCCGTAAGTGATGAGGCAGTTTGAAGCCCTTTCCACATTGGTCACACACATGTGGGCGGTGTTTCATCTGCATGTCAGGGTCAGTATCAACGTGGGTAAGCTGATGTGTGCGGAGGTGGTGGGGCAGCTTGAAGCTCTTGTCACACACATCACAGGAGTGAGGGCGCTCCTCAGAGTGACTTGCCATGTGCAATAAGAGATGGCTTTGGGATTGGAATTCCCTTCCGCAAGATTCACACAGCGGACCTACTACTTCCTTCACTTGATGATGAATCTTATCATGGAAGAAGAGATCCCCATAGTACTTGTATTTGTTTGGACAATGTGAGCATGTATATCTCTTGTCATCGGTCTTGTGTTCTGCATTAAGGTGCTTTCGAGCCGCTCTGTAACATGCAAACATATTTTCGCATAGGCCACACTGAATGGGGTATTTTATTTGGTGCCTTTCCTCAAAGCAATGTTGCTTTAACAAATCAGCGGTGTAGAAATCTTGCTCGGGGCACTGCTTGCAATGCATGTGGTGTCGCAGAAGATGTTTTTCTAATTTGTTGACACTATTGCATTCGTTGGAACAGTAGGGGCACTTTGATGTGTTGAGAGCGTGCTGGATTTGTTGATGAAAGGAAAGATGCACTTGAGTAAAACAGACAGTGTTGCAGTTGGGACAGGGGAATTTCTCAGGCACCTTGACCATTTTATGTTCCTCCTTGCGGTGCGCTTGTTTTGACTCGAGTCCATCACCAGTTGACTTTTCACTGAAATGAACATCACAGATGTAGTGGACCAGCATGAAGAGTACACCTATAGGTATGAATTAAACATATATGTAAATATTATAAGAACTGTATTTTCTAGTGCATAGATCTGTAACTTTGGACAAAAAATCAATAAAAAACAGGTGTGGTGCAATCTATACATGTGGTTGGGTAACCGCCATTGGGCGCTGGTAACCGCCATTGGGTGCTGGTAGCTGCCATTGGGCGCTGTAATATGTTGTGGCTGAAGCAGTAAACCACCAGATATATAGTGCAGGGCTAACTGCCATTGCTTGTATGCTTCCTCAGGACAAGTGGTTTTGCTTGTGGGCAGGTGACAATTTCCCAAGATATTTTCCCTACCAGATAACTCAGATAACTGAGTGTGAGTTTAATCTAGACCAAACATTGACACCCATGCCAAGGTAATAGCGTCTTTCGACCAATATGCTAATAACCAACCCTATTCTGAACTCTAAAAGGTGTCAGGCTTCCTCCCCTAGTTCTGGTACCTATTGTAACATCCAACTGAGGGAGAAATAGGAGTAACAGTATTTTGCAGCATCCACTTGCTGTACAGAACAATTGCAGGAAGTTTGTCTTCACATGCAAATTATATATGGATATAGCCATCTTGAATATGTACATTATGATGTCTTATTTTATCAAACAACAGCATTTCTACAATTGTTAAGCTCCCAGGCCAATACAGACTTATCTTCCATGTAATTTGGACCAAAATGCAAGACTTACAAGGGGACGTACACACGTGACCTGAACACATGCATATGCGGTACATACATAAGATATACTGGTGAGTAAATATGGGAATTGTTTGAATCACATGTGAAGCTAAAAGCTGATAACAACCCCATGTGCAATTTGGCGTGGCTGCCGAGTTGTGATAGCTCACGAATACTACAGCCTCCGTCTGTGAATTGGTTTTTTTCATTCTCTTTTGACAAGCATATGCTGCATAGGAAATGTGTTCTCTCTTCATTCAGTATCAGCCAGGGATAGCGATCACTCCATTTCTTCTGTAATTCCTCACTGAAGATTTCTCTGAAAATATAAAACATTTTTGAGGTATATTTCAAGGTCTTATTTTAATGTAACACAAGCATTTACCTACACTGTGATCCACTGTATGAGCTAACAATAAATACAATGCATATAGCTCTGAATAGAAATAACTGTCAGCTTCACCATTGCAACTTATGGGGAGAGTTACAAACATGAAATGAAACCTGCAGGACTAACCATAGCACCAGATCTGGGCAAGGTTTGGTACCTGAACCTCAAATACATCAATGATTATCAATATTAGTGAATTGCAACCTGTGAAACTGGTCTGTTATAAGCTTCTCTCTGGACTAAAACTCTTTAAAACAAATCTGTTGACAACTCATCAGCTGTCTGTTTCTGTTCACTGCAATTCTTCCAGGATTATTTTATCAAATCACATGCTAGTGCTTTCCATTCTGAAGCAGTCAAAATGTGTAACAGTCAAACGGCGAGCTAATGATATATCATTTCAGCATATGAAGACTAGCCAAGTGCAGTCAATATGAGCTAAGAGGCTTAATCTGGACACTTTTTTAAACACCTAATTAATAATTAATACATGCCTGTTAGCATGGGTAAAAAAAGGTGTGCAAGATAAAGCAGGATGTTTTCCTTAGCTTAGATATATGTAGATAACTTCCAGCACTGCCATTAACCAAGGAGTTATAACCAATAGCAGGAGTAGACACGACGCCGAGATCAAAGAGATCTCGCGCGCAGTGCCTGCCTCGGCGAGATCGCCACGAGATCTGTGTCTCGCTCACATTTCAGTTCGGCAAGTTGAGGCGTTAGCTGCTGTGCGAGAAACCTCATTTTCTTTTTCGAAAACTTTCACCAGTATAACCAAACCTGATGGATTTGCCCGACGAGGTACGCTGATTATCATAGTTTCCTTTTTCGGGTAATCAATATGTTTTATTCGATTAAAGTTTGCAAGTGTTTATTCCGCATCGAGATGCCATATTTTCGGCTTGGAACTTCGAAATATATTTTTCTATCTCTTGATATTTGTGAAATATTCCCGTAAAAATATTCTTGGTATTCGTTGACTGAACAAAGACAAATCGAATGGTCACGATTATTAAGCTGTTAAATGTGTACTTTTTATTTTATTGAGCTGAATGCGCGAGCGATAATACCTTGAATTCGAACAATTCGTTGAATCTCAAGCTTCCAGAATTTTTCAAATTAATCAAAAACTATGTTGTATTGTTTGACAAGATAGCGGCACAATTGCCTTAACCAATAACCAAACAGAATCCATTATCAATAATTGTAAATATCCTTATAGTTAACCTCCAAATCGCATCCAAATGCGACTTATATTTGACAGTCCAATATGGCTGACAGTGGGCGATAATTTGGTGTTATTACTTACCGGTGGCATACTAATGCAATGTCAGAATACTTATATATAACTAACTATAACTTGGAATATGATCGAGTCTTGTCCCAGCAAATTTGTACTTTGTGTCTAGTGCTCTTGTAGACTCATGTGTAGCATGAATTTAATTTGGTTGAATGATTAATGGATAAATATTATGCGTTGGTAACTGCGAGCCATTCTATCACAACCAGGCTGGCTTGGCAGTTGGCAGATGCTTCAGTGAAAATGTCTCCACAAATTAAAACAATTCGTCCTTATATCCACTGTCTAGCGGACCAGATGTGCTCCGAGTAAATCAAAATGAACTGAAGTCGCGCGTCACCGAAACTCCTGGCATGGCAACACGTTTCGTGGTGCCGCGTCTTTGGAAGTTGTGTCAGCCAATTCTCGCGCAAGTACTGATATTTTACCTCAGACTCGGACAATGTGATGGCAAGGCACGACATAATGACATTGTGTAATCGAGTACACCGCTTGCTGTTGTTAACTTGTCTATTGACACTTGCAAATGCATCCATGCCATTTCGCCTATGTCCACGCGAACTTGACTTCGGGTCAAGGCCTCCGGTTTCCCCGCTGGCTCGCTTGATGTCGCAATACCAAGTACACCAAGCCCCGCCAAGCGCGAGCTTGTGAAAACACTCGCTGCCGAGGCACGCACGCGAGCGGCGACTTCAAATGGCGTTGCGACTCCTTCTTAGGTTATATAACTCCTTGCATTAACTCGCCACTTAATGGAAAAGTTGCTTTAAATGTTGATCCTAGACTACATCCTGCCCCTCATACATGATTCCTGTCATTGCCTTCTGAGTCAGAAGAAATCTGCATCCTTAAACGATTCTATTTAAGACTTGCTGTCTAGCAATCCTTAATATCAATAAGGAAATTTTCAAAAATTTCTGATTGATTTTTAAGGATTGTTCAATTGATATGCTTATAACCAAGCCTACTCTTGACTTTAAAAAAATATCAAAGAGAAACATATAGAAGTTTTTAAAGCTTAAGGGAGCAGGGACCTGATCAGTTCTACCTACAAACCGATAGACTGGACACAACGGTAGTGAGCATGTGAGCGCGGTGTAACATCGGCGCACACGTAGAGAAGGATAAAAAAAAAACTAAGAACTACAAGGTACTCACTTTTCTGTCACTTGAAGAATAGCCTCAGATTCTCGATGTACAGCTGTGTGATCGTGTCTGGTTAAACGGCTTTTCTTGTATTTGTTGAACTTGTCGACTTTTAATCCTTTGGTGAAAGTGTTGTTCGCTTTCGGATTTGCTGAGCAGGCTTTACATAATAAGAGTTGCTTGTCAAGATCGTGGACCAGCCAAGGGAAGTACTCGAACCAATCAGCACGCATTTTGACGGGGAAAGCTCGATCTTTTCCGTTTGTTTCGGACGAGACATTATCATTGTCCGGTGAATCCGCATTTGAAGGTAGAATAACTTCTGATGCAGCTGAACTAGAATCCAGTGCCGCCATATTTATGCACATTATGATATCAACGACCAGAAATAGGTCATGTCGTCATACCGTTTCAGGTAGCCTGTATTTGACAGAATATTTTGGTTTCACAACGTATTCGATGGTACGCTTCGAAGGGTTACGGAGTGGGTGAGTGGATTTATAACACTCCACGAGCGACATCGATAAAAGCACCGAAACATATCCGATACACGTATCCTTATCTGAAAGAAATTACAACTGTTCTTCTGATTGCTGAGAAACAGAATTTTCAATTCCCCATTAAGGCGTTTACTTAGAATAGATTATTATCAGTTATCTGAAAGTAAATCTGGGATCAGTGATCATTCAGAGCTAATTGTTGGTTTGCATGAATATATTGACACAGGAGTCCGAGGAGAGGTCCATACACGATATAGCCTTATAGGTCTGTTGGGTTGCTTAAATGCCAACACAATGGAAAGATTGACAGATCAAAATGGTCTTGTAATTGAAACATCAGCAACTATCTAAAATCCATAACATATAATTGTACAATCCATAAGGTTTTTGTCCCCTCAGTCGCTTTGAGAATCAATGGAATTTCAGTCATCAACAGCTATCAAGACACAGAGGCTAATGCAAATGATGATGCATACAAAATTAACAACATTACAACTTACAGCTGAGCATCAAAACACAGAAACACTCCTGCATAACCTATTCCAACACCGTTACTCTCCCCATAACCTATTCCACCACTGTAACTCTCCCTATAACCTATTCCACCACTGTAACTCTCCCTATAACCTATTCCACCACTGTAACTCTCCCTATAACCTATTCCACAACTGTAACTCTCCCTAATAACCTATATCACCACTGTTACTCTCCCCATAACCTATTCCACCACTGTAACTCTCCCCATAACCTATTCCACCACTGTAACTCTTCCTATAACCTATTCCACCACTGTAACTCTCCCTAATAACCTATTCCACCACTGTAACTCTACCTATAACCTATTCCACCACTAACTCTCCCCAGTTGCTAAATATAACCCTACCCTAAAAAACCCTGAAAGTCAGTTACACATTAAATAATATCGGTTCACGCAACTCGACTGACCCCACATTTTCATTGGGTTTATCAGTGACCCTGCCAAAGATAACATGTGCACTGGTAAATGGTAAGTGCAAGTGCCTCTGGTGCTGTGACAGACTTGCTCGTGACAAAACGCAAAATACTAGCCGTCTGAAAGTCAAGAGGAATGCTTGATTGCTGAAAATATTCTAATGAGCATCAGAAACACTAATCACAGTGTATGATGTCCAGAGTGAAAGACAGATTTCGCGTGTGAATGATGGAAGGGTGAGACGGAAGGAGTCATTGGTTTCATACCTTGTTGTTTTATATATAGATAGCGGCTAGGTGCTTGGAAGTGTTGGCATTGGGAAACAAGCGTCCGTATGTTAGACTGTGAAATGACCCCCAGAACATCATCATGATGCATTTGCAAAAAAACATGCCACATGTGAGCAGCATGGTGCTTTGTAATATCTTCTCCTAAAAATCATCTTCAGGTGAGGGGCATGGTCAAATTGATCAATCAGAAGACTCCATATCTTCTTCATAGTGACCAGACACCGAACCCTTACACCTTGAATCCACGGTCCCATGGGCCTTTGTTGATTTGATGGTAGCACCACCTGACGATGGACAGGAGTTTCACTCATTTACATACACACTGCATAGCTAGTCAGAGTCGGCCCTCTTCGCATACTATAAGCCCTTTGGTAATATGTTTCCTAATGTTTAAACCATTGCCACCATTATTGTGTGCATTATGATATAAACTAGGTCACACTAGAGCTAGAACTAGTTAAAGAGCTGAGAAAGGGATAATACAACACTGATGAAAGCAGAGCTAAAAATAATGGATTTTGCTTGCTAAGGAAAAGCTTGATATAAAATGGACACCTATTCCAATTATTGACATTCCCAGCAGCCACAGACAGAGTAATAACCCCAGATCATGTTTCCTTACCATATAATGCCTCTCCTACTTACCATATAATGCCTCTCCTACTTACCATACAATGCCTATCCTACTTACCATATAATGCCTATCCTACTTACCATTTAAGTAACCATCTGGGCATTTTCCTGAGGGACAATCTTCCTATCAATTGTTTGCCCTTTTTGCCAAGTCCTGACAATAACATTAAGAACAAGAGAAGGTTGGACTCACCCCGACAATCAGCTCCAGCGTGTCGAGCACTACCATACTGGACTCGGTAGCCAACTGGCCTTCCACATGGGCGTTAGCTTCCGACTCCCACCCCACACGGCCGCTGCAGACAATGCATGTCACATCACATTGACATCAAAATTAAAACATCACCTCACAATAACTCAAACCATTAACAAATGGACTATAAAGACTGTGGAAACACTTAAAGATAGAAATTTTCTGTATCCATATATAACTTAGATACATTGTCACTCAATATCAGTATTTCTATAACATGTAAGAAAACGCACCCATCTTCAGATGTCTGTTTCCACTGCGTCTGCTCCTTTCTCCACCTCAGTCTAGGCAAGTCAATCACAGGAGATGTGGGGGTTTTGTCTGTTGCAGAAAACAGTCAAATCATGATTCATACATTCATTCCTCCTAGACAGCTGCTGCAGTGAATGTCACAATCAGCCAAGGTGTCTCACCCACGACAACGGGAGTGTTGACACCGGTTCCTCTACGCCTCTGCATCATCTCAGAACGTGCACTCCCTGACCCTAAAATAGCTTCCTCCAACTTGCTCTTCATATCCACAGACTTTTTAATTGTCTGCACGGAATACTGCTTCAGGGCTCGCTTCCCCTGCATCACAACATTAACATGGGAATAAGCTTGTTGTTCTTTCAAATCTGCTGAATGCCTTAAGGTTGCCTTGTAGACTGTATTTTAATGATAAGATCACAAATCACATGTGAACCCTGTCTGATTTGATCCTCACCACACTGGGAATGGTTGATCTTAAACTACGAGGCAAGTCAGTTTCTCCAAACCAGAGGCTGCGTTTGGCCTCACGGGGTTTATGCTCAGTAGCAGGTTGCTTTCGATTGCTCCAAAACATCTCCTTGTTGTCAACATTGCCATAGAGAATGTCGGCCCAACCCAGACCTGACCATGTTCTCCACAAGCTCATATGGGGCTAGAAATGTCAAGTCAGCTTTCAGTCTACCGTTAAGTATATGAGTAGGGTCAAGTAAATAAGAGCTGGTTTTGGATAGAATGGGCGAGCATCACACCCTCCACAAGTACACCACACCCACAGTGAAGTCAGACAAGCACCACATCAACATGTGTTGGTTTGTTGGTAGTAAACCATCAGTTGTTTATTTCATGATGGCCAGTTATGACACACTATACAACAGGTGTTCACATCAATGGACCCCCTTTTAACAAATCAGAGGTTTCACTGATCAGACCTATCCAAGGGAAAAATTATATAGCATATTTGGGAGGGGGGGGGGGGGGGCTGGTGGGGGGGTGGTGGGTGAATTACACCCAATGTAATCACTGACTTTCCAGAGAAACATGGATGGATCCAAATGTAAAATCCAAGAGTAATTTGACTATTGTTCTAAGCTAGCAATTTGATACCAGGTTTATTTGATAACTCAAGACTTGGTACACTTTGTAATTGTCAAAACAATGCAGTTGTCAACATCCTTGCTTCACAATTTCCACCAAAAACATAAGCAAGCCTTTGCATGGTGAAATTTGATCTTGAATGAATTTGGGTGTTATCACTCTGTGTGGAGATTTCCTATGCTAGTATTGTATCAGACACATGACTTCACAACAGGTGTATTGTCCTTGTACAAGGTCAGCGAAGAAGAAGAAGACCCAGTCATCCCAGGAAGTTAATTTTTAGATTGAATAAAGGGCAGCTGTTTTACTACCTCAAAGCTCACATCTAAGCAAAATAACTCGAAGATGGAAATTTGCAGTTGATTATGGCATTATATTAGCATGATAATAAGTTTAATGAGCAAATTAATGTATGAAATGTGATCTAATTCTAGATTAGTATGCAAATGGTGGCCAGTTAAGATTCATTGCATTTGGCCAATTAATGACAGCCATCCTTACATGACAGTGGAATTATTAATTCCAGAGTTATTAGAGGAATTGAAACAGTATGTATAAATATGCATGAACTGTTAGAAAAATGTACTAGTTGGAAATAATTGCATTATCACTACTTAATAATTACAAAACATTTAATGACAGGTGATTCAATGAACTGATTCCCATTTCCAAATAAAATCCATAAAGATATTACTCTGTCATAATGACTACAATCAAATAGAAATCGTGCTAGATAGAAGTAGCTGGAATAAAATGTCGATTTCATATAACACATACACTGTAGGTAATATTAACAACTGAACAAAGACTGTTTTCTGTTCAAATAACACTGGTGTTATGTCAATAAATTCAAACATCACAGTAAACATATGTTCTGAATATGATTCCCTTGTAGGCTTCCTGCCCGAAGATCTAAATGAATAACAAAGGATCCAATTTCAACTATTGATGCTTATGATCAACGTATCTTACCTTGTACTCAAAATTAGCGGCGGTGAAGTAGAGCGCGTCTAGTAGCTGACTGAGTGTGGTGAGTGAGAGCGAAGACCACCAGGCTTTCAGTACACGTCGCTCTACGTTTTTCAGCACCCACAGCAGGCAGATGAGGAGATGGCGGGTGTCATCCCGTCCCAGCTGGATCTTCTTACTCTGTTACAAGGAATACACACAACATGGCCACATGTGTTCACTTGACAGACAAATATTGACTGTTCTCTTTTGTTATCAAAGTTATACTCATGGAATGATAGAACAACATAAATCTATTATCGTTATCCAAATGCAAGGTATTATCAACCTTCCCAGGTGTTTCTACGCCTTGCCCTCCAGGTGTGCCGTAGATACTGGAGCCAGCAATAGCCATGGCCACATCCTGGTCGATGCCCAAGTGGTTATCCCCTTTACTGCCAACAACCCCTGATGCTGCTGTGTTCCTTGTGGCGGCCTCCTGGTTAGGGTCGTAGAGCTGGGGCAGCACATCCATGACGATGGCCACCAGGGGCAGGTAGAGAGAGGCTACACGGGCTCGAGCATCGCGGTTCTTGTAGCGTGGGTCAGCGTCGTGACTGGACAGGAGATTCCTCACAAGACTGATAGCCTTGCTGTGCAGGTTGAGATTCCTGTCAAATAAACACAGAATAAGAGAGCATTTTTATAGCTGAATGTGTAGTGCTAGGGACACTGCTTGCATTATACTGACAAGTTGACAACCGACAATTCCTTACTGAGTTTCAAAGACGGTGGAGAGATCGGAGAGGACGAGCCCGGTGAGGAAGTGCTGCATGCGGAACTCCGTACTAAGCTCTGTGAACAGGTGTTTCTCAATCATGGTGTTACCCGATGAGAAGGACACTTGGGAGGCGGAGCTAGAGAGGCTGGGGGAGGGGCTAGACGGGGCTGACGGGGAGAGGGAGGTGCCAAACGGTAGATTGAGTGGAACATAATGCTCGTGGCTGCAGACGATGCGCAGGAAGTCCAACTTGAGAGTAATGGGACTGGTGGCATCAGGCAGAGACGAGATCTTGGCACCAATCTGTAGGCAGGAGGGAAATAGGAGTCATATAACGTATTGATGAACAGGACGATATGAGACACTAGCGATGGAGTGTGCTGGGGAAACTCACTGCTTTACAGTACTGCTTGATGAGATGGAAGACAAATCCACGGTCCATTAGGGAGAGACAGTCATTAACAAAGAAAGCCAGGCTGTTGTTGAGACCTCGCACCAGGCTCCAGTCCTACACACGTATAAACCCAATCATATATCATCAGACATAACCTCACAGAAAACACACCCTCCCTCCTCCTCTTCCTTCACACACCGCTGGAGAACTCACCCTGTTCTGTCTCTCTATGATGTCTCTTGTGATCATACTGAACAGAGCGGTCACATCCTCCATAAAGTTACTAGGGAAACGCATCTTACGTGGCCCGTAGATCCTCTCTGTCCTAGACAGGTGTTCGCCCATGCTCTTAGTCTGTATACAGGAAGCAACATGCGCAAAGTGATGTGTCATCTACATACATGCAAATGGCTGGGAGGGTTCTATGAATTCAGTATTGGGAGTAAATACAGTGGTTACTGCTTACGATGAGCTCGAAGAAGAACCAGGCATTGTTGAGCGCCAGTTCCCTGGTGGAGCCGACTGACACGACCCACTGGAGAACCATCTCATCGTGTACCAACTGAAACACCAGCATCATCCTCCAATCATATCAGTCCCTATCAAAATATCACTCCATTTCTGATATTCGGCAGATTAACAGGCAACATAAGATGATATGGATATCAGTCTGCAACATCATGTCCTGAGCCAATCACATACCTTCTTGCTTCTAACCGTTGGTAAAAAACTGGAATCCTGACGATAAATTGTACTTCGATCAAAGCCTCGATTGCCTACATCCACGCAGAAAAAAACCTCCTTGCCGTACAAGTTTCATAATAGTGTAGCAATCAAAGTGGATCAAGGTCCAGACGGGTAAAGAGGATATTCACAGAATGAGGTCAATACCAACGAAACATGACCAGGTTTTATGGACTAAATAACAATTTTAATGACGAAGATATCTAAACCATGGAAAAGGCATAATATCCAAAGTAGAATAGAGTGAAGGAAACTTGAAGTATTATCCAGTTACAGCAATGCCAAGTCTATTTCCTACCAAACACACTGGCCACTTCTGCATCAGGGGAACCAGGGTTACTACTGGGAAGGTCAGGGTCAGAGCTGGACCGCTGGTGACCTTGTTTACAGACAGGTAGAGACATGGGCCGTCCTAGTGTAGCATAGCTGCCTGGTCCAGTGGGGGCTGTGGTCACAAAACATTCAAGTAAGGGAATGTTAGCTTGATGATATTTATATCCCAGATGAGAAGTGCCTGAGGTGTCAGTTACAAACAGCTACTATTGTACTGATCAGAGACTTTTATAGCAAAACTAGAACATTTACAAATAAGACATTTTCATATAAATCACATATATTCCATCACATCATGTTATAAAAAGCATCTCTCTCTCTCTCTCTCTCTCTCTCTCACACACACCAATATACATATATAGATATATATATATATATATATATATATATATATATATATATATATATATATATATATATATATATATATATATATATAATATATATATATATATATATATATATATATATGCTATATATATATATATATATATATATATATATATATATATATATATATATATATATGTATATATATATATATAAATATAAATATTTATATATATATATATGTATATATATATATATATATATATATATATATATATATATATATATCTATCTATATATCTATATATATATATATATATATATATATATATATATATATATATGTGTGTGTGTCTATGTGTGGGTTGCTGGGGTAGTCGAGGAAGACTTTTCAGTGTGTGAATGTCTATACAATATTAATAATAATACGGTGGGATTATGTGAAAGTGTCAGGGAGGTCCTGAAAATAAATGCAAACAAGATGGCTCATGTTAATTACAAGAGTAAATGACCGGTTCAAAAGAAAAGGGGAACCAACCAAACTTCAATAAAATGTGTTCCAAACTGAATTGGCCATTCAACTGCCATATCAGCAACAAAATAATAAGAGAAACGAGCAACTGAAGCAGCCAGCCAACAAGTCAACAAACATCAGGAAAAAGTCCAGTTGGCAGAGACAGAACTTCATTCCCAACCTATTTATGAACTGATACAAATGGCTCAACAAACCTATGAACATGCACAACACTTGAAGTGACATCGTCAAAGATATCAATCCAACCACGAAACATACTCTGTTCTGAATCACTAAACAGGTTGAGAAAATAATACGTCAAAAATTTGAAAGAGGAAAATCTATCATTCCAGCAGAAGAGATAAATCATAAAGGATGGAAGAAGTTGGTGTATGCCAAGGTAGGAACAATTCAGAACAGAATATGACCATGGTGGATTTCATTGTTAGCCAAGTCCAAATCTCAAATCAGCATCAACCTCAGGATAACACAAACTCAAACTGATGATCTCCAATAACGCAAACTCAAACAGATGATGTCCAATAACAAGTATTAACTATGTAGCTACATGGGAGGTAACCTTTGTGATCTGTGTCGTCTGTGGAACCAATAGCAAATGTTGCTTTTGAAGTTGGGGTGTGTTCCCCGTCCGAGTCGGAATCACAAGAAAATGACTCAACGTCAATATCTAGGTCGAGATTAAGTCGAGGAAAGGTGCTAGAATGGCCTGGGGCAACAACAGGTAAGTCAATATTCACAGTTGCTGAAAGGCAGAAATAATAGGTGGGAGATAAGGCAAGTAAGTAAAATGTCGATCAATCATTAAGTGTCTAAACACATGTTGTTAACATAGACAGCATGGGACAAGGCTATTCTACTGACGACTCAAGATACGATACAGGTATACAGAATGACAACAAACTTAACTAACAACATGAAACATAGGCAAAGCACACACAAATATCAAAGCAACACAGACCGTCATATGAGCTAACACGCATATAATCTGAAATATACATAAAAATTAAAGGGTATAAGAAAATCTACAAAAATGCAATTTCAGCTAAAATATACCCACATAAACCAGAAAATTCTTAAAAAATAACCCAATTAAATAGCTAAAGAACCCATGAAATTCTGTTGAAGTGATCATATGTGGCAAGTGGGTCGAATTTGTGTGACATTTCAAATGTGGACAGCATTCACTGGTGGGTCCAGCACAGGTCATGGTTTGCTGTGCTTGTAATGCTGATTAAGCATAAACCCATCAAACAACATTAAACAGAATCAATCAAAGTAAAGCCTGAATGCTTTCTCCTGTTTCATAGTCCCATTCCATGAATAAAATATAAACCGTACTACATGAAAAACCAGAGGATTTGCCTCACCATAAATTTCCAAGGCTCTTGATACCTACTAACAGCAGTGAATTAGACTTACATGGGAGTGCGTTGACTTCAGGGTGGGGTAGAGTGCAGGTGTACTGGATGTAGCTAGTGAGCAGGGCATTACGGCCATGTTGGTCACACTTGACCTCCAGGATGCTTTGCACGCGCCTCACTATCTGAGCAATCGCCTCAAACGCCGTCTGGGCTATGTTAGCTACACACAATCAATATAATAACGAGTGTATAACTGTGATGGACAGTTTATCATTCAATACAATATCAACCTCAGCAGATGACAGGTGTTCCTACCTATATTGCCACCAATAATGGGAGGCCTGACCACAAGCAGGAGCAGCTTATCCAGAATCAGGTTGAGGAAGCGTATCAGGGGTCCAGTCTTGGCGTTCTGAAGGTCATTTACCGAGCGCTTCAAGTCCATCTCAAAGTTGGCCTCTCCAATGCGAGGAGGTATCCTCTGCTCTTCGGCAATGTGGACGTTACTGAGGAACTTGTCCAAATGCTCATCCTGCAGTGGGTGACAGAATGGATCAGATGACATTAAGTCAAGGCGTATATAGACTCAAAATGAAACACAAGGATCTGAAGCAATTACACTTTTTATATAGTACTGAGAAAAAAAACCCCAAAAATGGAATCTGATACAAATTCTATAAACCATACACTTAAAACAATGGAACGAAAAGAGACATTACGAGGGTGTGGATGGAGGAGACAGCTTGGAGATTGACATTGAAGAGCCCCTTGTGACCATCCACCCATTTAAGGTTAGGCAGCTGTACATCAGGGTGGAGGGCCGAGTAATGAGACGGTGGTTTCTCCAGCAGTACCGGCAGACTGAACTCGCCCGTAGAGAGGCGTGGCAGGCCACTCTGAGCCTGGCTGCTTAATGGCAGCCATGAGTAACCGATAGGAGTTTCAAGCTGGGGACCCATTTCCACCTTACGCTGACAGCTAACATGGTAGAAGGTAAAGAGGAGATGATGGTTTTCATTAAGTCTGGCAGGCAGCTTCATCTTCACTTCCTCGTAGAAATCAGGAGACCTGAACAAATCATTATGTTTAAGAAATTACGTTAGAGCAACAGGTCAATGGTCATGATGGAACAGTTCCATTGTATAGATAACCCAGCTCTTCAAAATATTAAATTGATAGAATAATTAATAGATAGTTCATGGCATGTGGTACCCACTTGCTGTGGTAGGTTACTGTGGCATAGGCCTCGGTGGCGTACTCAGGGCAACTAGACTTGGCGAAGATGACCTACACAAACATACACAACATACAAACAGCTTGAACATTTAGGATTTAAAACACTTGTGGCATGTCCAACCTTATAGTTACTTCACTGGCAGTGTGCAGGATGAGCAGGGGATGGTTGGGATGAAGTTGGTAGACTTACAGGCAGAGCACTGCGTTCATTCTCTCCTTCCATGAACTGCACCTTGACAGCGATGTTACGGGCTGACCCCTGGCGGTTCGTGTGAAGTTCAAGCTCTTCGGGTACACATACATGAGGTTTCTGTAAAGTTCAAGCATAATCATTGTAACATTCTGTCACCATGTCATGGTGAAAAAGTTACCAACACTTCAAAGTGTGGAAAGTGACATCACCTATAGGTTATAAAGGGTCTATAGACATCCCGGACGGGGAACTCTAACACCTCCTTCATAGGTCTGACACCACTGTCATCAGGGTAGGGGTCAATGCGATAGAGCTCAGGGGTTAGGCAATTCTTGATTTCATCTGAACATGGTGAGATGTCCAGCTGCAATTGACCTACAACATGGTTACAACACAACTTCAGATTACATATGACAAATATGGTAATTTATCATGGAAAACAATATGTCCTCCTTGATAACGTAATTAATGACCCATATGTTCTCAGGTCACCGTTTTTTCAATCATTCTTAAGGAGAAAACTGACCTGGAATCGTTTTCTTTTTATACAACGAGCCAGGTTTCTTCATGTCTGCCAGAAACTTGAATAAATCTTCATCACTCAACTTGTCACTTTCCTGACACAATAAAACAAAACAAATATACCAACATATCCCGGATCAAAACACAATAATCGCCATCAGAATAGTTCACGGTAGTCATTAATTACTGGATAAATGCTAAATGAACTTGGACAAGTGAAGAGGAAAGGGCACTTTGACCAGGTAATTAGGGCGGGTATCAACTTATTTCCCAGTAATTTCAAGAATCACATTGAAAATATGATGGCATTTTGCCTGATATTAATGGACAAGTCATGGTGGAGAAAAAACCTACCTGTTTGAAGAAGCTGGATAGTGTCAGTGTGATGGGACGGAAGTTGTCGATAGCATTGCCAAGCTCCTCATGTGTCCAGCTGCTTCTCTTGTCAGGGGTACTCTTCTGTCTCTCTAGTGAGCTATGACGCGTGAAACTCTCATCTCGAATGTCACGGGAGGTCTTACGGAAGCTACCATACTGACTGAGAACAGACGAAGACCTGCGATCTGGAAAACCAAAAATGAATCTACATACAATAACATGTACCGTGGCATGGTACTATATGTACTGTATGATTGATCAAAATTCACAGTTTTGTTGATTTATATTAATCAAGCACTCAATTGATAATAGTGATCAATATTGTCATCCGAATACATCAAAGTGTTAATGTGGGTTCAAAGGCCATATATCATTGATAAACATAAGGCAGTTTGGCTGCTTTGATTTTGTGACCTAATTAGAGCATGACCTTTTGAATAAAAAAAGAATGCATTCATCTGTAAGCGGGACATTTATTTACCAAGACTATCAGAGCGGACAGGTTCTCTCTCCCCGTCAGAAGCCCCTGTGCCACTGATAACATTCAGCAGGCTGATAGCAGTCCAGGCAAAGGGCATCCGGTAGCGACCAAATCGCTCACAGAAGTATTGTGCATTAACTCTGGCCTTTTCCTTGTTCTTCACAAACACACCCACCATTAGTAGACTATAATGATTGTGGTAGAGCAGAAATAGACAGAATCTTGTTCAGGAGCTTTTCCCGTACCTTATCATCCTTCAAGTATGGCTCAGCCACCTCAGATATATCTCCTTGCTGCAACACCTTCTCCAACTACACAACATGGAACGATGTCTTAGGCTTAACAATACCATACCAGTTACAAATGACCATTCAATAGCACAGCATCCCCGGTGACAGTATTTGGTAAGATAATGACAGCGGGTAATTTAGCACAAAGACCATAAATGGTACAAAAAGAGCTTCAGGGCAAATTCTTCATCACGTCACAGCAGAATGTGAAATTGAGAGCTTTATCACACAATGATAAGAATAGCCATGGATGTTTTTGTAATATAACTACAAGTGACTTAAGGTAATTGCAAGGAGGAAATTACATTCTAATGTCTCAGTGCTTAGTAAGATACAGTTTGAGTTTGGGAATACAATAGTATTGATGGCCGCAAGACAGGACATCCGTGATTAAATACATACCTTGATGACAATGTAGATGTCAGGTGAGGGGAACGAGATGCTGAAAAAAGCCGAACGACTCAAGGTGGATACATCCTGGAATGATATGTGACCTTCCAGCATTTTCTTCGTTTTCTCATCATTCATGTCAAAGTAGAAGTTTTCTGAAATCTTCTTCTTCTCTTTGGCATCATACAGTGCCATGGATGCAAAGATCGGCTCTATTGCTAAGTCAAGCCTGAAAATGAGTGTGTTGAGAAAGCTTTTGGTATGCTGCAAAGAATCTTTCATAAAAAAATATGAATATTACGTGATAACCGATATGACAGAATAACTCAATATACAGCTGTGACAAATGATACCAAAAAACACAATAAAGCAGTTCAAAAATACTTACAACAGTTTGTGGCACTTAATGTGGATCTGGTGACCAAATGCCTCCGTAGGGATACTGACCTCATCACGATGTTCTATAACTTCCTCCTGCAAAGAGTAAATCACATTCGTCAGGGGAGGTAAAGAATATTATAAGAGACATGAGTGGGTCAACAGAGATAACAGGTAACAACTGCAACCATGTATGATGAAAAAAAGATTAAGTGTGTTGTGGAGTTACAGTGGAGGATGAGGGTTTAGCTAATGAAGCTCTCAATGAGGGTGAGATCTCTATCATCTAATAAACCAATATGTTTGTTGGGGTGTGTAACAAGGGTAGCTTCAGTCATTGTAAGTTACCTCAGGCTGTGATGGATAGAGACTGAGCAGGTCATCTTGTCTATTATTCAGTCGCTGTTCTTCATTTGCTTGGTCTATTATTTCAGGTGCAACTCCATCCAAAAGGTTCTGTAGCTGAGCGTCTGCTTGGGAATTACGTAGATCAAATATGCTACTTGCCCAGCTGCCTCGTGGAGTATCATCCAGATACGTGGATGATCGATTACCATCTGATGACTGAAAACAAAAAATAATTCAAAGAGTTAACAAATAGTAAACAGGAAATTTGATACTATAAACTTGAAAATTTACAATAGAATGTAAACGTTGATGAGGCGCAGGGAGATATGTAATGGTTGGTTGATGCAAGTGCTAAAATATGAAGAAAAATTTATATTTTGCAAATGATGTTCCAGCAAACTCTTGTCAGAGCTGACAAATGGGAGCATTGTGTTTTTGAAAAATAAACTCACTTTGTCAGAGGAATGGTCACTGATGTTGTCCCCTTCAACATCAATTTCATATTCCTGCTTGTTTGAGGCACGTACAAGTGTATTGTCCTGGTCAGCATTCCAGTGCTGGCAGCTGTCTGATTGATACCTGTAAATGGATAAAACATCACCAGACTTAAAACATAAGCAATGGACTTGAAAACATTAAGAGAGGTTCTTAATTAACAGCTTTCTTCTTCTTTTTATTTACATACTCAGCTTGGAAGTAGATGATATATTAAGAATGAAGTATAATAACAAGTCCTACTTTCTGGTCACTGTGGTATAATCGCTTGTGTAGCATTTGACACAATCCTTCACATGGGGGTCATTTTCTGCCCTATATTGACAACAAACAACAAGAAGCCATAATCATCAGTTGGTGAAAATATTTGCACATAAAATATAGAAAAATAATAATCTTTTTATACTGACCCATGCTCTGGAACCACAGGTGCAATCGTCCTCACTTTGCGCCGTAACAACCTGACCTGTAGGTCATCTGATGGGAATTCCAACAGATGGCGCATAGGGTCACGATCAGCAGCTAGCTGATGCTGATATAAAAAATCTTCAAAGTCTGGAGGCTCCACTACATCGCATAGTGGTACCTGGGTGGAAGAACATTTAATGAAGTGAAGTATTGAAAACTCTCTAAGGAAGATCACATCACAGAATAATCACATCATTAGGTGTAAAAAGGACTGTTTATCTTGTAAAACAACAGCATGTTGCAGATTTCACATTTGGGATGAAGTCTAGTTTTCTTACATTTTGTGAGGCTAGATTGAGTCCACTGATACTCTTGGGTAAGTCAGCAATATAGGCGGACGAAACTTGCTTTCTTACTTCTGCTGCTCCACGTCTGAACAAATTTAAACAATGTCAATGATAGGCAACTAACAGCATGCTCCAATTTTGAAATGCCAAGTGTGAGAGGGGATGGACGAGGCGAGGTACCAATGAAATGCTAACTAGAGCTCGTCACAACAGCGCTAAGTCCAAGATTGCTTTTTCGAGAGACGTTCGACAATGTCATGTTCACATGCAAAAGCGATGATTAATGTACAATTTATAATTTCACGTTAAACTTGTTTACACAATACATGTTAATGATGTTTACAACCCCATCTCTCTCTCGGGACAGCTGGGCCATGGATTATTTCAACTCGAATGGGCCATCAAAGTCAGTTATGTAAGAAAGTGTGCTCTAATTTTATAGAAATTAACAATGGTGGCTGGTATCATAAATGTAAGGAACATTTGTCGCATAACCCAAAACCTACTTGTTTAACTTTTGAGCGAAAGCCCTTTTTCCGCTGGCCATTTTCAGACCTCTCTCTGACTGTGGATTACGTCATTAGAAAGTGAGGGTGTCATGGGTACTATTGCGATTGGACGAAAAATTATTCCTTGCGCATGCGTGATAGTTCGTGCAGATTAAAATTTTCTATCTTTATTCTAGACAAGCCACGACAAATCAAAAAACATCTAGATGCATTGGTACTGTACACACAATTAAAATGTTAAGTCGTTTGGTCCATACGTAAATCATATTAATGCACTGGTACTGTACACACAATTAAAATGCGAAGTCGTTTGGTCTATGGATAAATCATAATGAATATACAGCGTTGAATGACAGACTATGTAAAGTCTTTATATGATTATATCTGTAAGACCTTAAAAAATATGGTATAATGTAATACTACGGGGGACCTCGAAGACCTGGCTAAAAGTATACCCTGTCGAACAAGGTTTTATGCAAATGTATAACCCATCGTACGTCATAGGCAGGATAAAGTGCCGGAAAAATCTAAAAATCTGATTACATGCAGTAACAACTTTGCGCGCTTGCACTGTCGAGCGTGTGATTCTTGGCGCGTCACACAGGGACCGTTACATTTGCATTGTCAACTATCGGTGGGAAATCCCGGGAGAAAACATTGTTAAGTAAATATTGAAAATCCAGATGAAAACAACTTCCAGAAAAACTACTTGTGATGTCTTATTTGGAAAAATCAACAGATGCCTCAACCTTTTCACTAGTGACATCTCTCAAACATGTGTAATGGGATGAAATGAATAGGTAGTCATGACAAAACCAATTAAGCTGACAAGTGATGAAACATTTTATTCAGCTAGCAACCAATAATCATTCTATAGCAAGACATGGCATCCATAAACAAGAAACAATACTCATCCAAACCAGTATTCACATGCACAATGTGCTATAGCATTGCCAAGTCCCTGCATGGACTTTCTCAAAAAGAACACATCACACAGCTGTTTTTGAAACTCCCACCAACACAAAGGGTTTCAAAGTCATCATGGTAAATGCACTAAGGCTAGTTTCTCTGAGATCAGTGATAATGAACAGTTACACAAGATATATCACAATTGAAAGACAACTCAATATATCAAGTTCCAAATCAACAACAGTGGTAGGTAATGCTTAAAACGATTTCAGCTAAAAATCTGTTTAAGTGAAGCCTCAAGCAACTTCTAAAAAACAATTTATGAACACCAAAATATGCTATATGTATCTCAAACCAAAGAGAAACAATTTACAAACACAAACGAGGATATAACAACACAACCTGTCATTTACACACAAGCATCTCATGTGGATGAACCATCTGCAATTGAGCCTCAAAGGTTTCGACATAGGCAGGTAATCAATGGCTGCAGCTGCATCAACCAAATGTAAACTATCACTGTGATATGAAAATATGGAAAATATTGAGTTCATTAATATATAAAGCTAATAAATCAGTATGATGAAGCATGGCTACAACAAAGCCAAGGTCAATTTTACAAGACCATAAGAACTTGGAAAGTTGTTGATGAATGCATATCATGAGTATGAAGGACGATTAATAAGAAAAGGATAAACACCTGTACAGGTGGGTAGTATGCACAAGTCTTGGTTTTATAAATGCTAGGTACAATCAGATTGAGGTTTTACTAGAACATTTGAAATAGTAATTAATAGTCTATAAGATTAATGTCTGAGCACTGTTTGAAAGAGATTATCAACTATTCAATCAATTATTGAAATGTAGTTTCATCCCCTCATTCACATATTGGCATATCCTAACAATCAAGCTAGCATATCACTTTCATTTGAACCTCATTATATGCATACCTAAAGTGGCAACACAGTATGCACATTGTCACACATGAATGCCCATTGTTTAAATCACCACTTACATGACTTTCAAAATGTACTGCAGATAACAGAGACCACATACAACTAATATTCACAATATCAAATATGTCATACACCATCATACATACATATAACTATCTATTTACATAACAAAGAAACATCTTCATCAATACAAAATTATTAATAAATTACAATTGAAAGTAAACATAGATCACTTCAATACCATGCCTTGCATGAATCAGTAACTGACTTGAATTCATTAGTGCAATACTTGGATGAAAGGCTGAATTTAGTTATATGAGGTAAACATAATTTGGCAGTACATAGTTGGCAGTGCAATATTATCAGCTGGTTGAGTTGCGTAAAGCAAAGCGGCAAACTGGGCATGTCCCAGACTGAAACAAAGACACAAGCCACATCGTTAAGACTTCATGAAAGTTACTTATCATAAAAAGACAATGACAAGTATGAGTTCATAAAAATGACAATTAATATTTTGCTTGTGAAACAAGTAATCAAAGATATCTGATCACCTTAGCAAGCCAAGCCCGTATACAGAGGGTGTGAAAGATGTGTTGACAGTCCAGAGAAATGACTTCCTCTTCCAATTCAAAGACGCATAGACAAATAGGACATGTCAGTTCCTCACCTGAAGCAAATAGACACTCATTTCATAGAAAAAATGCATATTAGAAATAGAGCAAATTAGAGTGAACTAAAAGGGAGAATAAGAAAATAGAAATGAATGAGAATCAGCATTCATATGAGGACAAATGCTATACCTATGTCATTTGCAAGTATATTGCGTGTTGGCAGAGAGTCTAGACATGTAGGGCTAACAGGTGGGGGAGCTTGCTCATTAAGTAGGTCAGGGTACACTGAGAGCATCTGGATGATAACATTCTGTACACAAACATTAACATTATTTTTAAAGTGAACCATCTGAAAAAGATTCCAAGCTTAAAATATATGATGAGCAACATCTGAAAAGTATATATGCCTAAAAAAACTATGGGCTGGGTTAAACAAGTAATTCAAAGATGTGCAATTGATTTTAACATTAATACAAGGCAAAGTAACACCTTTTTTGCATGCTTCCATACCTGAAACATGAGTTCCAGTACAGAATCTCGACCTTCAGAGAGCAGCATGGAAGCAAACTCTCGCACCTGAGACTCATCAATATCCGAGTCCGTTCTGAAACAGACAGAACTGGTATATATATATATATATATATATATATATATATATATATATATATATATATATATATATATATATACGAGTGGGGTTACAGAATTACAGGCAAGTTTATATATAAGCAAAGAGCAAATTTTGCGACTAACACAAGTGAAGGGAAAGCATCGCCTATATCTCTGTGACTCCGATTGCCTTCTGAAAAGGATACCAATCAACGCATATTAAGGTACACTTATAGTAAAATGTTGTAACATAGTTTGTCATAGCCAACCTCCTAGATGCTCAAAGTAATTGCAATATGTTTACAGAATGCAGTTTAGCCACAACCCCTTATTTGAGCATCACAAATATACTCTCCAAAATGGTAACGCTCTATGGCTGACAGCAACTAAAAATACTTGTAGCGTGGTAAAGCACCGGTACTGCAGAGAAACCATATGAGACTGACCTCGGCTGCGACCACCTCTGTTATGCATACACAGAGGGCAATCACACTCAAATTCATCATCAGCATCAGCTCCCTCAGCCTCACTGGAACTGCTCGACTGGCATACACACACAAACATGGCATACACAGACAACCTCCTTGCAACAGGCATTTTCTTTTACAAAATGACTTTTCTCATATTCCAAAGGATTTGGTTTAACCAGGGACCACAGATAGGTTCCCTCTAAAAAAATAATCTAATTTGATCCTTGGCAAAAATGGAAAAAGTCGTGTTCTCAAATTTGTTTGCTTCTGTTGTCCTATATGAAATACCAATGTTTAATTTACCACAGGCAAATCACATCATGATGAAAATAACTTTCTGTGGACAATAACTATGTTTTCAAATGATTTAAGAAGTGTATAGTGTATAGAAGATATAGTGTATAATAGTATAATAAATGGTGATACGTACCAACTCATGAAAGAAAAATACATTTATAAGGTGTGATAATGGACAGACACAATTATATTAGCTTCAAACAAAGGCACATACAAGTGTGGTGATGATTTCCAATGATAAAAACTGACAACTGATTACCTCACTAAGGAGATCTGGCAGGGCATCCATGTCGGAACGAGTGAGACGTAACACAGGGCTCGCCTCACCTTCAGAACTACTCATCTGATCAAGATGCAAGGCCAGGTCAGGGAGGTCATCAAACAAATCAGAGTCATCATCTGAGGCTGCAACAAAAAAAATACAAAAAACTAGTTACTCACTGTGCAAGGTCAAAGAGAGCCAGGGTCAAAGGAACTTGTGTGGAGAAAGGAAACCAGCACGCCAGAACACCATGATATATTAACAATAAATGACAACCAAAAACACATCCTAATAAATTAACAGAATATTCTAGTGGCACCAATTACATATTTGCTAAGACTGTCTGATTACAACTATTTAAAAATTGCGGTTTTAACAGCTGCAATGTTAAGCCCAGCTTCCACACCTGTCAAATAACCTGCCAAATCTTCAGCAAATCATAAACTAGTATTTTGGCAATTCCAACTGTAGAATCATTTCTAGGAATATGGATAGGAGATTAAATTTCTGCATTGAGAGTATTAAGCCGCTGGCAGGTTTTTAAAATTTAATAATGGAAAATGTTATATAATGAATGAAGGAGCAGTGCAGTAACTTACCACCATCATCCATTGGCCAGTTAATGTGAGGTTTGTAAGTTGACAAGCCATTGGTATATTTCTCTTTGTGTACTTGCTCAGCTACATTGTCGTCGGGAGAGGAATCACTACAAAGTGTGGGCACACTGGCTTCACTGTCAGATCGGTCACGAGTAGGGGTAGGGTCCCTGTCAGTAGACAATAGTAAATCATGGGGCAAGTGCATTGTTATTGCATCAGAATCACTACAAAGTCCACACCCCATCACTTCTCCATCAGATGTACAGGATTCCACATCAGCTAAATTTGCCAATGACTCTGTCTGATGAATGGTTCCACCAGCAGAATGGGAGGTCAAAGTAGACAAACTACTTCTAGATGTCTCAGCATTATACGTGGCAGCAGAAAGCAAATGATCTGACTCAGTTGTGGAATGTGTTTGCTTGGAAATGTTGGAACTATTCTTTGCATTCCATCTCCCCAGGCTGGGTATATCGCTTCCACTTGAAGATGAATCACTAACTAAATTAGGCAGAGAGTCCTGCTCTTTGCCTTTATTTCTCACTTTGTCTTTACCAGATGCCCAGCTAACATCCACGTGAATATCAGAGTGAAGAGTTGACAGCGTAGCAGTGTCAATGGACTTTCTCTTCTCTCTGCTATGATAGTGTTTAGACAAAGGTTTCTGAGGTTTACGAGGGAGAAAATCATCTTGTTCAGATGCTGTACTAGTATCAGACACATCCTTCTCACTTGCATCTATAGACCTACTGTGCCGCAAAATTTTGGTTCGCTTTTTAGTTAAGTTAACTTTATCCTGGGAATTTGAGGTAGTAGTACTAGATGTCATTCTTCGAATTTTCTCTTTCAGCTCAGCAAAGCTTGGAAGCTGCCTACCCGGGGAGCTTGTAGACCCTCTGTTGACGGCAGAACTTATCACAAAATGCTTTCCCTGTTCACTACCATTCTGAATCCCGACTGTAGAATTGGACTGATTGAAATCTTCTAACATCTGATTCATAGGATCACTTGGCTCTTTGTTAACCTTAGGAGCAGTGGCGGAAGAATCCAAAGATCGTGAAGATTTCTTCTTTGATGCTTTTGAGCCAACCTGGGGCTTGGTGGACTTTGAAGCTGATTTGGTTGAGGATTTAACGTGGTGGCCATCACGTGTCCTAGAATGGCTCTTCTTGTGGGGCTTTGACCTTGTTATTCTAGAAATGACCTTCCTCAAAGCAGTCCCTGCTTGCTTCCACTTTTTCAACTTTTCTTCTTTGAATATTTCTGGTGTTTGCTGACCTGGTTGATCGTTAGATAAAACCTGGGATGGCAGTGCTCCATTTTGGCTCGGGGTCTCCTTTGGTCGAGCTCCAATAGAATCAGTCAGCACCACTGGAAGAACTCTGCTGTCAGTTGGAGAAGCTTTTGATTCTACTTCACCATCATCAGCAGGTTCATCCATGATCAAATGCAAGCAAGCTGAAACCACATTACAAGATACATTATCGTAAAAGATATAATTTATTTACTGATCTTGCTGGTGCTAAATCCCTTTAATCGTAGATGAACCAAATGCCCCAAAATGTGTGATGGTTTGACTTTCCCCAAGAAAAGTTTTAATGTACAGCAAGTCAGAAATTTGCACATTCAATATTGTGTCAACATGAGAGGGCATATCTAGCTCAGGACCACCGGTGAGTATAGGCCTGTAAAGCTTATATACCATTTTGTAGCCTCAGGACTGCGGTCTGTATGTAAGGTTAAACATACAGTCATAGTTTTACCATATATGCTACAATGACAGAATGAAATGGTATTTCAACCCATACATGATCAAGAGTATTTAACTGTTTTGATAACTTCCCAACTGAAAAGAATGTTAAGGGTGCCTTGTCACTGTTGGCACACCTATCTTTATGGAAGGTAGCTCTATATGCTATAAAGACTGCGTCTGGGTAACGGTAGTGGCCTACAAAAATACCACCGGTGGTTGTTAGCGCATGCCGGGACGTGATACAATGATGCCGAACATGTTATTAACAATTTCCTAACACGTTTAATGCAAGAGCCTCCCTAGCAACAGCTTTGAATAAGTTTGTATCACCTCAGGACGTGTTGTGATTATCCATCAGGAAAGGAATTGTAGTCTTGTGGACAACCCCCATTATGGTACCCTTAAACAATGTAATGTATTACCCTATATAACGTATAATACAGATACTGTGCAGAACACAATATGCATCCAGATTGGCCTTTGCAGGTTATATATAGGTGTGAGACTGTTACAGAGGGAGTAGACCTTTCGCTAAAAGTACAATGTTGCTGACCAGTCTTATCCTCTTATTCAGACATAGAATTATATTCCAATGCGAGAACAGTAAAGAATGACAAGGAGATTGCAACTTCAGTGAGGTGTCTCTTTGAAATCAGTTTAAGACGAGTTTAGAAAATATAGTATGCACCTCGTTCAAAGTACCAACATCCTAAGCCTTAAATCCCATCTTGCCTTCAGCATCATCTAAATCCGATTCTGATTTGTTAAATAATGTATCGACTATCGGCTTGAGAGACCAACACCGGTGGATGTGGACCGGATAACTATTTGGTTTTTATCCAGCCGCGTCCACCTTAAATCAAACTCGTATAAGGACGGACAATTCGTGTGTCTTGCAAATCTAGCATTTTTGGGACCACCCAATGCTTCCAGTTACCTGTCAGATTTCCCTAAACAATATATATCTGCCGCTCATTTTACACTTTCTTGTTTGCAGTTTGACAACTCTGCGTCACTTCCGCTGAGTAAAAACAAGAGGGACTGAGGTCGCAGTAGCTAAACTAAGGCGCTTGGGCTAGACCACTGGGTAGCTACCACTGGGGCCTAATCATCAAGCCCACATTCCCAAGCATTATTCTGAATAATAATACTGCTGTTTGCGAGCTTGATAGTAGGAACAAAGTGATCCAGCCCAAGAACCTGTGAGCATGTGAATACAGCTTGGTTCGGTAGGTTCGGTAGAGACAAGTCGCATACAGATAAATAGGTAATTTTCGCTATGTGTAAGTAAGTCAACATAGGTAGTGCCACAATACAGATAAAACGGCAGCAGAAAGGCTTAAGCCTATCGAGCTTATGATCTTAGGGGCGTAAAACATAATTATTAAAGATACAAAGCAGCTAAGATTGATAGCTCATGCACTCGAGTCATAAAACGCCCCTCCTCTCTGGCCTAATACATACTAGAAGCCAGATAAGAGGGGCATTTTATGACTAGAGTGCTTGCGCTTGGTAGATAACCAAACTGACTTGGAAATTGAGTCGCAGCTGCTCTAGAGATATTGGAAGTTTGCAAAATCCTGGTTTTGCTTGGTATATTTTTCATATATAGGCAGCATTCTATCCTGGATTCATGTGTCATGTGCCGAAATGCATTAGAAAACCCCGTCGTCATTAAGCCGGGCAGATTAAGCTTATATGTACACAGACATTATCTTATACATTTTCAAAATACACGCCTCGACGCGTATAATTAAATAACCGTCTAAATTGATAAATTCCCTTCGTGGGGGTTGCTCCCAAAGAGAAGGTGAACAGGAAGATTATTGGTAAAAGGGCTACAAAGTGTGACGTCACATCGCTAATAATTGACAGTCTTTACTGGTTCCTCAACACCTATTCTCTGTAGCAGGTCTGAGGGTAATATCTCATGTTCTTTGAAAGGATAAATATTAAATTTACATGGTAATTTATGCATTGAGTGGGGCAAAAATATATAGATTAACCATCGGTCAGAAGTTTTAAAAGACAAAATATAATGTGTCAAATGTCCTTATATTCTTTTCGCACCTCTTTGTGGGTGCAACGTGGGGTCGGACGCGATTATGACGACACTACTCTGTAGCCTTATAGGGCTACAAAGTAGTGTCGTCATATTCGCTGATAACGGTCCAAACTGGCTTCTTTTCGCTGTAGCATTTTAGTCATGTCAGGGAGGCAATATCTCGGTAACCACTAAAAGGACAAATATCAACGTGGTTATTTAGATAATCAACTGGACAATAGCATGTGGATGATTCATCAGCTATAAACAATTTTAAGGACAAAATGCAAGGCGACGAAAGTTCATATACTGTTTAGCAATGTTATAGGGACCCACTGCGATTGGAGCCAGTCTGGTTGGAGCCAGTGGGGTCGGATGGGATTATGAGGACATCACTTTGTAGCCCATCTAGGTAAAGCGATGGGTCGATTTATGGCAATGATCGGAAATACTAATGGTAAACTGCCAAATGCACAAGCGCTAAGTTCCCGATGCTAGGATTCCGAACGCCGCGCCACTAGCTATGTATAACCATAGGGTAATCCCTCATTACTTCATGGTATAACGAGGGATCATCCTTTTCAAACATTTATGTTATATATAAACATTGGCTCGGCGCTCGGAATCGGCTCAGTGCTCGGAAGCTTGGCGTAGGGAAGCGAGCACCAGCGGTCAAGTGTATAAACACTTTTGTTCTTTGGAACAAAAATGTCACCTCATTTGCATAAACCTTGATTTGTTGATTTTACACCCTGATTCAATGATACTCTAGTTTTAAATGCATTAGAGATTGTAGAATATGTATAGGTCCTCAATGAAACTGGTCGAGTTGCGATCTCGGAAATATGATAATAATAGTTAGGACCTTATTGATACAAATGGCTACAATATTATGAAAACCTAATTCCCATCCAAATGTCTAGAGACAGTGGTCACGTAAGATCTTTCTTGATCTTCTTTTATGCACAAGCCAGGTCTTGGACATCCTTTGAATATCCATGTAATATCAGACCAGAGTGATTGTTCCAGTGAAAGCTGTATATACAAATTGCTGCATCATACTACAGTAATCTTCATTTTTGTCTTGCATTATTTGATGAATTAATCCTATTGTTTACTTCATTCAGGTATAAGAATGGGTCTCTTTTAAAAAAATCAATACGTCACTGGGTCATTTTGCAAAGCATATATGATGAGGTTTCGACATGGTCCGGAGTTTTACCCCTAATTAATATCTAGCTGAACCGATTTGATGTAGCATGACAAATGTGTTTGACTTCCGCTTTAATGTAATTTGGAATATGGTTTGTATCTATTTTCAGACTTTGCCTCGTCGATGATTAAGTTTTCAATCTCAAATGAATATCTAACACTTCATAAATGAGTTTTTATGTGTTCAACATGGCGATAGCCTCAAAATGATAAAGGAACATAGAATTGTAACAAAAAATAGTCATATATCTGATAATTCAGTGGTGATGTTGCGGTATGATAGTGAAAGGTAGCAAGGTAACATCATCACCTATTTACTTGTACTTATTTGTGCTCTCACATCCCCCATTGGTTAAATATGTAACTATTTCGTTATTAACAATAGCCACAAGTTCCACGGGCGCAGCTGTGCATGGGTCATGAAATATCTATGAGGAGTTAGGTTTTGCCGTGTATTTGGGTGAATCATTCGCGTTTAGTTTCCGAATTACACCAGTCCACGCTGGCGCCTTCGCAGAGCCGGACAATACACAAAGGGGTTTGACGAGGAGAAATGCTCATTGGAATGTTATCTTTTGAAGGCGACGTTAATATGAACTAAATAAAGAAGAGGCTATGAAAGACAAAAATGCAGGAATGGGTTACATTACATTACAAATCGGAATAGTCTGCCCCGCTTGAGCTAAATCATATGGAGAAAATAAAGAGCTAAGGATGATTTACCCTGTTCGATATTATTCATACTGACGCTTTAAGATGCTTTCATCAACAATCATCAAAATTCTCTAATAAAAAATCATTCACCGATTCCCTACTACTTTTGGTATTGATATTCGAAAACTCGAGTGTAATCTGTGATCCCCAGTCCATCTGACGTCACTGGTAAGTCCCATTGCATATATTTTTGGAAGGGACGTGAATTGTAAAACAAATGTGGCACGTGGTAGATGCTACCAGACATCCGATGCTGAAAACGGTAGGAGTTTGGTAGATAATATCAGGAATTGCGCATGCGTAGTTACCATTTCGCTACTCATTTTCATACTTTTGTACAGTTCGGAGGTTGTTTTCAAATCGTTGATGTCGATGAATCATCGATGATTCAGTGTTCTGAATACGAAGAAGAGATAACACCATGCTATGATCTTTAAATTTATGAATAGCTCGGGATGATATAGATGCCGATGAATATGAATAGATGTGAAAGGTTTAGCCTACATGGACAAAATTTGGGAAGGCTTACGAATATAAATATTAATAGATGGCGAGGAAATATCCTCAATGAATTAAATCATTTAGAAATTGATAAATATTCAGGTATAGATATAATTAAGCCTGCCTGAACTTAATCATACAGAGGCTTTGAACATGAATATATACGGATGATTTACTCTGCATGATCTAAATAATATGAATATCTATATGGCTTGTTTATCAACATGAACTTAATCACAGATTTTTATATATGAATAGCTACGGTTTGTTTTCATGACATGAACTAAACCTTTCGGGGGCTTATTAACATGAAAAGGTAAGGATAATTAATCCGGCATATAATGATACAGAAGAATTATAGATTGGAATGGTTAACCCTGCATAAAATAAATCATGCAAAGTTAATTCATATGAAAAGCTAGTGATGGGCTGTCCTATATGAACTTAATCTCACGGATGCTTATGGATATCAATAGATTGATTGGGACTCACGCTTCTGAGGCAGAGACTTGTCGCTACTGAAGTTGTATCCATTATACACGGGTTGTAGCCCGTAAAGCAGCTGATTACCCCTAGGCATATCGGCCTCATGATGGAATGCCTTTAAAGGCAAATGCTAGAGTTCACTGCCGCGCCACCCAGCGGCCGTAGCGTAACTGCGCGTCCATTGGCGGGAACCACATTTGACGCGCTGCGCGTATTATCGCGCCCGGTGCGACCGCGTCTGCGCCGCAACGAGTTGGTTTCAAAGTAACTTCTTTTTAATTTCTGTTCATAGTACATATATCACTGCACTATATTACCAAGTTTAGTTCAAAACTCAGATGTCAAATTTTTTTATGGAGGTTTGAATATTGTAATACACCGCACTCACGGAATACAACAGAAAATCTATTGTGGCTTCCCATAGACTATCCAGACCTATCATTTGTTTTAAGTTCTGTTCATAGTACATATATCACTGCACCATATTACCAAGTTTAGTTCAAAACTCAGTGGTCAATTTTTTTTATGGAGGTTTGAATATTGTAATACACCGCACTCACAGAATACAACAGAAAATCTATTGTGGCTTCCCATAGACTATCCAGACCTATCATTTGTTTTAATTTCTGTTCATAGTACATATATCACTGCACCATATTACCAAGTTTAGTTCAAAACTCAGTGGTCAAATTTTTTTTATGGAGGTTTGACGTCATTCTGGAGAAAAATTAACAAGGTGCGGCGAGACATCATTGTTTTCTTGATTTTTTTGTAAAGCAGATAATGTTCTGTCTGTATGTTAAATATAATGTAACTCGCTGTATGAACTTTTCTGTAGAACCAAAATATTATCAAACACGCCTAATTCCCATTGGCTTAACATGTGGAACTTAAATTCGCCATACTCAGAAATTTACACTGGTGACCTATACTTTTTATTTTTACATTTCGTTAGCTTTATATACGAGCTTACTCTCTGCAAAAAATCGTGAAAATCTATGTACGAATATAGAACTGTCGCAATTGTCTTTAATGGCGTTCGCGACCAGCAGATCAAGAGAACAACGGATGCATCGTGCGATACTGGTGAAATTCATACAACGCCAAAAAAATAATTCACAATTGCTCACCAATAATGCATCGGACTTCGCGAAAAAAGCTATCACTTTCATTCCAAGTTGTAAAATATAGCCCTGAAAAGTCAATGTTGTAAATTTGCTCTGCAATTGTCGCTTCATAGAAACCGGTATACTGTGGCAAAAAAGCTTCTATCTTGAGAGTCACACAGGAAAGTTAATCTAAACGTGATAAATACGCGACTTGTGTTTTTATACTGAAATATATTCTCGTTAAATAGGAAGCCTTTTCGGGTATTGTTGTGCGGCGCAAGAAGATTTAGGTTAATTCATATATTATACTACATATGGCCACTCACTTCTCGCCAAGCACAAGCCGTTCGCATGAATCAAGCCGCTGAATGGTTACCAGGGCAACCGATGATGTTGTTCGTAGCTTGTCAGCGGGGGCGTTGTTGCTAGCACATCTAGCACGACAGTGCCTGAAGCCCTCTAGTTACATGTGAACGGTGTTCAAAGCTCCATGTAACTGACCGTGTGTAATACAGAGATCAGAGCAACTTACCTGTAAATGATATAGTCAATGTTTGCCTCCAATGGATTACGATTGCTGATTGGCCCGACACCTGCAGCGAAGGATTGATTATGGTGTGATACAACGAAGCATTGAGCGCCAGGTAAGTCGCTGTATACTACCAGTGGCCATATAAAACATATTATAACAGCACTATGATAGTCCATTAACATGCAATTTGTTAACGCTATCGAAGTATATGGTTTATGCGCTTATGTGTTTCGTTTTGTCAGTAACATTGAAAAGTGTATTCAGTTGCATTTTCTGGGGAAAATGGCAAAATTGCAAGACACGATATTTAAATATATTTCTGACGGCGAAGAAGCATATGAACATCGACCGTCGTGTATGTGGATACTACCCGATGGGGATATCCTTGTGATCTTTATTATCTCCTGACAACCATTAGTCTTCATTATAACAGAGGCGTGATTGCTACAATTAGCTGACAGAACGCAGCTGTAAGCACGAAAGTGCTGCAACCTCGGCGCGCATGCAACAGGTACACGGGTAGTAAAGAAACAAGAAACGTTCTTTCTTTTCATTTTGTAATAAAAGTCTTCACTTTGTAATCGGATAAAGCCATTATCTTTAGTTTCGCTGCTTGTACAGAATAGCTTAGCCCCAGCCTGAATTGCGGACAGTCACCCTCTGAACCCGCTTGACCTAAAACACCGAGATCGCATCATTAGCTGATTAAACTCGCCAAAGACCCCCGATGACATCATGGTCTTGCTGCTCCGTAGGGTAGGTGCGAACAATTACACCGTTCGCCTGGTCGTTACATTTATAAACAAAAGAATTTCCTAATAACCCAGTTTGCTTAGACGCATTATTCACCCTAGTATCTTTTGCTACCGACGCCCCCCCCCCCCCACCCCAAAAAAAACCCAACAAAACAACCCCCTAACATCTTTGATGATGGTTTACACTTTTATATAGGTTCATTGTGTCAGTGACACGGTGTGCTTCAGGTCAAGGAAGAATATGGCAGCTATCAACAGAGCGAATGTCACACAAAATCGATAATAATTGTATCATGATATCTGATATCACATTGTACCATGGAATATAATGCTAGATAGGGACGGTAACAAATTTTGGAGTCGGGTATAATGAGAGATGATAGCAATTAGAGTGAGATGAATAGAACAGGAGATTATATAATCGGATTGGTCAGAATAATATAGAATAGAGTTGACTACAATAGAGGCACACCGTGCTTGCATATTCCCTTCAGACATTCCTCGCACGACATGCCACCTCTTGGGATTATTTACCAAGACGGTTGAGCTACCGATCAGAAGTTGTGGATGGATAGGCCTCAATAGGGCGGGGATTGTCCCCATACAACTCACCCCCCCCCCCCCTTCCCCAACGTCTGTTTTGACATTATGAATACCCATCGTCCAATGCAAGATCCCTGGAACTAAATGCATCTGTTATACACGATTATCAGTTATCAGTAGCCGGTAATATATACGTCGTGCACGGCTAAGTTATCAGTGACATTATGGTGAGTTCATAGGAGTTTACCAGCGAATATAACTCAGATAAATTGAAAACGTCTCTTGACAGTGAAGTTGAACTCCAAGGTTTGAAAGTTTTTGGCAGTTTGTTGCGTCGAGAGAAAGCCCCTTGCTTAAGAACAGGATGACATGGTATTATGCATGGATAAAATGCATAGCAAAGCAACAGAGATACATGGACAGATATATTAGGGGACCCACTAAATAACTATATTGCAACCTAACACTAGAGAAAACAAAAGGCATTAAAGTTACCAAAATTAAGTCGCTTGTAATAAGTTCTCAGCTAAATATATAAGACTCATTACGTAAACACGTGCATATATATATATATATATATATATATATATATATATATATATATATATATATATATATATATATATATATATATATATATATATATATATATACATATACATACTATACATATCCAGTGGCGAAGTCTTTTTTTTCACCTGGTCGCGTTCATTTATATATTCATTCCACTACGCCGCCATCAAAGTCGGCCGTTTATACAAATGGACATTCGGAGGTGACAAACACACACACACACATATTTTATATATAAGACGAGTATATATATATATGTCTATATAACATATATAGGTCTAATTATATACTCAACCTTGCTTACAGAGCGTCTTTGTATGTCATACTTCCTCGTATATATAAATGTCGGCATATTTATATCTGCATATATATATATATATATAATATATATATATATATATATATATATTTATATATATACTATATATCCAGTGGCGATCTTTTTTTTCACCTGGTCGCGTTCATTTATTATTCATTCCACTACGCCGCCATCAAAGTCGGCCGTTGCAAATGGACATATGATATATTTTTGGGGAAGACGAGTAATTGTCTTATCTAATTACTCATTGCTTACAGAGCGTCTTTGTATGTCATACTTCTCGTATATCTGCATATATATATATATATATATATATATATATATATATATATATATATATATATATATATATATATATATATATATATATATATATATTATATATATATATATATATATAAATGTGAATTACAGTGATTCGTTAGTTCAAATAGAATATTGGTAACGTCTTGTTCCGCCGTCCAATCGCAAATATTTGGTATGAAGGGACTGAATCACGTGTTAAGTATTGATCATGCAGGTGAATAAATGCAATCTGCATGAGGTGAAATGTTTTGTCAATAGAGCTGAACGTTTGTTCTTATCATCACCGGAGTGTTGACACGAACTACGCTGCCTATCTGAATGAAGCTCATACTAAAGTATACTTTCTCCATTTTAATAAGCATGGCTTGATAAAAAAAACAAAAATATACGGACATTGAAAGCGCTATATAAAGTGGCAGTAGTCGTGACGAAATAAGTTCCTGAAATCGTGACATCACGCGCGTAAATGTGGATGTATTTATAGCCTGGCCAAAGAATACACGCTTCACAAAGCGTCTGATTTACAGTCCCTCCGCTGTTTTCCCTCGCTTATAGTACTAACATCTATGACTTGTTTGTCTATTTCATGTTTTTTTTCTGAACTAAGATGACGGTTTGGTCATTATTTGATCATATGAACACATTGGTTAGGAGCATCTATCATAACGTGGCAGCTTTCGTTATGATGTCTGTGTAGCTGAATTCATCGAAACCATGCTGATGTGTGCATGTGTCTACCAGAAACAAACAGCCATGAAGAATACTGGGCGTCAGGAAAACTCATCTTATTTGATACTGCGAACATCGTGCCTGATATCATGCGCTTCAAAATAACCGCCAAACCTATGGCAGCACTGCTGAGGAAGGTAAATCGGTTTTTGTTGTAAACAAACATCATTTCAGGAATATATGATGTCATCGAAGGTCCACTCCACCTACTGCTGTTATGTCTGTCTCTCGCTGCGGATGCTACATGTGGCTAACAATAACTACGCGATTGTTGTCCGTTGGACGGCACAAACAAACATAGAGACCTACATTTATTTTGACATTGCCGTGATACAATGGGTATCACGAAAATAACACATGCAATTACTTCAGAAGATGAAGTCGACAAATAAGCGTCTTCGTTTATTGTGACAAGAATGGGGTGTGTTTCCTTTCACGGCATTGCCATTATCTGTATAAAAATCACTATGAACACACTGTGTCTCCATCCTGCAGGGCCTTCCAAGTTCCAATAGGTAACTTTCCAAGTATCAGCCTTAATATAGCCGTTGAGTGGCATGATTACAATGTATTATTCAGGGCTGTGCGCATGAGTTTTTGTTCCGTTGAAGTCTAAACAATTATTTGTCTAAACAATTATTTATGCGGGTTGCATTCGGCATCCGACTCACGGAGACAGGCGTACAGGCGCACCACGAGAAGGATTCATTAGTCCCCATATGCTCACTGTTTTTGACTTATGAGTGCGTATAAGACTTCTCAATTGAAGATATTATAGTGAAGTGCTTCGTTGTTACTTATCTTGGCAATATAACTATAACGTTCAACAGAGTATGATGTAAGTGATAATTTGATAACGGTTACTCCGTGTGCAGCCTTTCCTATCGCAGCAATTAACCTGACAATGGGCTTTACCAGGAGAGGTCGCGCGCCATTAGAAATTGATGATGATGAGAAGTAGTTATGGCCACATGACGGCAACAAAGGCGCCCTCTTGAGAGCAATGATGTGGTTCTATGCATACAGATATGACACAGGGGAGGGCGCGCTGTTCCAGCGCAAAATAGGGAGCTTCACTTACCATTGTCAATGGCACCAAAGCCATTGTCTGTCTGTCTGTCTGTCAACTGTATATATGCATGTATGTATATATGTATGTATGTATGTATGTATGTATGTATGTATGTATGTATGTATGTATGTATGTATGTATGTATGTATGTATGTATGTATGTATGTATGTATGTATGTATGTAGGTCTGTATGTATGTATGTATGTATGTATGTATGTATGTATGTATGTATGTATGTATGTATGTATGTATGTATGTATGTATGTATGTATGTATGTATGTATGTATGTATGTATGTATGTATGTATGTATGTATGATGTATATATGTATGTATGTATGTATGTATGTATGTATGTATGTATGCATGCATGCATGCCTGCATGTATGCATGCGTGTATGTATGTATGTATGTATGTATGTATGTATGTAGTATGTATGTATGTATGTATGATGTATGTATGTATGTATGTATGTATGTATGTATGTCTGTATAGAGATATATATATATATATATATATTCTATCTCTAGAGATATATCTATATAGATATATATATATATATATATATATATATATATATATATATATATATATATATCTATATATCTATCTATATATATATATATATATATCTATATATATATATATATATATATATATATATATATATATATATATATATATATATATATATATATGGGGGAACTATGATATTGTTAGCACATACACTATTCATTTCGGCTTAGGTTATTGCCTGCAGCTGTGACGATAAAAGTTTCAGCAGAGGAAAATATATTCGCCAGTATACCACAATGAACAAAGTAGTCGATTGTTTTATGATATGGACAAGGACATCATACTTCACCAGAGAGACTCCTAGGTACTCATTTGACGCCCAGTTCGTATCGTTGTGTTGTGGTAGCCACGTGGCTCATTTCTTAATATGAGCTGTTTGTATATTGGTCTGGTGATGGCAATGTGGCTCACGACTCGATCTGGTTAGTGATTATTGGTCTTCGATATGATTGGTTAAAATGACCGAGTAACCAGTCATAATAATATGATACTACCTTGTCACCAGTCATGCTAATATGATCCCACCCAGTAACCAGTCATGCTAATATGATCCTACCTAGTACCCAGTCATGCTAATATGATCCTACCCAGTAACCAGTCATGCTAATATGATCCTACCTAGTACCCAGTCATGCTAATATGATCCTACCTAGTACCCAGTCATGCTAATATGATCCCACCTAGTAACCAGTCATGCTGTTGTCATATGTTGCTGAGTTTTTCTTTAGGATTTGTTTAATAAAGGCATGGCTGTGTCGTGTCGATATCATTTACTCATAAGACATATCATTTATTTATGCGACGGTCATAAGCCTGGAGTGAAGTGATTCATAATAAAGGTTGACAAATGCAAATTCCTGGTACTTACTATTTGTTACGGAATGTAATTAAGCGGCTAAGGAAATATCGCATTTTGAACTTATTGGGTTGGTTAAGTTCGTGTCTGTATGCCAATATTGATGACTGATCTCATCAACCAGCCGATCCGCATCGAATCTATTGTGAGTTGTAACTGTGCGACAAACCAACTTCTTCAACATTACTTGCCATACACATGAGTGAACGATACTAAGGGCGACTAAACCCCTTTTTTAGTTGATCAAGCCAAGTGTCATTTCCGCCTTCTTTGAGATTAAAAGCGCAAGCCAAGTACAAATTTACCCTGCATAATTCATGTTACCAGGTCAGACCATAAAAAGAAATATTTTGGAAATCAGACATGTTTTTTAAAGGATAATTATGCATAGAATTACCTTTGATGAATTGGTCAAGGTAATGTTTTCAGGTTAGCGAGAGCACAAAAGTGCACGGAAAATCGTTGAAACAGGGTTATGACCGAATAATGATAATACAATGTGATAATAATAGTAGTCCTTTTGAGTAGATCCCCATGGAAAGCAGAAAAAACATTATAGTCTTTTGTGACCATATTCTTGTCATTCTAATATGCTTGTGTCATTGGCCATGGGCAATTTTGCCTGTGAAATAGAATGTGTTAAGGGGTTCCAAATAATACAGACCACTGTGTGAAGTGATACCACCAGTCATGTTAATTGGTCGCACCCTGTTTTACGTCACACTGAAATTCACCTGCTACAGTGATCTCTTTATTATGCCATCTTTCATACTTTAGTACCTGCCTTGCTAGGGTCGACATCGTATATATGGCGCGTCTGGCGAATAGCAGTTCATTCTATGCGAACAAATGGATAATAGAAAACGAAATGAAACTTTAGAGTGTTAAGTCACATTCAATACCGTGGTGATATTGCTACATTCAATACCGTGGTAATATTGCTACATTCAATACCGTGGTGATATTGCTACATTCAATACCGTGGTGATATTGCTATATTCAATACCGTGGTGATATTGCTACATTGATTCATGAGGATGATTGTGATGCATGGGTGTTTACCCACTTAGCACAAATCCGCTACCCACACGGATTCGCCAATCTACACCGCTGGACCGTAAGTGCACCATAATAAAATTGCACCACATATTGTGTGCTACATCTATGGAAGTCGTGGCTGAGTAATTTAAACAAAAACTGTACAATTCTTCGGTTGAACATATTATGGTTGTCTCATTTGTATTATAGTTCATTTGAAACTAGAAACAAGTCGACTCAATGAATGCAACAATGAATAGATAAAGTGATGATCAAATTTTTTAACTTCACCGTTATATCCATGTATACAATGCATCGTAATCCAAACAGATCATTTGCATCGCATATCTACATCGTGTAGGGCCCCTCACGCGGTGTCTAATAGTTCTTACGCACAAGGACCATTCTGAAAACTAACCGGTGAGTTGTGAAGGCATTGAATATTTGATCACAGAACGCAATGACGTTACCCATGGTGAGTTGCGAAAACGATTAGTTAAAGAGAAGAGATTACATCTTGCCCAAATCTTGTCGATGGTATGAAGATAAAGGTAAAGGTAAGAAGTCTATAGTGCTGCATCTGCAAATTGCCGTATCAGCCAGATACCAAACCTTTGCATGCGTATCGCCCCATTAAGCCTGGTGATTGTTTTGTGAGCCGTTACTGAGTGCAGCGTCGATATTACCGTTAGCGGTGTAGTGGACTTACACGGCGGTTAGGGAGTATAGATAGTGAACTATCAGTTCTTAGTATTGCTTGCTCAGTCCGGTAAATGTAAACATTGTTCAGGTGTTCCATTTGAAATTGATATAGAATAATGGAATTGTGAGCATTTTTGATTTGGCCGTCACACTGTTCTAATAAAAGGTACAAGCAAGTGTATTGATGGCGATCGCAAAGTGTAATCAAGCTTGGGCATTGTACCTGTATCGAATCGCAGCAACATTGAAGTAGTCTTTCAACTTGTTGCTTTTTGCCCGTTACTTGCCATACGCACGAGTGCTCATCACTTAGATTGCCAATGGCCACTATAGCTTTTTCAGGCGATCAGTCAAAATGTAATTGCCCCCGTATTTTGGGTTTAATTCGCGAGCTAATTTCGAATTAGACCAACATTTATCAACACAGACCTGAACGGCCATCTTTTTATATAAAAAACAAGTGGTTTTATTCATTGATAATTATCATTATTTATGTTGGATTGGCCTGATGGGTTTGGCGGTCATGATGCGCGTTAATACCATTCGGGGTTCGGTTTGATAATGAGACTCATATCGTGCACAGGACCCGTGGCAAATTCGGCAAATAGCAGTTGATATTATAAATTCGAATGGATCATGAAAAATGCAATGAAACGTTTGATGACAATTTTGATTTTTGGGGCGTGCTTCTCAATTATCGTTGCACTCCTTTGTTATTCATGCCGCGTTCCTAAGAAGGTGCTATTGAACCAGAGAATCAAGGTACATGACACTACTTTGGTGCCCGTTTAGTTATGGCCTAAAGACGATATGGTCGAAGCAGGAAACTAATGCCCACAAATAAGCGGACACGACTCTTGAACCGTCAACATATAGATGCTGTCAATATTTGCATGCAAATTGTTCTTAATCACGTTCATTGCTTGGTGAGGTATAAGTGATTACAATCTTGTTATCGTCGTGGACGCTGGATAGTTTGGCATGATGGATAACGTCTTATTAATTAGTGTTTCGATAAACGTTGTTCTTCATCGGATGTCCTTAATCCTAAAGCAGTTTCTATTGGTGTTCCATCTGTAAATTATTTAGGATAATTGAATTGGGAACATTTCTAATTTGACCGGGAAAGCTTTGGCCATTAAAAAGTTCAACATTGAAAAAAAGTGCAGCCTAATTGATCCATTACCTATGGCAGAAGCGAGGTCAGCCTACGACTCATGAATAGAATGTTGTACGAATTCCTGTTTTAATGACGTCGACAAGTCACTGATGCTGTTGTTACTACAAACTTTTCGTACAAACTTTTCGTATTCATCAAAAGGGCATAGGTAGCATTTGTTATAATACTATTTTGGCTCATACGTTCTTAAAAAGCCTCCACCTTTAATTATCAGCACGAGAGCCCGGGTTACATCACACCACTCTTTGGGGGGTGTAACCCTGATTTCAGCAATCCTCACAGCAAGCGAGTTCACCCTCCAAGTGGACTCGTCGTGTCACGTGGGGATTGTTTTAGCCTGGCCTATCATGTGGACCCTTTATAAGGTCCACAGATGGGTCAGTCACCGAGAGATTCATCTAGTCAGAGAAACGATTCGGACCGCGAGATTCCAGGGAGCTTCATTGTTGAAATATAAATAAACAAAATAAGCAACTCTACTTCAGGACTCGCGTTGATTTCCTCTGATTAGTCCCCACTCCAGCAACTACAGGTAGTGAGTAACAGTACTATAACGAAGAGCGTGCATAAGCAAGAAAGGCTTAGAAAACTCTAGCTTTACACATTCCCTCATATGGAAGTAGGTTTTGCCAAATCTAAGCTCTGAACAGCAATGGAGAGGTTTTATTTGTCTATTAAAGTGTTCATATGACATCGTCAAAATCGATTGTTTAATCTGTAAAAAGAGATCAACAATCGATTACTCATACCAACCAACTGATTATTGACAGATTCTACTCATCAAATATTGTTCACTGTAGTTTTAATTCCCATGACAAAGTTTAGCATCGATTCACAAATCGAGCAGCACAAGACACTTAGTGTATAATTATGATGATTCTTTGATGAAACACGGGCTCCCGTTGTACGTTCTTTAGGGAAAATTGTCGTGCAATATTAATGTACACGAATATGCTGATGGTCACACCCAGGATGTATCAAAGTATCAATCCACTTATCACATTCACGGGGAACCCGTCTTCATGTAAGCCTTACAAAAGACAGAAGCTTTTGGGGCATATTATTGTGGGGCTATTCTCTTGAACTATGTACATGCTTGAATATGCATCGGGCTGTAACCAGAAATGAATTGAGTATAACTGGGGACAGGATTATATAGGCATTTAAAAACTTTTATCAAATGAAATAACACGACCACACCCATATATCTGTTTGGCCTCGCTATGCCAGTCATTCACCGATTTCAATGCACTTGGAAAGATGATAATATGAATGCGTCTCACTTTACTTAATCATTGTATGAAACATGTATATCCTCTGTAAGAGCCTCAACAGTAGCAGCACCATAGCACAAATACTGGAGTAAGCTAACAATGACCATGGGATCTGCTATATTGCAATGTATTGAAACGACAAGAGATGGGTCATATCAGGTTTCGCATTAGTGTCAAATATCTCCATTTCAACAAAGAGCGTATAGCAACGCCTCCTCCCGAGGAAATATGTGATCAGTCCACCTGTGAGCAGCGTGGTGATTTGTCATTGTGTCTTTAAAAAAACACATTGAATTATCTGTTTAATTCTGGGGTGTGATCACCTCGACCATTCGGTAGACTCCATATAGTTAACAGACGCAGAGCCCCGATACATTGGATCAACAAACCCATGACTTTTGTTGATTTCATGGTTGCGTTACACGATGACGGGCGTGTGCTTCACTCATTTTCACGAACGGCTAGTCGGAGTGAACCCTCTATTCGTCGCAATAAGCATTTTGATTTCAATGCCAAGTGGAAAATGTCTATCATCACAGACATGATTTAACGTGTTGCCTGTCACAATATGTTATACGCTAGTGTTGTTGTTTAACTCATTGACGCTAATAACTTGTTCTTAATTGTTTATGCGGTATGAAAAAATGTTGAAGCTGTATGGATTGCTGTTATTGATTGCACCGTATTGTTTTGTGGGTTTCAGTGTATAGTGCATTGTTAATCGCTGTGGAATGGATCTTTTCCTGATGTGAAAGTGATGGATGTGGTTAATAAAGACACACAATCAAGTACGATAAAGCTATAATATAGAAACGGTTGTGCCATCCTGGTCATTCGCGCTTGTCAACGTGAAGATCTCATTCGAAAACCTTACCAATGTCGCCAACCACATCCTAGCAAATGAGTCAGTAAATACCACGGCAATATAATGCTAGAAAGCATATCTAAGATTTCACCTGGTGACTACTTCCTTGTATGTAAAGCGTTCTTGCTAAAATGTCATCACTTTGATGATGTATCGTCATTTATATATCGCCTTAGAACATCTTTATATAAGGTAGTGATGGATAAAGTCACCTGGGTTTAGAAAAAGCTCACAAAGCTCGTGCTGTAGTTCGGTTACAAGAACCCCAATTTGTGTTTTCCTTAAATGTCCCCAACACTGATATGGTTGCTGTGTTTAGTGTTCAGTTAAGTTAATGAATCAGTAGTTGCAATTGCACTATTCCTATGGGGGAAGCGGTATTATGTAATCTTGAGCGACTTACAAGCAGTTTATATGTACTTTTCGTGAAAAGTGATGACCATAAAAAATGTCGTCGACATCTCATTATTTAATATATACCTATGAACGTTGGAATGCACGAGGCAGTGCACCCTTTTGGTGTACCTTTTGCTATCTGGTAAGAAATGTGACCACTCAGGCTACAGTTAAAAGGGAGCATGTGTTCAAATGAACATGTGTAGAAATAATAAAGACCTGCATATCAATGAGCCACCGTGCGTTCATCCATAATCTGTTGCAGTTTGCTTCAACAAAGCTATTGTATTTAGCCACAATATCAGCAAGTCAATCCTGACACAATCATAAGGGCACAAATGGGGTGGCAATATCGCTATAAATCTGACTGTCCAATTTTTTTATATTAAACACCATTGTTAGCGGCATGTGAACAGATTTAAGCGATTTGGAAAATCACGTCGTGCACAGCAGTGAATGAGTGAGAAAACCATCAATACTCTACCAGGAGCTGTGCCCTGTGGGTGAATGTACGATATGAATCATAGCAAATGTAAATTGAAGGTAACACACCTTATAAGTCCCATCCTACTCTTGATATGGTTTGACGGAGACCAACCTATCGAGGCAGCATGATCAACTTATTGAATATATGCCATCGGCCTTACATTTTATACATAGTCTGGCATGAGCTTTTAGTGCATGATGTCAAGTACATCATATTATTAATTACCTATTACTGCTTGTGGAACATCCCACTGCCTATATCAGTGGTCACTACATGGGTTTCATTCATGGTTGCTGTTCATGTCTCAGTGGATGAATTGCGAATGTGATGAGCATACTGTTAACGCAATAACAAGCAAAACGAAACACGTGTGCTGTCCTGCTAGCAAGTTTTTGCTATGATAAAATACCCATTGTTTATTTTTTTTGCATAAGGCGCACCCATTAACCATCAACGTAATGACGAAATGTAAATATTATGCATGCCCATCTAGCAGTTTGTTGTGCTTAAATAACCTAACGTGTTCTTCGTCTGGTGTCTACATAAAAGTAGCATATGGAGAGGAGAGATGGGGTGTTAAGAAAGGCAATGTGCACGCGTGAGGGCTGTTCGCTATGCTGTTCATTCTGCCACCCGCGTCATGGTTTGACACATGGAAAGTCAATATTGTGGTTTAATGCATTGGCACTAAAAGGCAATGTGACGTTTGTGATGAAAAGAACGTGGAAATCTCTGATGATGATGATGATGATGATGATGATGATGATGATGATATACGGTGTGTGTCAGGTTGAAAGGCCAATACTACCCCTGTCTACTGTAATCTCAGTCGCGATGAAAATACGGTAGCAATCGAGGTATTTTGCGTGGTGAACTATGCTACAGATGTAATGTTGTGATGACACCAACCTTATATTCCTCAACATGCTGCGATGTTACACAGCCTTTATGGAACGTAGATATATGCAACGTAGAGATACAAAGAGATATCCGGACACACATACAAACGCTAACATACATACACAAACACATCAACACACAAAAAACTCATTCACATGCCGACATCTACACATACAAACTCTCACAGACTTCAGCTATGCCCATGACCTGAGGTGTTTTTCAAATAGAGCGCGCAAAGGCTGTTGCTTTATGTACTATAATATAACGCTAATCACGCACGGTAAATTCTAGAATATGCTTTGGAAGACGATGAAAACAACCAGAATAATGAATTAAAGTGTTATTTATATATTCCAGACCCTTGCCGTTGAGGTCACAGGAGCTTATGCACCAGCACTAAATTAGCTTCTTTCTCGTCGCCGGCAGCAGCGAACAGTGAGTTATGTTACAATGTGTGACCATCTACAGTCCGTGTGAGCTTTGATCTTCTTTGAGTTTTCGTTGCTTTTGCGCTCTTAACCTGTTAACTGAGTCAACCTAAGCATATTAATTGTTTTCGTCTTCTAAACACTGGGATCGAATAAGAGGATAGTGTTCTTCCTAACGGTATATTAATCGCCGTTGTGGGGTTTTGTTTGGTGGGGGGGGGGGGGGGGAGTGGGACATATGATAAGGTCAATGCCTGATGACAGGTCTACCATAACTGCTAGGTGAAAAAGACATTTTCGTCGATATCTTAGCTGAATGATGCTTTTTGTGACATTGTCCAGGAATATTTTATAGGAGCGTGTTGTGGTATAATTTGTGACGAATGTGCAATGATCTTTTGACTAGCTGTCCTTCATCAAGAAGAAGGTCGTGAAATAGTGCATCGCTTTTGTGAATAATGATTGCCAACATGACAAACTGGCAGGGATGTGCAAGCAATTAATGGTTGTATTCATATTACCTTTACATGCGTGTTGTGGACCACTTGACATTGATTTACGTTGTTTGAATAGTTCCAAAAGGCCAGGGACGTTTACATAACGATTACGGGCAATGTCAAATCGCAAAAGGTATGTCGACACTGAAAGGCCGTTATTTTCAAACGTCTTCGGCAGGTCGGTGGCAATTAGTATCAAACATTATCAGGAGGGTGCCTTTAATTTGCTCATAGTGTGCAAGTGAAAGTAGCTTTCGACGTATTATATCTTATAACAACGGCGATGGACGAGAAATAAGCGCCATCAGATTTGTGTTGCCACTCTGTACCACCATGTTAGTGTAGTTGAGTTGTGTTATCCTGTTGTTGAACCTAGGATTGATAGCTAATATTCAAATGACAAAAATACTATCCAGCCATCTACCATTCCAACATTTTGCCGCTCAAGAATTCGGCATGTTGATAGCCACATGTTAAATAATTAACCATGGTGTTGGAAACTGAACAATTCAATGACACCAGATGGTGAATGATGTACTGATATCCAGAACTTCGTTTTAAGGCGATGTGATTGTCGACCAAGTGTGGATAATCGTAAACTAATCTACATTCATCGCACAAACCCCTCAACCCCAAACCAATCAATACCCAAGTAATAAGAGTGCTTTTGAATTTAATGTTAGATAAACAGAAAGTTATCTAATAAATTGTCCGAGTTCAGTAGGACACGTAAGAACAATCACGTATATATTTTACAAAATAAGAAACCTTGCAGGTCACTTGCTTCAGTGTTACGAAATGACATGCCTGTGACAAACCGTTGACGGGTCCGCCGTTATCATAAGCATCTCAGATAGTCAGACTCAAATGATGAATTAAATTCGATATGACACAATCAGCTGATCATATAAATCAATCAAACCTATTGAGAATCGGTATGATAAATTCCAACATTGCAATTTGCGTTGTTCAAAATGGCTCCCATGGTTTTGTTATCAGAACAAGTAGTTTGACTCATTGATAATTATCATTATTTCTGTTGAAACAGACCGAGATAATGTGCTTACTTGACGGGTTAGGCGGCCATGATGAGCGTTAATACCATTCAGGGGTTGTCGGAGATCCATATCTTTCATGGCCATAGGGCATTCCTTCGAATAGCGATTTACACACTGGTTTTAACTATGTATTGATAGTGCGACGTTGATGTATGAGGATGGTTTTTAACACACAACCATTATTCAGTGCAACACAACTCTGCTAGGACCATACCGTTGAACCACGATGCACACAACTAATTAAAGTTGGACAAATTGAGGCTGTTCGGTCTGGAATAATTATTTCACCATCAGAGTGTAACCATAAAACACTTTGTTATCATCACGATATATAATGAGCCCTCAATAGTCTAACCAATATCAGGTTACTACTATGAACAATAGTTCAGACAATGATAGACATTGGTGCCCGTTAGACCGAAATTGATTAAGATCTAGTTGGTCTTTGGGTCATTAATCAACACGAATAACCATAACTGAGGTGTTCTATTTGCTTTTTATTGAGGATAATGCATCTAAGCATTTACAATATAGCCATTTCACTATTCAAATGAAAGTTTAACTGTATTATATTAATGGCGATTGCTCAGAGGAAATTTTCTGCCACCGTAATTGATTAATTACCTATGGCACAAGCTCGGTCAACCTCAAGCCCATCGGGGAGAATGTAACTCGAGTACCTCATATAGGACGCCGTCAAGCCACATACACTACTGTGGTAACAAATCTATTGTTATCGTCAGCGCGTTTTACAAGGGCTTCCGTAGGATTACCTCTTATGAAAGTAGTTTCTGTGTCGTGGAAGACATAGTTTTACGTTAATCTTTCCTGTGCACAGTAATGCACAATTTGTTTTTGTCTTTTTGAGTGTGATCATGACTAAACGATATCGCTCCTTCAATTGAAAAGGATAAATAATCAACCAATGACTCATACAAACCAACCGATACATAATAGATTCTGGTCTTCCAATACCCTCCTCTTTATATAAATGTCATTGTCATTATTTAGGCACAAATTGAGCAGGATATGTCAACTTGTGCTTAGTTACTAACCAAATCGAGCAGGATCAGTCAACTTGTGCTTAGTTACTAACCAAATCGAGCAGGATCAGTCAATTGGTGCTTAGTTACTAACCACATCCGTTGAAGCATACACAGAACATTAGCTCTGATGGTACATTTTTGAAGACCGATTCTCTTGCATCATGTAAGTGCACTAATCCTCTTTTGACGATAACTAGGATTTATCAAAGTATGAATCCACTTATACTTTTCGCAACGAACTCGTCTTTACATAAGCCTTATAGAGAACAAATAATTTTGTGGCACATGGCAATTGTCTTGCACAAGGTATGTGCTTGAATCTGCACGTGGTTTTGGCACAGCGGATCAACTAGGCATTTTAAACGTTTTCGCCATATGGCATTACACGACCACATGACCACACTCATGGATATGTATTGCTTAACAATGTCAGACGCTCGCTGATTTTCAATGCACACCCTTTTTGTGCAGGGATTGTATCAGTAATGCGTCTCATTTTACTAACGCAACATTTAGGTCCCTTCTTAGTAAAAGCCTATATCATAACAGCTTAAGAGCACAATGACTATGGTAATCTGTAAAAAAAGCTGCTATATTGCAATATGTTACAATGAATGGGTTGCATAACCTCATATTCCGCCAATTGCTAGGCACCGTTATCATTGCTAGGCACCGTTATCATTGCTAGGCACCGTTATCACTGCTAGGCACCGTTATCATTGCTAGGCACCGTTATCATTGCTAGGTACCGTTCTCATTGCTAAGTACCGTTATCATTGCTAGGTACCGTTATCATTGCTAGGTACCGTTATCATTGCTAGGTACCGTTATCATTGCTAGGTACCGTTATCATTGCTAGGCACCGTTATCATTGCTAGGTACCGTTATCGTTCTCACATTTCTATCAAATATGTGTTGTGATTATGGCAAAATGTTAAAGTTACATGGGCTGCTGTCACTGAGTGCACCATAAAGTCGCGCGTGGGTCAGACTGTAGTGCATTACTCATCGCTGTGAACTGGATCTTGTCCTGCTTTGATAGTGCTAGATGTGGTAGAAGCTTAAATCACGACGAATGACTAGCTGTGATGTAGCGATGATGGCCATTGTCGACAGCACCATAGAGAGTTGATGAGTCCATATTGCTACTGGATTACGGTGTACCTTAATACGAACCCATATAAACCATGTCCTTGAGCAATGTCGCTCATAGCACTCCATGTACCCACCTCCCATCATAATTACATATCCCTATCACATATCCGTGCTTTTGCTTTGCTTCCGAGCGATCTGTCATGTTTATAGCCACCTTGAACATTTTGTGTCCTTGTCATACCGACCTTTGCTTATTAACACCATCATCGCAACAAAAACGGAACTAACTAGTGAGTTAGATAACGGGAATGGTATTTGCTATCTTACGTATATTGGATTTATATGTTCGAATCTAATGAGATTATTTTAAATGATGCGAGTATTAATAGGATAGATTAAACAACGTAGGACCCCCCAGCCCCTAACTGAATATTGTTCAAGAATAGATGTCAGTATGGTTTGTTCTGACCATTTAGGTTAACACCTACCCCATCTAATCTATTGTCATTTTGTAAACGTGCATGAACAGCATGACTAAATACCATCCAGCTCATCTCGTTTACAAACCTGAGGATGTAATTCTAAAACCTCGCCCAAGGTCGTAAACAATACCATAGCAAATAAGGCACTTAATGCCTTGGCGAAATGTATTGTAAGACTGTAAGACTGAAAAGTGCGACTGATATTTTCACTGCTGATTACCTTTGTGCTTATTTAGTATCCTCACAAAAATGTCATCCAGTTCTTCATTGTTATTTATGTATCGTCATTAAAACATTGCTTTAGAACACCTCCATTTAGAATGGTGACGGATAAAGAAATGATTTCCAACTCGTGCTTAATTACCTTGGTATAAAAAAGCTAACAAGGCGCGTGCTTTTGTTTCAGTGCTCTTGATTAAACAGGGACACCGATATTATAGTGATAAAACATAGGTAGTCAGTATTTAAGTTAATTAATGAATCAATCGTGCTGGTCAGTGAGGGAAACCAAACGGTGCCTAACAACATCATCATTAATGATGATGATGGAAGCAATGTTCGCAGATTTCAATCTTAGCTTAACTACCTGTGTAGTAAAAGCTTTACTCATGATTAAAAAGGGACACAAACTTGTGTTTTAAAAGAAAATGTCCATTAAAGTGAATTGACATCGTTGCTCAATACAGACGTTAATCAATGAATGAATAAATTCAATTGCACTGTTCCGAGAGAAAACCTCATTCGAAGCGCTAAGATGTGATTTTCAACGACTTACAAAAAGTTTATAATCAGGTGTTGGAAAAAAGTGTTGTATATCAAACTGTTAACTAAATTTAAACAAGAGGTAGAAAGCACAACACAGTGTTTTCCTTTGGTGAACATCTTGCCTTTTAGGCAACCAGTGTGACTACACCTTAAGAGGAGCATGTGTTAAAATGAACATGTTTTGAAATAATAAAGACCAATAAACTCTTATGTGCCGCCGAATGCGAACATGTATTCCTCCATACTATGGGGCTATTTTGAACAGCTATTACCAATTCAAATTAATTGGACTCAAGTTTCAGCAAGTCAATCCCAACGCAATAAAACGCACCTGAATGGAGTGGATATATTGCTGTAATGTTTTCCTACCTTAATTAAACTGCATTTCAGGCCACAAGTTAACTGATTGGTGCGGCGATTGCTAGGAGCTTTGTCCTGCATGTGTATACACGATAAGAATCGTAAAACATTCAAATCGAATGGATGCCACCTGCTAAAGATTTATAGCCACCATACAATTCTTTATATGGTTTGATGGAGTCTCGCTAGCCGAGGCAGACGGTTGCCTGGGTATCATCCATACTTTTACACGCCTTTTGGTTCAAGCTTAAAGAACATGGTGTCAATTAAAGCTTAGTTGATTTGTATGATTGATTACCACCGGTGATATACCTCACTGCATATATCTATGGTCATCTAATAAAATATGTGTAACAGGATTCAATAGTCACATTGCGGAAGTGATGAAACTATTGGTTTCGGAATCTATCAAGCAAACGAAACTGCCGTGCGTATTCCTAATACTTAGTGTTTGCTACAATTAAAGATAAATTGTCTTAGATTTTGATGAACAAGACGGTGGCCCTGATGTGCTCTCCCTTTCAAGTCTGAATATTAGTATGGAGTGTGGTCGTTGGGCGGCGATGATATAGCGTTAAGCCTGTCGGCTGCGCTGTTCATATTGGGGTCGGTGATGAGCGCGGTGAACGGTGATCTATGTCATGGTATGGAACGCGGAATGTCATTAACATGGTTAAATGCATGGGCAATCAAAGGTTGTGTTATGCAGTGATGGTGAAAGGATAGGCCATTACTACCCCTGTCCATCCTAACCTTCAGTCTGGGCAAAAATACGGTAGGAATCGAGGTATTTGATGACAGCGAAGTGAGCAATATGTTCCACGCTCGCGATGGTACGGATGGTACGGTGATCATAGCTGATGCAGCAGAGCACCAATCAATCGAACTGCTACGAATAACTAACTGATTTGTATTCTTGGAAAATGGTTTTGCTGTAGTGCTAAGATGACCCTCGTATTCCTAAGATATCTGAGCATATTTCGATGTAACACAGACAGACACACACTTGCACATACAGGCAGACTGACACATACAGACAAACAGACAAAAACGGACACACAGACACGCACACACTGACCAACGCACGCACCGACACACGCAGATGCGCACACACATGCACACGCGTGACCATAGTTGTTTTCGAATAATAGAGTGTTAATAGAATATGATTGTCATGGTCGATCGGAACCAAGAGTGCGTTATTGCTTACTTCATCTCGCGGGTGTGAGGCCAAGTGTTTATATAAATATACCATACCCGTTACTAACGACGCCATGTTAACACTGGGTTAAATATTTCAGCACGTCTGATTAAAGCCTTAAATGTCATAATAATGAATGTTTTGAAAACCGTCAACGTATATGACAATCAACAAGCCACCACCAAAGCCGGTCGGATAGGCACATAATTAACGACTCATGTGCGATCTATTTTGCTTGCTCGTAACTTTTCTGTTTGCCAGTGTAGTAATTATACTCGTCTTTTTAACACCGAGTATAGATGCCCATCCATAGAACCCCAAATGCGTTTGTTCTCCGTTAAAAACGTCTTGGATGAGAAGTCAAAAATATGGACCTCGATATTTAGCAAATTTGATAGAAGAGAAAATATTTAATCTACTGGAAAAACATCAGTTAATTAACTTGGGTCATTCTTATCTTCCCGATGACGTAGCACCACTTGGTCCACACAATAGAGGTTAACAGATATCAGCACAGAATAATATTGTTATTTAAGCGAGAACAGCACGGGGATGATAAATTGTCGTTGCATTGACAAATGAGTTATGTAGTATGCCTGATGACAAATGATGACTGGTCTATATATGTATGATGAATTAGGTGACTTCGTCGAGGTCGGTGCTGAATGAGTTTTGTGATATAGATTGTTTTGGCGGAGCGTTTTGCAGTTGAAGTTTAATCTACCTTTACAAACCAACCGTTGAAGACTAGGCATTTTGTCATTACTGCCATGAACTGATCGGCATTGATTAGAGTTGCCTGGATGATAGCTATGGGCCGATTGTTTTTACGAGGTATTACAATGTTTGCATGACAACGACGATGGTCATTATATAATTGCAATTGGTCTATTGCTATTTAATAGCCATTATTGTTGGACGCCGTCGGCAGGTCGATGACAAATTTGTATCCAATAGTATTTGGTGCGTGATATTTACTTATTGTTAGCTTCGAAGTTGAAATGAGGGTGACTTTAGTCGTCGCCTGTCTTATAACAACGACAACGGACACGCATGATTTAGGCAATTAGTTTTCTCTCCTCTAGTGCCTTAACGTTGGACTATTTTAGAACTGAGAAGCTGAACCTGGTGCGCCGCATCACCTGGGCCATCGCATTAGGCGTTGCAAATATCGACTACTAAGCTGTTCCTCTTCACTTTGTTAGCTTGTTACTAAGGAATGATGGTGTTGTTGTATGACCATGACAACCGGGTTATCAGACGTCGGACTCGTGCTTATCGGTAAAACCTACATTGGTCGATGCAGGGTTAACGTTAGGCTGCGTTTGGATTCCCTGAACATATTGTAGGTTTCCATGGTATACAAGAACTTCTGGAGGGCGCGGATGATAAACAAATATCTGCGACCAAAGCCACCCAATACTAGTGTGTTATTGATGATCGCTTGCTTCCAAGGCCACTTGTTATGAAGATGCAAGTTATAAAGGGTACGGCGAAATATATACAATATCTATAATGTAGGGCAATGTGCCCTCTGTCTTGTTTTTGAAACCGTTATGTTGGCTAGCGATAATTATCGCGACTGGTAGGCTCTCCGTGAGTTCACACCTCAACCTGAGAGAATAGTTCTCCTTATTTCTAGTGTTGACATAGGTATAGATAGGCTTCATTCAGCACAGGCCAGCCCTCTGCCTTCTATTACTCAGCCATGGTTTTAGCCGCTTATCTAAAAAGTCGCATCGACGGACCTGAAGGGCCATGTTTTTTCAATATCAAAAGCAAGTAGTTTGACTCGTTTCTGTTTAACTAGGTCGAGGTAATGTGCTAACCTGGCGGTAGGCGCACTGGAAATGCGCACAGCATAATATAGTAATGGCAATATAGGGGTTTATGTCACTTTGAACAATGAAGAGATATTGCGACGGTCATGGATGAGGATGATTGTGGTGATTGGACAACTTCCCTTTAAGTGCCAGCGCCCATTGGCACAAACCCGTTGCCCAGAGCGGGCTGCAAAACTTATTGTACGAGGGTCCAGCATGATACTCTTGAGCAACCGGGTTAGGTTGATCTCCTTTCAGAGGTGGGACAGCCATTTAACGTGATCATCTGAGTCACAAGTAACCAGTCTGGTTTTCACACCTTGGGATCGAACCCACAACCCGTGGCTGGAAAGGCGACACAATAAACAAATACGCCACGAGAACCGGCCCTCGTCGCATATGCCAATTAGATTGATCCGTCTTAGTGTAGCTACAAGCTTAAACCGCCATCAAAGAGACATCGAGAACGGTTGCATGTAAAAATTAGTTACCCCGAATCCTGGCTATTGCTTGGTAAGGTGTAAGTGATTACAATATGGTTATTGACGTTAAAGGTAAAATGGAGAACGACTTAATATGTGCCTATTTCGGTTAACGCTGGTGTTCAGGTTCAGGTATTCTTACGCAGTCCAAATAAGCGAAGCTTAGTCGTTGCCTTTGCAATTTATTGAGGATAATGGAATTGTTCACCATCTGAATAAAAAGTAGCTAGTATTGTATTAACACGTGATCTCCCAGAGGTAAGCTTTGGTCATTAATGAGTTCAACAATGACAGTACAGCCTAATTGATTCATAACCAATGGCGATAGCGAGGTCAACGTGAACACGTCGCATACATCTTTTGTATTCGAAAATACTAATTCGGCATTGGTAATATTTCCTCATATTGTAGTAGTTTCTGTGTTATGGAAGACATAGTTTTCTGAAAGTCTGTTCCGTATGCAGGTTATATTAGTCATTAAATCGCTCCTTCAATTTGAAAGGAGAAATTAAAAATCAATTATTTTTGCCCATCAACTCACATATGAAAGATGTTACTATTCAAATATTCCCCTGTTAAGTTTGAATATCTATGTCATAATAGTGCCCCTATGCCAAAATTGAGTGGTATAAGGCAGCTGATGCATAAAAATAATCCATTTCTTTTGAAGCATAAAAAGACCATATGCTCTCGAAAAACATTACGGAGGGCAGATTCTCTTGCAATAAGTAAGTATACGATCCTACTGTTGGTGATTAGATAACCAGGATTTAGTTTAATATAGATCCATTGATCAAATATACGAGTTACTCAAGTGAGCCTTTCAGAGACCATAAGCTTGGGATTATTATTTGGTAATAATCAGCATTTGATTAGATATTCTAGTGGACAGAGGATGTAAAAGGCCTTTATATAAGTTACTGTCATATGTAATTACACGATCATACCCATATATGTGCTTGGTCTAGCAATTACAGTCATTCACAAATTATTAATGCACACCTTGTTTGTTCAACTCGGAGGGATGATAATATGAATGTCTCATTTTACTGAATAGTAGAACGAAACTCAGTAATAGCCTCAATTGTAAACTTACAATGGCCATGAGAGCTGCCATATTGTAATATGCTGAAAGTGACAACAGGTGGGTTATATCAGCTTATGCTGTTGCGGCATGTTTCGCCATTTTAATGCTCAATAGAAAGTGTTTACAGACATGAATTGACGCAATGCCTGGCAAGAAACGTTTGAAGTTAGTGATGTGACTCATTGACTCTTATAAATGTTTGAATGAGATTGCTTGTTCATCATTGTGTGTCGAGGATAAATTTCTCATATTTCCATCGTTTTTGTTTTTTTATGCGGTATGAGGAAATGTTGAAGCTGTATGGGTTGCTGATATTGAGTGCCTCACGTTGTGTTGTGTATGTTAAATGTGTAGTGTATAGCTAATCGCTGCCTGTCTAAGCTTTGACAGCGATGGACGCGTTGACAGAAGGCAACAGATTCAGGTACGATGATGCTATGCTATGGCACCTATTTGGCATCACTACTGCAAATGTGATGGTGACTGCTTAGCTTTTTGTACTATACTAAGTGTCTAAATGAGCTCACATCACGACAAGAGACTAGCTGTGCAATTAGGATGATTGCCAATGCGGGCGGTTAATTAGTGCTAATGATGTGCCACAATACGACTACAACTATGCCATGTCCTTGAGCAATGGCGCTCATAATACACTGAAGTATGCACCCACGCTATCACTTTGCTCACAAGCGGATCCGTCAAGTTTATAGCCACTTTGGGTATTTTGTATCCGTGTTACACCGACAATTGTTTATCAACACCATTAGTGCAGCTAAAACAAAACAAATGAGTACGTTAGGTAATGAGGCTGATGTGTGCTGCCTTACATAACTCATTACAATTGATTTAAATAATATATTTGGATCTGAGGATGTTCTTTTAAAATATTTCTATAATAGATAAAGCGATGTCTAACACCTTAACACTGAACCAAACATTGTTCCAGTAATATAAGCCTTCATGGTGTGTTCATTTCAGTTAACACCTACTCCATTCAATCTATGTCATTTCGTAAAGGAGCACGAACAGCATGACTGAATACCATTCAGCTCATCTCATTTACAGGAATGAGGATGTAATTCTAAAACCTCGTCCAAGGTCACCAACAATACCCTAGCAAATTAGGCAGCTTATCTCACAGCGATAGCTAGATGTAAGACTGAAAGGTTACTATTTGCTAAGTTGCTGACTTTCTCCTTGTTTGTGAAACATTCTCACTCAAGACTTTTTTCACCTTGGGTGATATGTCTTTCATTGCTCAACATTATCTTCATTTATGATTGCGATGGATTAAATCACTTAAGCAAATTGTCAAATCATGCTAGATTACCTAAATACAAAGCAAGTTGCACTTGTTGATTTTATGGTAGCGCCCCATAATGGTAGGCGCACAGCATAGTATAGTAATGGTAATATAGGGGTTTATGTCACTTTGAACAATGAAGAGATATTGCGACGGTCATGGATGAGGATGATTGTGGTGATTGGACAACTTCCCTTTAAGTGCCAGCGCCCACTTGGCACAAACCCGTTGCCCAGAGCGGGCTGCAAAACTTATTGGACGAGGGTCCAGCATGATACTCTTGAGCTAACCGGGTTAGGTTGATCTCCTTTCAGAGGTGGGACAGCCATTTAACGTGATCATCTGAGTCACAAGTAACCAGTCTGGTTTTCACACCTTGGGATCGAACCCACAACCCGTGGCTGGAAAGGCGACACAATAAACAAATACGCCACGAGAACCGGCTCTCGTCGCACAAGCCAATTACATTGAGCCGTCTTGGTGAAGCTACAAGCTTAAACCGCCATCAAAGAGACACCGAGAACGGTTGCATGTAAAAATTAGTTACCCCGAATCCTGGCTATTGCTTGGCAAGGTGTAAGTGATTACAATATGGTTATTGACGTTGAAGGTTACAGTGAGGTAAAATGGAGATGTCTTAATGTGTGCTTATTGCGGTTAACGCTGGTGTTCAGGTTCAGGTATTCTTACGCAGTCCAAATAAGCGAAGCTTAGTCGTTGCCTTTGCAATTAATCGAGGATAATGGAATTGTAAGCATTTCTAACATCAACATTTTGTTGAGTAATTACTGGATCAGTGGTTTCAATCACACTGTTCAGAGAGGGATATCCTATATGGTTTTAAACCACTTATAAAGAGAACAAAAGCAGAATTTCATAGAATTTGATGAGTATGTGATATGGCCTGCATCACATTATTGATTATATTTGGAGGAGTGTGGGAATGTACCAGGTAGTGTTTTCCTTTGGTGTACCCAATGCGTTTCAGTGAAGTAGGATGTCCACCAAGACCACATTAAAATGCGCATGTGTTCAAATAAACAAGTGTGGAAAGATAATGATAGAGGCCAACATATTCGCATGTGCCTACTCCCATCACGTGGGCAGCTAAGACAGTGATGTTCGATATCGAAATGATATCAGTGAGTCAATTCTAACACAATAATATGCGCATGGAATGAATGGCAATATTGCTATGCTGTTGTCAATGTTAATCACACCATTGCCAAAGTTGATGTGATTGCAAAAGCCCTTCGTGCTCGGCGAAGAATGAATGAGAATCTGAGTATTGGCAAAGAGCTTTGTCCTGCATGTGTATCTACGATATCAATCACAGCCAATGCCAATTGAAGGTATGCTGACCTGCTTAAGATTTTCAGTCACCATCCGATTCTTGATATGGTGTGATGGAGACCCACTGAGCGAGACAGTGTGACAAATACATGGCATCCATGCAATCGGTCATTAATTCATACACCGTTAGGATTGAACTTTTAGCACATGATATTTAGCATATCATACAATTGATGACCGCGTTAGGTTCATCCTTTTAGTGATAACTACTTGTTATATACCCAACTACATATATCACTACCAAGAATGGCCACACATCTGAATGGACAAATTACGAATGTGATAGATCTACTATTTTCTTAAGCAAAGGAAATCCCCATGTGTGTTCCCCATTCTAAGTGTTTACTACGACAAAAGTATCTTTTTATGTCGCGCATATTTACACGCGCCCATTAATGGCAAAATGAGAATGTTATGCATGCTCCGCCGAAAGTTAATGGTACTTACATAAGCACCAGCTGAGAACACTGCGGGGTGTGAAGTGAACAACAGGGTAGCCCTAGCGCGTCTTTCTTCATCTCGTGTCTGCATAATAGCGGAATATATAATGCGGTCCAGAGAGTAGTGTAATGGGTGGCGGTGAGCTAAAAAAACAGGCTTACCACCACACGTGACCAGGGTGACGGTGAAAAGGGTGATCCATTTCAGGGTTTGGCACATGGAATGTCATTAATGTGGTTAAATGCATGAGCACTATAAGGCAATGTCAAACAGCGCGTTAAAGATACCGTTTGGAGCGCTGATGGAATTGATGGTGAAAGGGTATGCGTCAGCTCTTATAGCTTTTAGTACCCCTGTCTTCCATAACTTTCTGTCCCAACGAGGTCTAGGTCGCAATCGAGTTAGGTAATGAAAAGTGCTATTTGATATTAACGGGTGCTATTTGATATTACCGAGTGTGTACATTGGTCGATATTATGTCATCTTTGTTGGCGTGAATTTTTGGATTTCCTGGAAATATTCTTGCTTGAGGCATACTATTATATGCGCGTTGTCTTCTAAAAGGTGAGGGGGATTTTTAAAGATTTGCTACGACGGCCACCTTAGACCCTTATGTGGTTAATTACCGCTTGGCCCATAGGCGCCGTGCACAATACACACCGGTTGAAATTTTTACTAGTAACCTTTGTCATTGAACGACACATCTATTTCCTTTTGTTTCTAATCTTGCCATAAATTTTACCAAGGTGTTTAAGCGTTTACGGGGTCATGCTCAAATGCTAATTATCACTAATATCGTCGGCTCTATTGGATAATTTGTACGCTTAAGGATGAACCCGACACACGTCTTGTTTTAAGATTTAATCTGTATTTGTAACGTACACCACGCCTAGTTGGTCGCCTTAGAACTTTACATGTCTGTGGTGACAAAGTCTTAATTGCATATAGTTGAGTGAGGCTAACAAGGGTGTTGAACTCTTTAATAAAACATTGCTTTGAAGAGGTATTTAAGCGGTATTTTAGGAAACCTGCCCAAGTAGCCAAATCATCTTCATCTATCACTACGCTATATAAACCTCTTCGTCAAACCCCTGAGTTGCGTTTCGTTTAATTTTCTGTCGCGTGTTTTATGTTGCCCATACATTAAATTTGGGATTTTGTTTTGTGAACTTACCATGCTCCATCAAATGTTAATGGTCAACTGCGTTTTAGGCTGAATATGGATCATAAATACAACAACAGTGCAAAAATAACGATGAACAGATCTCGTCGTGACGTCCAATATAACTTGGCCAATTAAATCTTTCATTTGTGATTATCTATCTAAAGAAGCAATCGACCTTCAACACTGATGCGAAAATGCGTAATTTATGTAGATCCCCTTTTTGTCTGTTGGGATGTGAATGCATTTAGTGCTACTGGTTAATCCGTGAGCTGCAATAGGACTTCTAATAAGACCATCTGTTTGAGTTGAATCGTGACACGTGGCTTTCTCATTTTGTAGCCTCCGGAAGGCTCAGAGGCATCGTACTTTACTTACATCCAAGCTGCGAGGGCTTCGAAACTCGATGTGGGCAGCGTATTTGTAGGTAATGACACTTAAGGGGAGCTCTCCAAGCACTACATCACCCGCACCCATCACCGATGCATTATCACCACGTTGTTGAAAGCGATATTAATTAAATTAATCATCTTACACCTGTGTGCACTGCGTTAGGCATTCGTCAGACTTGCCATCTGGCGCGTGATTCGCCCCCTTCCTCTTCCTCTATAAGCAACTGGTTCGTGCCCAACGGAAGCTAAATCTTCGTTGATAAGTAGTCCGTCCTTGTCTAACAGGAATCTATTTTTGCATGGTTATTAAAGACATATCTATTTTAAAAACTACCCTCAAGGTACGCCGCAATGTCAAACGGCAAACAGAGTTGAGCACGCGCTGGTGACAGCAGGTGATATATAGCCTCTAGCTTGGGATTTCTACGCCATTACCTGAAACTGTAGTGCTGTGTCAGACATAAACGTCTTGCACCTTTCTCTAGTATAACTGAACAAACCCATAGATAAAACGCGCAAGTCAATCCAGGTTTAAGGTGGTTTGCTTTGGAAAATCAATATAGATGGGGTTTCTGCGAGGAAATGCCACAAAGTAAAGGAGAAAGATAGGCTCTACAGCAGCATGAAAGCAACTGCTCCAATGCTCTGACAGCATACAACTGCACGTTCTGGTAATAAAAGTTCTGCAAAACAAGTCGTGTATTATCTACAATTGTCTTATTCTATTGCACAAGATTTCTCTCACATTAAATCATCTTGACGCAATACATTTTCCATTAGACACCGTTGCCATATGCGTGAAACAGGCATCCTATTAAATGAGTACAAATGTATATAAATGATAATAGAATTGAAAACACAGTGCATGTAGCATTCTATCTCTCGACTATCGTATCAACAAGCATCACGTTTATTCTTCAAAACGTTCTTGTAGTAAAATGAACATTTACATCGTATTCTATTCTATTTCAGCACAATGTACCTCTCATAAGGTGAGCAAACAAAGATGCCGCATTTTGCCAAATATATATTAATGGTAGCTACCGGTATTTATCCAAATATCAGTCAAAATGCTATGGTTATACAATTTAAGCAGACTAAATGGTGGGCATGGCAATATGGGCTCATAAATGATATCGATTAAAATATGAGACGCTCATCCAAAATTCTGTTGAATTTATATTTGCATTTACAAGCTATTGCATGCGCTATAGCTTTATTCGTGCCCTATTGGCATCGCCTGTTCAGTTTTATGCTTTACATCTCCGGAAAATGTTGGCATTCTATTTTTTGGCGAGAGTAGTTTTCTCACCAGTCGTGTCAGACACCATTACGGTACATATAATAAATATATGTGGCATTTGCCTCGCATCCAAACATGGTATATGCAACGGCGCTGCATTTTGGAAAGGCTTCAAATTCCCATGTTCAATAACAAACCGGAATGAGGCTCATTTTGCCATTCGTTTTACCGAATAATGCTCCAGTTGGACTGATACTGACAGTGTGCGTAAGTGTTTTCGCAAATACGATAAAGGTATGTGTGTGAAACGTTAATTTAACAAAGGCTCATACGATATCAGAATTGTGCCTCTCGCGGCTTCTGATGAAAACATAATCGCATCCAACTCACGGTAGCAACAATGTAGCTCTTAATGTTTATTGACATTCACAAAACCATTGCAGAAATTTAGTGCAAAATGCAAACAAGAAAACATAACATATGTTTTTGATAATATGCGGTAACTCACTCACTCACTCACTCACTCACTCACTCACTCACTCACTCACTCACTCACTCACTCACTCACTCACTCACTCACTCACTCACTTACTAAAAACAGCTCTCATATAATTGCGGAATTAGAATAAAGGGACACCGTGTGTTATTATGATGCAGTATGTGAAAGATGTTATTCCAGCAGTCGATTGTTGTTCATAAACGGAGAGGAACAGCTCACTGTATATTGGGCATGTCGTAACCAATCTTTGATATTGACTAACAATCTGGAGTACTTGAAGGGGAACATTTCGCTGAAATTTCATCATTTTCAGCTGATGGAAATATCTTAGCAGTGTTTTGCTTTTTGTGCACCAACAAAACATTTTGCTGGACATTTACGGTTATATGGGCTTTGTGTTACATGCGAAGATGGGCACCCAACATCTTTGCCAACGAAGATAAAGCTTGCAGCAGGCAAGTTAATATGCTGATTTGATGACCTAAATCCTACGTCAATGTCTGCTGGGCAGGTGTGATACACAGCTTTGCATCGTTATGTGGCATTTTTCTCACATAAGTATGGCATCTAATCCGATTTTCAGTTTGTATCAAATAAATGTTAACCAATTACTTATTTATAAAATCCGTCCGGACACAACGAGAGAATGGGTGTTCTGCATTTAATTATTTTCATGTTTCAAATTCTGTTCTGATATATAAAAATAAACATTATGGAATGCGACACGTACAAATTGAAATCGCATGATGAAAAGATTATTCCCTGTTTTTGTACTGTTATAATTGCATGATCAAAACTTTATGCTGATTTATATGTCAACACAGAGGGCTCCTTCCAATTAACATGCAGCTCTGCCATGCTGTTCTTTCAGACCCCTTAGGTTTCCCTCCTCTGTTATCAGATAAATTGACACACAATTGGCGGCATGTCACCTAATGAACCGATGACCATTGACTTACATCGTTACTACCGCGATGGTGATGTCGTTGATGAGATAATGATAATTGCTAAAATGCATTTTCACAAGGACTTTCTAACGCCCCGCTCATGCCGAGTTTCAGCCTTGATAGCCAAGAGCTTTCTGTCGCTCCATTTCGCGTGTTGTTTGTCGTTGTATACATGTTAATACGATCTTCTTTAGCGGTAATATCACCCAGATTGTATAGGGGTTACTTTTAGCCCTCATATTGACAAATCTCTCGAATTATTGATTAAAGATATTATATAATTTGTGAGAGAATATTACCGTTACCTCATGTCACCTAACTGAAGGACGTGAACATATGTACCACGTACTTAATAATTACCCTGCTGAATGAAGCTCGACCGTTAAACATTTACTTCCTATTGCACTGCTTAAGCTCTGAAAATAGATACCCCATAAGTGGAAGCACAATAGTGCATTAACAGTTTCATGTCATATGTGTGTTTCATGTGTTCAGTTTTAACAAAATGATACAAACTTGGAAACGAATACATCGGCACAAAGAAGTTGTATACATATTGGACGTTATATGACAACGGTTATGTTGGCAATCATGTATTGATGAATACAATTATCTACTTTGAATAGTCAAACTAGGGCGTTGTAACAACCACACCAGGGCACCTCCGTATTATATATATATATACGTAGATATATATAAATTTATATATATATATATATATATATATATATATATATATATGTGTGTGTGTGTGTGTGTGTGTGTGTGTGTGTGTGTGTGTGTGTGTGTGTGTGTGTGTGTGTGTGTGTGTGTGTGTGTGTGTATCGTACAAGTAATAAGCGTTTCCTCGTTTTTGCATCCTCTACCCATCGCCGTGGTAAACTTGCGATTCATGCTCAGCGCTTTAATTAAATAGATGACAATGGCAATCAGAGAAATCCAAAAATCATTTATTTCGTAAACCACTACCGAAAATGAGCTGCCAGAAGAAGTTTTCTGAATATTTCTGTTGCCACAATCACTGTTTGTAAATGTTGCTCTTCACCATCCCTTTGCTTGCTCGTCACTTCACATGTAAACCGAGTTAAATAAAAGCCTAATCAATTATAACAATATATACACTTGTGTAAAGCTAATTGACTAGGTTCGTCTGTGTTACGCGTGGCAGTAGATGTGTCTGTCGAGATGAAATGCTGGTACGGCTGTTAGTTGCTTTGAGGATGCCGTAAGCTTTGTTTTTAGAAGACTTCTTTGGGACACGAGCGAATTTCATCACATGGCGAATGAGTAATACAATAACTAAGAAAGTGAAATATCGTTGATGTGATACGTAAATCTTGTTACGCTTATTCTGTATCTGTCTTGTTTGAGAAAAATGACGTTCTGCACGAAGAAGGTTATTACCAAATGATCCCGCTCCATTCAGTATTATTTGATACGTAAGTCTTTCTTTTTCCTTTATTACAGGAGCAGGCCAACGATACGCATCGCATGAAGGAAAAATTACTCCATGTTTTCCTTATCCAATAATCAATGAATGGCAATATTGCTATGCTGTTTTCAATGTTAATCACACCATTGCCAAAGTTGATGTGATGCAAAAGCCCTTCGTGCTGAGTATTGGCAAAGAGCTTTGTCCTGCATGTGTATCTACGATATCAATCACAGCCAATGCCAATTGAAGGTATGCTGACCTGCTTAAGATTTTCAGTCACCATCCGATTCTTGATATGGTGTGATGGAGACCCACTGAGCGAGACAGTGTGACAAATACATGGCATCCATGCAATCGGTCATTAATTCATACACCGTTAGGATTGAACTTTTAGCACATGATATTTAGCATATCATACAATTGATGACCGCGTTAGGTTCATCCTTTTAGTGATAACTACTTGTTATATACCCAACTACATATATCACTACCAAGAATGGCCACACATCTGAATGGACAAATTACGAATGTGATAGATCTACTATTTTCTTAAGCAAAGGAAATCCCCATGTGTGTTCCCCATTCTAAGGTGTTTACTACGACAAAAGTATCTTTTTATGTCGCGCATATTTACACGCGCCCATTAATGGCAAAATGAGAATGTTATGCATGCTCCGCCGAAAGTTAATGGTACTTACATAAGCACCAGCTGAGAACACTGCGGGGTGTGAAGTGAACAACAGGGTAGCCCTAGCGCGTCTTTCTTCATCTCGTGTCTGCATAATAGCGGAATATATAATGCGGTCCAGAGAGTAGTGTAATGGGTGGCGGTGAGCTAAAAAACAGGCTTACCGCCACACGTGACCAGGGTGACGGTGAAAAGGGTGATCCATTTCAGGGTTTGGCACATGGAATGTCATTAATGTGGTTAAATGCATGAGCACTATAAGGCAATGTCAAACAGCGCGTTAAAGATACCGTTTGGAGCGCTGATGGAATTGATGGTGAAAGGGTATGCGTCAGCTCTTATAGCTTTTAGTACCCCTGTCTTCCATAACTTTCTGTCCCAACGAGGTCTAGGTCGCAATCGAGTTAGGTAATGAAAAGTGCTATTTGATATTAACGGGTGCTATTTGATATTACCGAGTGTGTACATTGGTCGATATTATGTCATCTTTGTTGGCGTGAATTTTTGGATTTCCTGGAAATATTCTTGCTTGAGGCATACTATTATATGCGCGTTGTCTTCTAAAAGGTGAGGGGGATTTTTAAAGATTTGCTACGACGGCCACCTTAGACCCTTATGTGGTTAATTACCGCTTGGCCCATAGGCGCCGTGCACAATACACACCGGTTGAAATTTTTACTAGTAACCTTTGTCATTGAACGACACATCTATTTCCTTTTGTTTCTAATCTTGCCATAAATTTTACCAAGGTGTTTAAGCGTTTACGGGGTCATGCTCAAATGCTAATTATCACTAATATCGTCGGCTCTATTGGATAATTTGTACGCTTAAGGATGAACCCGACACACGTCTTGTTTTAAGATTTAATCTGTATTTGTAACGTACACCACGCCTAGTTGGTCGCCTTAGAACTTTACATGTCTGTGGTGACAAAGTCTTAATTGCATATAGTTGAGTGAGGCTAACAAGGGTGTTGAACTCTTTAATAAAACATTGCTTTGAAGAGGTATTTAAGCGGTATTTTAGGAAACCTGCCCAAGTAGCCAAATCATCTTCATCTATCACTACGCTATATAAACCTCTTCGTCAAACCCCTGAGTTGCGTTTCGTTTAATTTTCTGTCGCGTGTTTTATGTTGCCCATACATTAAATTTGGGATTTTGTTTTGTGAACTTACCATGCTCCATCAAATGTTAATGGTCAACTGCGTTTTAGGCTGAATATGGATCATAAATACAACAACAGTGCAAAAATAACGATGAACAGATCTCGTCGTGACGTCCAATATAACTTGGCCAATTAAATCTTTCATTTGTGATTATCTATCTAAAGAAGCAATCGACCTTCAACACTGATGCGAAAATGCGTAATTTATGTAGATCCCCTTTTTGTCTGTTGGGATGTGAATGCATTTAGTGCTACTGGTTAATCCGTGAGCTGCAATAGGACTTCTAATAAGACCATCTGTTTGAGTTGAATCGTGACACGTGGCTTTCTCATTTTGTAGCCTCCGGAAGGCTCAGAGGCATCGTACTTTACTTACATCCAAGCTGCGAGGGCTTCGAAACTCGATGTGGGCAGCGTATTTGTAGGTAATGACACTTAAGGGGAGCTCTCCAAGCACTACATCACCCGCACCCATCACCGATGCATTATCACCACGTTGTTGAAAGCGATATTAATTAAATTAATCATCTTACACCTGTGTGCACTGCGTTAGGCATTCGTCAGACTTGCCATCTGGCGCGTGATTCGCCCCCCTTCCTCTTCCTCTATAAGCAACTGGTTCGTGCCCAACGGAAGCTAAATCTTCGTTGATAAGTAGTCCGTCCTTGTCTAACAGGAATCTATTTTTGCATGGTTATTAAAGACATATCTATTTTAAAAACTACCCTCAAGGTACGCCGCAATGTCAAACGGCAAACAGAGTTGAGCACGCGCTGGTGACAGCAGGTGATATATAGCCTCTAGCTTGGGATTTCTACGCCATTACCTGAAACTGTAGTGCTGTGTCAGACATAAACGTCTTGCACCTTTCTCTAGTATAACTGAACAAACCTATAGATAAAACGCGCAAGTCAATCCAGGTTTTAAGGTGGTTTGCTTTGGAAAATCAATATAGATGGGGTTTCTGCGAGGAAATGCTACAAAGTAAAGGAGAAAGATAGGCTCTACAGCAGCATGAAAGCAACTGCTCCAATGCTCTGACAGCATACAACTGCACGTTCTGGTAATAAAAGTTCTGCAAAACAAGTCGTGTATTATCTACAATTGTCTTATTCTATTGCACAAGATTTCTCTCACATTAAATCATCTTGACGCAATACATTTTCCATTAGACACCGTTGCCATATGCGTGAAACAGGCATCCTATTAAATGAGTACATCAAATGTATATAAATGATAATAGAATTGAAAACACAGTGCATGTAGCATTCTATCTCTCGACTATCGTATCAACAAGCATCACGTTTATTCTTCAAAACGTTCTTGTAGTAAAATGAACATTTACATCGTATTCTATTTTATTTCAGCACAATGTACCTCTCATAAGGTGAGCAAACAAAGATGCCGCATTTTGCCACATATATATTAATGGTAGCTACCGGTATTTATCCAAATATCAGTCAAAATGCTATGGTTATACAATTTAAGCAGACTAAATGGTGGGCATGGCAATATGGGCTCATAAATGATATCGATTAAAATATGAGACGCTCATCCAAAATTCTGTTGAATTTATATTTGCATTTACAAGCTATTGCATGCGCTATAGCTTTATTCGTGCCCTATTGGCATCGCCTGTTCAGTTTTATGCTTTACATCTCCGGAAAATGTTGGTATTCTATTTTTGGCGAGAGAGTAGTTTTCTCACCAGTCGTGTCAGACACCATTACGGTACATATAATAAATATATGTGGCATTTGCCTCGCATCCAAACATGGTATATGCAACGGCGCTGCATTTTGGAAAGGCTTCGAATTCCCATGTTCAATAACAAACCAGAATGAGGCTCATTTTGCCATTCGTTTTACCGAATAATGCTCCAGTTGGACTGATACTGACAGTGTGCGTAAGTGTTTTCGCAAATACGATAAAGGTATGTGTGTGAAACGTTAATTTAACAAAGGCTCATACGATATCAGAATTGTGCCTCTCCCGGCTTCTGATGAAAACATAATCGCATCCAACTCACGGTAGCAACAATGTAGCTCTTAATGTTTATTGACATTCACAAAACCATTGCAGAAATTTAGTGCAAAATGCAAACAAGAAAACATAACATATGTTTTTGATAATATGCGGTAACTCACTCACTCACTCACTCACTCACTCACTCACTCACTCACTCACTCACTCACTCACTCACTCACTCACTCACTCACTCACTCACTCACTCACTCACTCACTCACTCACTCACTTACTCACTCACTCACTCACTCACACTTACTCACTCATATAGATGGTAGTTTTGCCAAAGAAGCGCAGCATTTGGCCACGGAAGTTCAAGGTTTACACACTGCCCATTCATGTGTAATAGACATGTTGCGACGCCCTGCGTGGTACATACTAACATAGCCAGCTAATCAAAGACTGGATGCATGCATTGCTATTTTAGTGCACTGTTGTGTAGCCGTTTTAAGGCTGTCGAATTTATATCACCACGATTTGAAAGTGGGTGGGTGAGGCTTGTTGTACAAATTCTGGGTTTTATTTAAATATTCAACATATCATTCTACGATTTATTATGAGAAGATCATTGGACTTGCTTCATTTATGGTTAACTGTACTGTCAATGTGGTCTGCCCACGTAGGGCAGCTGGTTCACGTCTGCTGGGTTGGTGAGATGCACAGCTTAGTATAACAACGCACCACACTCTGCCTGGTCCTTGTTTGGTAGAGATCGTTTGTAATACTTTTCTGCCCAACAAGGTCCGCTCACTATGTTAACTATGATCGTGTGACTAAAATAGCCCCCACAAATAATAAGTAGGGCTGACACCATCCAGGAGTTTACCTCATTCTAGAGTCATTAACTGAACACGATACCTTTAAACAACTTCTAATACGTGTCTCAACGATCAAATAAAAAACATCTTGTTTTACCTCATTATTGATCTAATGTTCTGTGCTTAGCGCGTGTATGTGTGCTTGCATATTTATAGGCCTTTAGATTGTGCATTAATCGGTCAACAGGGCCTTTGATATACTATATCTCCACTTCTTAGACTCGATAGAAAGTCGGCAAATGTTGTTTAAATAAATTGTAGATTACAATAGAAACATATTGTCATATAATGATAGTTCGTATACGATTAATTGAAATAACGTTTGAATCTTCTTGAATTGAGTACTGACGGAATAAGCGTTTTAGACATTTTTATACAATTATATGTACCGGCTCTTTAAACAAAGTAGCTTTATATCAATACTGCATTCGCTATGAAGGCATGCATGATACTGACGATTGTAATTTCGGTGTTAATGGCAAAAGTTTTGATGATGATCATTATGAAGGTGATAATAGTAATGGCTGTGAGAATGGCTGTGATAATAATGATGAGAATACTGTGAATGATATTGAATTGTGCCTTTTCGTTCCATTGCCTCACCTATTCTTTGATCACGAAGAGGCAAATCTAGACATCGACAAATATCTCGTGATATTTGTGTCCGAAATTCTACAGTTCTGCATCACAGGAGAAGAATGCAACTTTGGTAAGCATTATACCCTATGAACTCACCCCCGACATTGACAATTGCAATTGCGCTGACACTGGATGATACGAATACACCATATGATGCTATACTGATACATTTCACTGACAATGTCCGACAAACATCGGGCAAACATAATTCACTCTCAGTTGTAATTCCGTAATGGTTTTCTTCCGACTTACTAAAAACAGCTCTCATATAATAGCGGAATTAGAATAAAGGGACACCGTGTGTTATTATGATGCAGTATGTGAAAGATGTTATTCCAGCAGTCGATTGTTGTTCATAAACGGAGAGGAACAGCTCACTGTATATTGGGCATGTCGTAACCAATCTTTGATATTGACTAACAATCTGGAGTACTTGAAGGGGAACATTTCGCTGAAATTTCATCATTTTCAGCTGATGGAAATATCTTAGCAGTGTTTTGCTTTTTGTGCACCAACAAAACATTTTGCTGGATATTTACGGTTATATGGCTTTGTGTTACATGCGAAGATGGGCACCCAACATCTTTGCCAACAAAGATAAAGCTTGCAGCAGGCAAGTTAATATGCTGATTTGATGACCTAAATCCTACGTCAATGTCTGCTGGGCAGGTGTGATACACAGCTTTGCATCGTTATGTGGCATTTTTCTCACATAAGTATGGCATCTAATCCGATTTTCAGTTTGTATCAAATAAATGTTAACCAACGAGAGAATGGGTGTTCTGCATTTAATTATTTTCATGTTTCAAATTCTGTTCTGATATATAAAAATAAACATTATGGAATGCGACACGTACAAATTGAAATCGCATGATGAAAAGATTATTCCCTGTTTTTGTACTGTTATAATTGCATGATCAAAACTTTATGCTGATTTATATGTCAACACAGAGGGCTCCTTCCAATAACATGCAGCTCTGCCATGCTGTTCTTTCAGACCCCTTAGGTTTCCCTCCTCTGTTATCAGATAAATTGACACACAATTGGCGGCATGTCACCTAATGAACCGATGACCATTGACTTACATCGTTACTACCGCGATGGTGATGTCGTTGATGAGATAATGATAATTGCTAAAATGCATTTTCACAAGGACTTTCTAACGCCCCGCTCATGCCGAGTTTCAGCCTTGATAGCCAAGAGCCTTCTGTCGCTCCATTTCGCGTGTTGTTTGTCGTTGTATACATGTTAATACGATCTTCTTTAGCGGTAATATCGCCCAGATTGTATAGGGGTTACTTTTAGCCCTCATATTGACAAATCTCTCGAATTATTGATTAAAGATGTTATATAATTTGTGAGAGAATATTACCGTTACCTCATGTCACCTAACTGAAGGACGTGAACATATGTACCACGTACGTTAACTTAATAATTACCCTGCTGAATGAAGCTCGACCGTTAAACATTTACTTCCTATTGCACTGCTTAAGCTCTGAAAATAGATACCTCAAAAGTGGAAGCACAATAGTGCATTAACAGTTTCATGTCATATGTGTGTTTCATGTGTTCAGTTTCAACAAAATGAAGCAAACCTGGAAACGAATACATCGGCACAAAGAAGTTGTATACATATTGGACGTTATATGACAACGGTTATGTTGGCAATCATGTATTGATGAATACAATTATCTACTTTGAATAGTCAAACTAGGGCGTTGTAACAACCACACCAGGGCACCTCCGTATTATATATATATACGTATATATATATAAATTTATATATAAATATATATATATATATATATATATATATATATATATATATATATATATATATATATATATATATATGTGTGTGTGTGTGTGTGTGTGTGTGTGTGTGTGTGTGTGTGTGTGTGTGTGTGTGTGTGTGTGTGTGTGTGTGTGTAACGTACAAGTAATAAGCGTTTCCTCGTTTTTGCATCCTCTACCCATCGCCGTGGTAAACTTGCGATTCATGCTCAGCGCTTTAATTAAATAGATGACAATGGCAATCAGAGAAATCCAAAAATCATTTATTTCGTAAACCACTACCGAAAATGAGCTGCCAGAAGAAGTTTTCTGAATATTTCTGTTGCCACAATCACTGTTTGTAAATGTTGCTCTTCACCATCCCTTTGCTTGCTCGTCATTTCACATGCAAACCGAGTTAAATAAAAGCCTAATCAATTATAACAATATATACACTTGTGTAAAGCTAATTGACTAGGTTCGTCTGTGTTACGCGTGGCAGTAGATGTGTCTGTCGAGATGAAATGCTGGTACGGCTGTTAGTTGCTTCGAGGATGCCGTAAGCTTTGTTTTTAGAAGACTTCTTTGGGATACGAGCGAATTTCATCACATGGCGAATGAGTAATACAATAACTAAGAAAGTAAAATATCATTGATGTGATACGTAAATCTTGTTACGCTTATTCTGTATCTGTCTTGTTTGAGAAAAATGACGTTCTGCACGAAGAAGGTTATTACCAAATGATCCCGCTCCATTCAGTATTATTTGATACATAAGTCTTTCTTTTTCCTTTATTACAGGAGCAGGCCAACGATACGCATCGCATGAAGGAAAAATTACTCCATGTTTTCCTTATCCAATAATCAAACGAATAAAATGTAATTATGGTTTCTTAGCTCTGCAACATTATGATTGATCTCATTATGACTATCTACTTGACTATCCATCAAGTGGTTAAGTATGCATCATTTCATACGTACCATGTTACGTGCGACACCCGATTAAACATAGAGATCCTTCCGCTCATATATTGTGATTGTCATCGTTTATAACAAACATCGAAATATAATAAGCTCCCCGCAATGTTATTCATTTATTGCTTGGAATGTACACCATGTTAAAATTAAATATGTCGGTCGTATTTAATTGTGTTTAAGTAAACGACTACGGTGACGAGGAGGGATGGAAAAACTTGATACTCAGCAAAAGAAAGGTTTCTGACAAAACATGGAAGCCGCAACTTCATCTCAATCTGCAAAAGATGGTTATAGGCGACGATGTTGACAGCATTGCAATAGTTTATGCTGGTGTTTAGCTGAGTTGGATGGCCATGCTGTTCTTTTGGTTTCCCTTTATGGGTATTAGATAAATTGCACTCGCACATACCGCCATCGAGTGTTTTTGTGCCGCTGTGTAATATTGAGATGATCATTCAGACTGCATTTAGCCATAATATTAACGAATCTCTCCCATTATTTATTGATCCAAGTATAACATATTTTACATATGTGCCCAATGCTTAATAACCTTCTCCGAAACAGAGCTCGCTTTATGGGACGACAATATCGAAAGGGACTTCCCCCAGTATTTAATTGCACTCTTCCGTAAGGATAATCAGTCTGCAAAGTGGCACTTATTAGTAAGCACAACTCCATACAACAATAATGCGACTGCAACAGTAATTATCTTGTTCATTAACACCGTTGCACCTAGAAGATACAAACAAACTCAATTTGTTACTGGCTATCGGCCTTTATTTGAGATAATATGCAGGTAGCATGCTGCATACTTGTACAACGGGCAATTAGCAGAGAATTGAATGGTCGGAAACGTGAAAGTTAGATGTTACAATAGTGCAAACCTGATAAGAGCTATATCTATAGCGACATACAGGCACATTCTTGAATGTTGTCTGAGATATATCTTTTGATTCCTTTCAACCATTTACCATTTAATGCCTTCTATCTTGTATGAATGCTATAAATCGATAATTTAAAAGTGGAATCGAAATATTACGGAATCTATTAATTAAGACACAGTACTAAATGTTTTCACGTTATTTTTAGTCAGCTGCTTACTACTCATAGTGTTAAGTCAACCACATGATTGGTCCACGTAATTTCAGTGTCATAGTCGTCTAGCAAACCATGACGTGCCTGGCGACACATTATTTTGCATTTTGTCACGACCTCTGTCTATCGTGAATACGGTTATTCACCGCAATTATCTATTGAAATCTCGTAACCGTGTGCAGTTTCTCGAGAGCATGTGTGATATAGTTATATTGTTATTGATTAGCGGCGTCAGTCGCCAGTAAGCGCCTGACTGTGTTTAAATCGGATAGTCGGTTTGTATGGTAGCGTTGTCATCGTACTTACTGGGAATATCGTGATTGTCTCAGGGTTTCTAAAGAGTGACAACAGGCTGTATGGTTTTCATACGATATTTAATATATTCCACTAGTAACCCGTCGCGTTTAAGTAAAGTATCTGTAAGCCTTTCTTCCTTATGAAATGGGACTGTCGTTTCCGCAGGGGTCGACCTTTGATCCCATGTTACATCGGTGTCTGCCAATGCATATATGTATATGTTGTAGTGTCGCTTACTTTATTCATGGACAAGCAGATTTGCCAAAAACACAGGTACCATAAAGGGAATGTGTAATGTTTTGTACGAGGACTGTCACGTAGTTAACGCTGGTGCCTAATGCATTTTAGTGGTTGGACCTGGCCAAAAGTACAGGTGCTATAAGGGGAATGTGTGAAGTTTTGTACGAGGACCGTCACATAGTTAATGCTGGTACCTAGTGCATTTTAGTGGTTGGACCCAATAAGCTGGATAGTGCACATATATGTGTTGGCTTGTTCACGAAGAAACGGTAGTTGTCTTGCTGGTTTTGAAACATACTTCACGGTATATTGGACGCTGTTGGCTTCATTAGAAGCATACATCAGCCTAAGTTAAATATCAATTTCCATTTACGAAGAGCAGGCAAGGCAATCATTGTGCCATGGATTATACTAATGGGAATTGTTGGGTCATTTAGGAATGATTTTTGATCTTCGGATAATCTATGCTTCAATCGAGGTATAATACAGCGATTTTCAGTTTAAAAACGTGCCACACAATCTTCAAATAATTTCCATATGGGTTACCAAGTGGCGATGCATTTGTTATCATGCTATTAGCCTATGTTTATCTAAAATATTAAAAAAATATAGTTCAACTGTTTTTTGCATGGATAAATTTGACTCTTGACTTAGACAATGGATACAACAGTCTTTATTTGGATTGGACGGGTCAGAATGATGTGCAATTCAACAGAATTCAACAAGACCTCACGAACATACTTGTGAAGGTGTTTTTGAAAGCAAAGCATTGGACTGTTGGAGCCCTCATTTTAGTGGAAACCACTCACTCATTTCCGTTTTACGCGGAAGGCTCTTTTTTCTTTCGCCAGCTAAACCTGATTGAGTATTTGCTATTAACAGACAATCACGTAGTCGTTTTTTCTGGTGAAGGCAACAAGAAGATTTTGAGTCGCCAGTGTCGTTCAATGCAGGTCATTCCATGCGTTAAAAAAATTCTTTGGAAGTTATCCCTCATTACAAAGCAATACCCAAGATATTTCTCACTCTATGGGTTAATGAATGACGTGCGTGTAGCAGGGAAGTAGATCCGGATGGGCAGCCATTATGGTGGTAATGAGCCGTCTTGCAGCCAATCATGGTTGTCCTATGAGGTCGTAGATGGGATGGACAATATGTCTAGTTTAGGCAGACAGCAGTTTGAGCCTGCGGATGCGACGTATACTCGTTATTGTGCATCTTAATATTTATTACCCACTTGCCAATACACCTCGTTTAGCTGGCTTCGGTTATTCTAGGCGGACCTCCTACTTAAGTTGCTCGGCTATGATGCTTCATTATACTTGCATTTCAATGTTGCTAACAATCATGATCATATTGCATGTCTTCATATATTTCAAAGCTGACCATTAATGAGATGCTGAGAGAACTAGTTTGCACACCAGGCAAAGATAGCCACAGCATCACTGACGGGTACGTCGCTTGAAAGAATGAACCTTGCTATGTGCTATGCCGGTATTATCGTTAAGAATGAATGCAGAATAATGTGAACTGAAATTGTTCCCACAGCACGCCGTATGTACTGATAGAGATGCAAAAGCATACCAAATCCTGCACGTCTGCGATGGTATAATGTGTACAGGAAGACTCTAAACTAAGAAAGATGTTCGGCTGTTGTGGCATCCTACTTACCAGAGCAGATCAACACAATAATAGCTTATACATAAAAGTACCAATTTCTATAACCAGGCATTGGATATTTAGATAGCATTGGAACCCGTCGCGTTTAAAATTTACTCCGTTTATTACAGTGTATATCATAAGCTATTTAAGGATAGTTTTTATCCATGACTTTAAACGACAGCGGCTCGGATGCATCTCCACTATAGGCATTGAAAATCGTCACGGATTGCGTTATTTAATTGCTCCTGCATCTAATGGAAAATAATCACGGCGTAGCGCAGGCAGATATATTGCATGATTGTACGGACAAATAGGCAGCACGCATATCTACGGTGAAATATATTAATACCTTCGACCTGTTTTCCCGAAGACTTATTTATAACAGATTGACACATGTCTGCGCAGAGTAACCGTACAAAGCCAAACTTAGGCATTAAGTCTTAGCAATCAATATGGTAGCTGTGAAATCAAGGAAGCCACTCGGTAAGCAGTACCTCGCGTTCGCAAAACAGGATTATAGGACGAGACAGGGCAGGGAGGGTTGGTCCTTAGCTTTTAGGGAGAACACGTAGCCGCAAAATGATAGCAAAGATTGGCGATACTTCCCATAGTGTGAACATAATATAACAGCAAATCTCTTAATTAGCCCCATAGGTCAAATAACTTTAAAGCAATGTAGTCAAGTTGATTGATTATCACAATCTTAATTCTATTTAACTATTATCTATTTCTTCTCCGTACACAAAACATACGGACTGTCACTATGCTACAATAGTAAGGAGTCATTACGTGAACGTGTTTACTGACAAAGGACACAATTACCATCTACTTCGCATGCGCTTTTGTGACATCACAAGATCAAATGCGTGCTGTGAATGTTCTTGTTGCATTACAACCAAACACACAAGATTCAAACATAATCTCAGCAGTTTTGCTAAAATTTAGGTCATTGGTATTCTAGCCAATCTACTCATGTTGTAATCTTTAGGTCGCCTAACAAGAAATTAGGCCGCAAAATGCTGACTGAAAAACACTTGACCAGTTATATATGTGAGTTCTGTCACTAGCTATCAATCCTAATATAATTTATGGTAAATTATTCTTAAAATAGAAAGCGCTACATTTGCGTTTGAAACATATGAGTGACTATGTCAATTATTTTGACACTTTTACATCTGCTGTTTATAGCGATACTATATCACAATCATACGAGGATAAAACTTCCTCGCTTCACTCTGTGAGTTTTGCATCTACGAGCCGATGACAACAGAATGTAATTGCTGGCAACAATTGTGATTCCAAGTGCTGTATTCTAATTCGACCGTGCTCCGCTGGAACCACTTATATTATCCTTTCAATTGCCATTCCGCCAATACCCGAATTATACCATTTGGAGCCAACTGTATTCTGTGATAACGCAACTTTATAAACTTGCAAAATGTAAGAGTCAATACAGAAATCGCTGGAATGGAGGAAAAGGGTCTAGTCGTGAGCATATATTTGTGTACAGCGGCGAGAATTGGAGACACTGCTCTGAAACGCAGGCTATTACCCTTAAACGAATGACATTTACCGCTGCACCCGTTCATTTGTATATGAGTGTACTACATAACTGCACCACAGTTTATGCTCAGCTGCAACGGGGTAGTCCTCGCCTTTATTACATGGACTTGACTTATGAGGTGGTTACTATTGCCAGTCTATCATGCCTCCTTTATTGCTGCACGTGCCATTCCCTTGTTAATTGACTGTCCCACACAACCAACCACTCCGGTGACGAGCTCATCGTGACTTATATAAAGCCAACAGAAGAGAGGAATGTCTGTTTGAATATTCATGTTGAAAAATATAGGTGACATACGGCGCATTGCAGAATGTCCTTAAGGTCGTCATCTTGACGCACTGTTTGTTTGATTATGTCCGGGGAATGTCCTATTTACCCACGGATTAGGTAACTTGTTGGTGGGTTAGAGCGGGGGGGGGGGGGGGGGGGGGGCTGCAATGGTAATATCAAGGCATCTTGTCATACGAGAGTGATTGGTATTAATATATTAATAATAATAATAACTGTAATAATGATATTCATAATCATCCTCATTATGTCATACACATCAAAGAGTTGATATCGTGTGGCTCCGAGAGAGACTTTACAAGCAGCACGTGGCATTGCAGCTGTGGTCAATTTATTTCCCACTAGGCTAATTAATAAGCTGTTACCGTCACATGTGGTAGACAAGGGTTATGCACTTTTATGAGTTACAGTGTGATTTTACGGATTATCATTGAAGTCAATAAATGCCCAGTGATTGATGTAGCATATCACGAGTATATCTAAATAAATGTACGAAGTCAAGCAGTATTGTGGTCGCTCGTGCTATTTCAACCAGTGCAATAGTCCATTCAGCAGTAGGATCTTGTTGCGTACATGGGATACTTATTTAATGATAAACGGGACAAGTACATGCATGTCTATGGGAAATATTTAAATGACGATTCATGTGTCATTATCCGATTGAAAAAGTGCAACCATCGTCTTTATCATAGAGCAATTTGCAGGATCCTTCTGATTTCATTGATGCGTGGAGTTGCAGTCAATATTGTACAACTGCATCGCCACAACTGCTGAACTCAGGGACCCACAGAATGTGGTTTGTGATTAACCCACATTAGTTTCAGCTTTGTCTGAATCGTGCACGTGTCCATCTAATTTGATCATTGTCTGGTATTAATTAGAGAATATTTTAACGCCTATTTCGCTTCATTGATGTGATATTTATATTAACATCGGTTACCCGAATAACATTATGTTCATGCAAATAGGTAAAATTGTAAAAAAGACAAGGACTTCTGGTCAGAATCCATCTATATTATAGCTAAGTAGTTCTACATATCCGGTGATAGATACTATGAAGAATGGACGGTGTGCATATCTCGAGATACCTGTATCGTTGTGGAATCATTTAGAAAGATTAACATCATAGTTACGAGCAGAAAGATCTGTAAATAATCTTTACAAACATAGACAAGTACCATTTGACGCAAGTTAACAAACATGAATATGCATACGTTTGTTCTAATGTTCTCGGAATGTTTTGGCAGTGTCTAAAACATCGGGTTAGAATTACCAACGACTGCGGCTCTAGTGAATGGAGAAGCGAGCGAGCGAGCGAGTGAGCGAGTGAGGGTGAGCGACAAAGGCGAGAGCAAGGGAGTGTGGGCGAACGAGAGCGTAGCGAAGGGTAAGAGTGAGCGTACGAGAGAGAGAGAGAGAGAGAGAGAGAGAGAAAGAGAAAGAAAGAGAGAGAGAGAGAGAGAGAGAGAGAGAGAGAGAGAGAGAAGAGAAAGATGGAGAGAGAGAAGGAGAGATATAGATAAATAGAGAGATATAGATAGATAGATAGATAGATAGATAGATAGATAGATAGATAGATAGATAGATAGATAGATAGATAGATAGATAGATAGATAGATAGATAGATAGATAGATAGATAGATAGAGATAGATAGATAGATAGATAGATAGATAGAGATAGATAGATAGATAGATAGATAGATAGATAGATAGATAGATAGATAGATAGATAGAGAGAGACAGAGAGACAGAGAGAGAGAGAGAAAGCGAGAGAGAGATAGATAGATAGATAGATCGAGAGAGATAGATAGATAGTTAAAAAGAGAGATAAAGAGGAGAGAGAGAAGAGAGAGAGAGAGAGAGAGAGAGAGAGAAGAGAGAGAGAGAGAGAGAGAGAGAGAGAGAGAGAGAGAGAGAGGAGAGAGACAGACCGAGAGACAGAGAGAGACAGAGACAGAGACATACAGAGAGACAGAGACAGAGAGAGATGCATGGAGAGTAGAGAAGATTAAGATAGATAAATAAATGGCTCCTATAACGGATGATAGACAGTATAGATTAAATGAATAGAGACGATTAGATCTCCGCCGACGTACGCCGTGAGATAGATAGCGCGCGAGAACATAGATCAGATATCTTCCACACGGCGCGTCGCTCAAGATCGGAGATTCGATAGAGAGATAGATAGATAGATAGAGATAGAGATCCAGTAGAGATAGATAGATAGTGAGATAGATAGATAGATTGATAGGACTAGCTTAGATATTAGAGAGATAGATTTTAGAGTATTTGCCCACATAGATAGTCGATAAATAGAGAGATTCGTGAAGGAGAGAGAGAAAGGAGAGAGAGAGAGCTCGGGAGAGTATTTTATTGAAACCGAGAGAGAGAGAGACATGTCCCTGGTTCACTTGAAAGGAGTTGGAGACAGACAGACTGAGCGCGACAGCCTTATACAGGTCCTCTGGTCTGAATGCATTAAACTAGAGACTAGAAATGGCTCCTAAGTGCCGGATGTTTCAAAGTAGATTAAATGAATAGGTGCGATCTTCTTGGTCTCCGGAACCCAACCCCACGCAGATGCACGGGCTTACTGTAGCGGTTAAAACATGCATCACAATGCATGTTTTAGAAAGCTCGTGGGCGCTCAAGAGGCGCATTCGGATGTTTGACGCCGGCGCTACTTGATAAGTCTACATATCAAACCACAAGCTAATTCTCTCCTCTGATGACCAGACTGCTTTCCCAAATAGGACTTGCAGTCTTGACAACTTGCTTAACGCTCCTTATGCCTTGGCAGAACGGGCAGCGGGGAATAGAGGAGCCCAGAGAGATATACCCCAGTAGAGGAGAAGGTATTTTGAGGGGTCTGGGTATGTGGGGCATGGCTTTAGTGAGGCCTTAAGCCTTTTAGTGAGGCTTTGGTTTTACGGCTTCTTTTGGAAACATTCTGCGTATGTTTTGAGGATTCGTGCTTGGTGCCAATGATCATTCCTAAAGTGTGCGATAGACTGTAAATTAGTACAAGTCGCTTGATGATTGTGATGATAATGATTATGATGATTTAGACACACTCGCAACAACATATCGCCCCAGATAAATACACATATTATATATATGTAGATGATATTAGCATTAACTAGCCACATAGAAAACCGTAGACATTAGGCGAATGTGGCTTAAGTGGGATATATATATAGATAGATATGGCATTATCTTTAAAGTATGAGTATATTGATTGATACATAGGTACAGGTATATATAGTCAGATAGTAAATGCATGGATCAAATAGATAGATATATATAAGGGGTAGGGGGATCTTCTTGTTCCCGGGAACCCAACCCCACCAGATGGCACGGGCTTATATACAAGGCATGCATGTATATGTTTATACTAGCACTCTCTACATATAGTCAGCTATGAAGCTAACTCTCCTCTGATGACCAGGACTGCTTTCTTATACAGTCTTGACAACTTGCTTAACGCTCCTTATGCCTTGTCGCACTAAACTATTAGATAGCTGCTGTCTTGCGTCGATATTTTGAGGGGTCGCATCTTTAGCCTTATAGTGAGGCTTTTTTTATGAATATTCTGCGTATATTCGTGCTTGGTGCCAATATCATACAAAGAATAGACTGTAAATGTCTATGCTATATGTGATGATATATATGTGATACATATACATTTATATATATTAACGGAGTATATATATGTATATATGTATGCATTAATATATTTTATACATATATATATATATATATATATATACATATTATATATATACACATATATATATGTTTATATACATATGTTTATATATATATATATATATATATATATATATATATATATACGCATCTGCATATATATGAATATATATGTGAATATATACACGATATATGTCGATATATGTATATATATATAATATTTGTATGATATAGATATATATACAGAGATAGAGACACACACATATATAGAGAGATATAGATAGAGACAGACATATATATATATATATATATATATATATATATATATATATATATATATATATATATATATATATATATATATATATATAATATGTATATCACGAGTGGCTTGATTAGGTCGTGGATATGTCGCTTCATTTTATGGTACTTTGCTGAGTATCACTATTTCCCATATCTAATTTGCTCCTGGTGTGGTGGTAGGTCATATTGTCATTTCCAACTCTTCGTGTTTCACATCGCACGAATTTATTATTTGATTTGAGACCCCTGCCCGGGATCATTTTCAATTTGTGACAGTCTTATTGGAGACTGTATTGCATAGAAGCGTGGCCAAGAATCAGGACGCGACACCTTCTCTCATTGTGTCACATCGTGTCACACGCTAATTAGGCAGACCACTTTGGCCAACCTGCCTGTATGTATGAATATGTATTTTTCGTACATAGCCTTTGCAACAACTTACTAATTGTTCCCTTTTCGCACTGCCGCTGCAATCACAACCATCCAAATAACTTACCACTATTGAGTCAGCATGTCGAACACAGTACGACGTTCACAACATATAAATGTGATGCTTCCCATGGCGAAAGTCAAGTCATTGTTCAGGCAGATGAAGCACTATTGTTTTTACTGATTATGCCCGACAGTTTTGTTAAAATCCATTTTATCAACAGTTCTATATCACGTGCAAATCAATGTCGTCATATATTTCCTGTTAGTAATTGCCATATAAACCTCATAGATTAATGAATATTGTCATTATGTCTAAGAACATATGGAAACAGCTATTATTGATGCATTTGAAGATACTGACTAGTTGTTGCATAAGCAATGTCACGTTAAATCGTCCGATACAATCTGTCATTTGCGTAACTCTGTATGAAGGAATAAGAAGCATCTCCTCTATATCAGCCCATGCTTTTCGTGGGACATTGTGTCATGCCGATTAGCAATAATCAATGATCCATTTACAGCAGCCTACCTACTCATTCCTCATTAGTCTGTTATGTCTACCTGTTTTACCATAAATGTTGCCCACATCTTTATTCCAATTTGTGGCAATTGTTATCAGGCAATACTGCACATAAAACTGTGCACTGTCTCTCGAGTCTTTCGGGTCTAACTAAAGCATCTAACAAGGCCCTTGGTATGTCCGTATGTGGCCATATGAAACAGGACAGAATCTTTCGAACCATTTCTACCGATCAAGCGCCTTGGTTGTCATTTTTGTTAAATGCCTCCCCGATAGTCAAGGTGACTGAAGGTGGAGGGTGACCTTTGTCAGGGTGAAGGTGTCAAAGTGTGTAGAATTTGTTGTAATTTTTATATTGCGCTTCACCAATAACCATTTCAATATCATTATTATCATTATCTGCACACTATATTAAAGAATATTTCCGTCAAGTTATGAAATAACGGCTGTGGACGGTTGTGCTAATACATTTATCATTTTCTGAATGACGCGGAAAATATACTTTTGTATATGGCCAGTTGTGTGTGGGGGTGAGTGTGCGGTGCATCATGTGTGTGAATGTCTGGTGGTGTGGGGTGAGTGTGTGGTGCATCATGAGTGTGAATGTCTGGTGGTGTGGGGTGAGTGTGCGGTGCATTATAAGTGTGAATGTCTGGTGGTGTGGGGTGAGTGTGCGGTGCATCATGAGTGTGAATGTCTGGTGGTGTGTGGGGGTGAGTGTGCGGTGCATTATAAGTGTGAATGTCTGGTGGTGTGTGGTGAGTGTGCGGTGCATCATGAGTGTGAATGTCTGGTGGTGTGTGGGGGTGAGTGTACGGTGCATCATGAGTGTGAATGTCTGGTGGTGTGTGGGGTGAGTGTGCAGTGCATCATGAGTGTGAATGTCTGGTGGTGTGGGGTGAGTGTGCGGTGCATCATGAGTGTGAATGTCTGGTGGTGTGGGGTGAGTGTACGGTGCATCATGAGTGTGAATGTCCGGTGGGACGTGGGGTTAGGATTAGGTGGAATATGAATGTGAAGGCCGGTGGAGTTTGAGGGGTGTGTGGGGGTGAGTGTGCGGTGCATCATGACGGGAAATGGTACAATGGTGCACGACAATCGACCGGCCGCCATGTTACATTGTGCATGGAACATCATGCATTAAAATCAGCCAAGTATCTTGAACTATTCATATGGTCAGCAGGAATAGCAACGGGGAAGATGAAGAAACTAGAATACGCAATTTCAATCAGGTCTCCTGTTGATAAAATATTGCGGTTTGCGATTTCAAAATATGTTGCATTGTTTCATAACAAAAGCTTTGTTTTTATATGAGAAGTCACAAACTGTTTTCACAACTTACTCGTTTGCTTATGACGATTCGGCAAGTCCATGAGAAAGATACGCTGTTGTGACTGTCCCATGGACAGTGGTTTTCCAGAAATAGTCTATGCAATATCATGTTATTATCTCGAGAGATATTGACATGACGCAGAGACGTCATCACACACTGTGTCAACACATCCCCGGAAGATAGCGCAATCGATGCATCGGAGAACACGCACTCATTGCTGTACAGCCCAGTTGCTGTTAGGTTGTTTACCCATCCTCCACTACAAACCGCCGCTGAAGTCAAATAATTAGAAGAGGTAATGTGTTAACGCTATTCGATAATCCAAAGTTTAGGGCGCCCAAAGATCTAAACTGCAATTGAATGTAGGTTTTAGCGGGGACCACTTATCACAACACACAAACACACGTCAGGATTCAACGGGGGCACATATCGACTATAATGGAAGCTAAAACGTAACACATCGCTGGGCTGATGTACTGGAGGAGCTGGAATATCACACGCCCTGATCAAGTGCTCAATTGTATCGTGTTGGACCAACCTTCCAGTGGCGAAGGATCGCCACGCTGTCAAGGCAACGGGCTTTTGCTAAGTGAGTTCAGATAAAGCTGAGATTCTTTTTTTCGCATCTCGGTACAAATGCCAGCCATCGTTTGGTACAGTTAAAATTGGTGATATGACTGTATCTACATCAGAAACAGCCAGAAACCTCGGTGTTCTGATGAACTCACAGTTTACGAGAAAACCTTATGTTATGAAATCAACTCAATCTCTTTTTCATCAGATAAGAAGATGAGGCAGCCTAAGAAAGTACCTGAATCAATACACAACTGAAATTCTTGTCCTCGCATTTATATAATCTCGGCTTGATTATTGCAATTCGTTGCTGTATGAAGCCCACACTGGTACTTTATCACAAAACTGCAACACGCACAAAATACTGCTGCCCGCCTTGTTGCAAAAGGAAAGCACGGGGATAACATCATGAGCACCCTTCATTGGCTTTCAGTGGAAAAACGCATTATATACAAAATTCTTCTACTAACCTTTCAGGCTGTTACTAGAACCGCGCCAAGCAACCTACGGGACCTTACTGCTGGATACCAACCTGCAAGGGGTCTTCGATCTATGGACAAGTATCTGCTTCCCAGATGTACCCCAAATCTTCAAATACGTCTTCATACGGTGCCAGAGCGTTTAGTAATGCCGCACCAAGTTTGTGGAACGCACTTACTATCGCCGTTCGTCGGTTGAATACGCTTGATGCATTTAAATCCAATCTAAAGACATTTCTATTAAGTCAGGTATGTATGTATGTATGTATGTATGTATGTATGTATGTATGTATGTATGTATGTATGTATGTATGTATGTATGTATGTATGTATGTATGTATGTATGTATGTATGTATGTATGTATGTATGTATGTATGTATGTATGTATGTATGTATGTATGGTGTATGTATGTATGTATGTATGTATGTATGTATGTATGTATGTATGTGTATGTATGTATGTATGTATGTATGTATGTATGTATGTATGTATGTGTGTATGCATGTGTGTATGTATGTGTGTATGTATGTGTGTATTTATGTGTGTATGTATGTATGTATGGGGTTCAGTCTGAGCGTCACAGGCATCCTGGTGGCGATACCACCGCATTTCAACAACACACACACACAAACAAATCGGTGGTGCACGTCTCGTAATGAAAAATATAAATTGGTTTAGAAATATGTGCAGATGTGTGGAAGATAAAATCCTGATTACAGCTATTCATTCATCCAGATGGCTTGTAAAAAAGTTGTTGTTGGGAATATTATATATATATATATATATATATATATAGATATTAGAGATATAGAGATATAGATATATATAGAGAGATATATAGATGTATAGGAGAGAGAGATAGAGAGGTAGAGAGAGATAGAGATAGAGAGATCTCTCTATATGAGAGAGAGAGAGATATAGAGATCTCAATCTATTTTACTTTATAGAGAGATTAATCTCCAGATCTCTCAGAGATAGAGAGAGAGAGAGAGATATCTAGATCTATCTATCTCTCTCTAGAGAGAAAAACTCTCTCTAGATAGTCTCTATAGATATCTCTCTCTCTCTCTCTCTATCTCTATCTCTCTATCTCTCTCTGTATCTATATCTGTCTATCTCTCTATCTCTCTCTCTCTATCTCTCTCTCTCTCTCTCTCTCTATCTCTATCTATCTATATATATCTATATCTCTATATCTCTCTATATATCTATATATATATATATATATATATTTATATAAATTCTTTAAGATTCCGGGAATAGTTGTTGCATTATTGCGTTGGTCCATTGCCGAACGTTCTCTTCTTCCTGAGAGAAATAATTGTTGAACTTCATAAAAACTGTAGTTTGATATCCATACAGCGACCAAGTTGAGAGAGCCAGATGTAACCATTAGAGATCGACTTGCAACTGCATTGAGAGTGCTGTACGAGCCCGATAGCGAGCGTTGCTGTGTGTTTATGCGATCGAGTTCTACCCTATTACGATTAGCAGGAGCATTTTGGAGACTTCATTGCAACTTAAGCAACCTGTTCAACACTTTATATGGGAGTTAAGGCGACATTTGTGATCTGACCATCAAAACGCATAGTAATGAATGCGACCATTGGTGATCATAGCAGTGTTCCATATTCCACACTGTAGACAACATGGCCCCTGACATGAATTATGTACTCTTTGCCCTTGTGATCTAGAACGAAGCCTAGATTCAACATGTGGCTGCCCTCTGATACACCTTGGTACTCAAGAGGGAGATCCAAAGAAGGAAAATGAGAACGCGACCCCGACAGTTTTGGATCAGAAGCTGGCTGACTGAAGAATAGAGGCAGTATTACCACCTCGTCCAGATGCGCAGCATCTTCATAAACTACACGAGGATGCCTGGTGACCTCTTTGATAAGATCTTTGAAAATGAGGCCTCACATCACACGAGAAGTTACCAACTACCAACGCCTAATGGTGACCTGTATCCAAGCATGGCTTATAGCTACAGAGTAAGCAAGTCTGCCATTCCACAATTCGTGCCACAAGTGTACCAGACCATCATCAATGCCTACAGGGATAGGGTCTTCAAGACACCAACCACACCTGCAGAGTGGATGGAGGTCGCCACAGAGTTCAAAGCGAGGTGGCAGGTGCCTCATGCCATTGGTTCTCTGGATGGAAAACAAGTCCTAATCCGTAAACCGGCGCAGATATACTCTTTAAGAATTGCGATCATTGATGCAACCATATGCCGAGCCGCTTGCAATTCCATTACGACCTGTGATAAAGTATCTGGAGTGAATTATGATACCAATTATGTTTTTTCAATGGTCGCACAGCCTTTGTGAGTGTTTAGAATAGTTCCATACACTCGCAAACCTCTATGAGACCAATGGAGACAGATGGAGAGCGATGGCGACTCAGAGAGATGGTTTTGGAGACCATGGAGACCGTATAGAGACCAGCTTGCAACCCTAGCGCGAGTCAGTGCGAGTGCGGGCGAGCACAGGCCATTTTTCGGTCGCAACTCTGTCGTAAGCCCGGTGTAAACGGGGTGTAACATTGCTCCATCTTAAATGTTTATGATCCAAGGCGTACTAAAACAAATCCGTGGTGAAAGTATCCATGACTTTATAAATATTCTAAGCCTACTCACACACAGTCACTTAATGGACCACAGCTCGTGTTACACTGGAGACTCGTTGTTTTGTAATTAGCGTGTGACAGTGTTGGGTTAACATTGGAGGTATGTGTTAGAGGTTGCTGATGACAAGCCTCGTGCCTGTATGTCTAGTCACACCAGCTGTGTGCGTTAATGAAATATTTGCTACATCACCATGTAGTGATAAAAATACCCACGATGCCCTATGCGCGCTTGCATAACTAAACACATCTACGATATTCCGCAATAGAAATTTATCAAAATCTCGCTTGTCGCTTAATATGATATTCTGTTACAAAAAGCACCTACTTCAGTTCTTCTCACCACCGAGTAGCTAAAGTTGGATTTAAACACACTGTTTGATGATATACGATTGATATGCTTACATCTGTAATCTATTTCTGCGCCGTCTCCGCTGAGGTTTCCGCTAAGCGAATTGGTTTGTGATACAGTTTCAACATTATGTTTTCAGTGTATGATAGGCTAGATACTGCAAGGTTAGTGCACATTGCTTGATGCTGGTGGTGGTGATGGAGATGGTATTGATGGTGGTAGTACTAATTAAGCGTCCTTGGTGATGATAATGCTGGCAATATGACAGGTAGTTAAGGTCTCATTAAGCTTCCCAATCCAGAAACCATGCCGGCCATGCATATTCAATTATATGCTTCACAACACATTTGCAGACCTTTGTCCGATTCAACGATTTTACGCATATATGTTTTGTCCTTCCAAATCAGTTGATTTGGCTACAGATGCATTTTCATTTCTTGGCTAATTTTTCTCTTCCGTGAATGTTTTGAACCGAACATCACGAGCCGGATCTTGCGGTTGACAGGAAGCGAAAGAGGGAGGAACGAGTGGCCGTTTTATTTGTAATCTTTGATGTATTGAGTAGATTTTTAATACTATTTCTTGACGTAATTGGCCTCAGAAAGTGTACATTATATTCATCAATTTGATACTATTAACCTACATAGGAAGAATTAGGTTTTATCACATGATGAATTATGTTTTATCAAACATAATTTGTATCTGGTTGAAGTTGTTTATATGCTTATATGCTATAGTTCAAGTCCTCGCGCATATATGAAACCACGGATACAATTAAATTCAAATCAAGCATAAGAGAATAATTCAAGTTTAAAAATTCATCCAATATTGTCTGCCTTTTTATTTGTGAGAGAGTTCGCCTTTGTGTTTGACGACACTTGCTGAGACAGTTGTGTTTTTTGTCACACTTTCATTATGACGAAGTACAAACCTAGTTCTATCAAACAGCCATGCTAAGATATCTCACTTCCGGGTAATTTGTGAACACGCAATCTGTGCGCACCATGCTGCTTGTTGCAACATCTGCCTTAAAGCCACATGGAAATTTGGAGGCGCGGTCGCCTCGACCAATAAGATGTACACATTAATTCCACATAAACAACAGTCCCATGTGCTTTACCTGATTTTATAATGATTCTGAACTGTTTCCAACTATCGATAGTTTTTCTAGTATTTCATTCGATAGTCAGCCGTATCTGAAACCCACCCGACTCTTTGATCGTTAGAAATGAATGGTTTCGCCGCTTTCATTTTTCACCCAACCACCCATCATTTTGATCCTCTCTATGACTTAAACCGTTGATTGTCGATATTTTGAGAATAGCAAGAGTAATTGTGTCCTTAAGAATATGCCAAGCAAACATTAAGTCATCCTCCGGGGGTTACTTAAAAACCTTACTTAGCTTAGTTCATGAGCAATCGTTATTTAGTTAAGACGTTTGGAGGAACACGATTCATCGAAACCTAAAGGCTAAAACTTAACCAAACAATAACAGAGCCCTATATAATAAAGACTTGGGGTAATTAGATTCGGGAAGTGTGTGAAGGTTGTGACCTTACGTGGCAGACGATTAGAAATGCCATGATGATATGATCAGGGCCGGGACCATACACTCGGTCGCCTTTATGTTATCCCAGTGATTATTTCATCTACCAAAGCGTTAACACATCATGTTGGCTAAGCATACCCATTAATCATATTTATTATCAAGATCCATCAACGCCACGGTTATTGTTTGCCCGTGTACACGGCGTGACTTATAGCTGGTGATCATAATTCACTACAGATCTTGTAGGCTGTTGGTAGTAGTGAACGCATACGACAAGAGGTAGAAATAAAGGTTCGTGGATGAAGGATCCACTGGATAATTGGATATTAAATTACACTCTCCCCACATCCGCTACTTCGTTCCCTTCATTTAGACTAGTGAGTGTTTGCTCTATGCACTCATATATAACTCGACGACTTAGCAATTGTAACAAATTATGTCTAGACATAAATGTTTGCTCCAATTTTACTGCGGGTGGTTTTTTTTTACTTTCTTGTAAGAAAAGTAGGCCGCGGTAACGAGAGGTTTTGTACATCTGTGAAAGACGGAAAATGCGTATGTCAAGTATAATGGTTGCTCTAGTATGAATTGGCACCTAGTGCAATGTATCAATTGTAATGCTGTTTATGTATTTTATATGGCTTTCATTTCGCTGGCCAAGTGGAAAATTTATCATCTTAATGACGTGATTCGGCAATTTATCTGATAATTATAATTCAATTATTCTACGTCTCAACCATCTACAGAGCTCTTATGACACGCTGATGCTCTGCAGCGATAAGCAGAGCGCATCAACGATGGATAACCAGTCATTATGTCTGTGATGAACAGTTAATTACCTTACCTCGTTTAAATGCTTCCAGGATATCCCATAGTTTTACCTTCTTTGCAACATAATGACTTGTTGTAACCTATGGAATAGTATGTGTGCTTTGTATTTGTAATCGCCAATAAACTAACCATTTATAAGCTCGTTTCAAATCTACTGCCTTTTTATAAGACAGAAAATACCTGGCGTCCGTTCGTTTCCCGCTTGAAGTAAGATAGATAAGTCATTTTCCCTGCACCAAGCCTTTCCACGCTAATGGAGCGTTTCGCACGTCAAATAAAAACAAGTTTGATATAAACATGCGAATGAAGATGTCATTGACCACGGGGTATGCTAAATCGGTATATTTTTATTTTACTCTTCTGTGTGCATGTCTTTGAACCTTTGCCCGTGGGCGTCATGAGACACTTGAAGTTGATTAAATTCCCCTATTCATATGATTCAGCGGCGGTTTCATTTGTCATCCAAGCACCAATCCGATTACATTACTTGCAGCACCTCGGAACAAATATTATAGTGTATTATTTGACCTTCATTCATAGCTAGCTACATGTGTTTCAGTATGGGTAGGGGCCTTTGTATCGTATTGTAATGACCTGGTCTTGACACGTGTCTTTACACGAGAATTATCAATGATAATAGGTTTCTTTTTTTCATTGATTGCTTAAATTGGTTGCTAAATATGATAGTACTGCAGATGTGAGATGTGCAAACCATATCTCAGCTTGAAATATACACTTGACTTGCATTCATGATGACAAGTTTGTGTTAATGAATCTGATTAGCGGTTACGTGGAATCCTACTCAGCGGTGTATGTGTCTGCAACAGCCATGACAGCAGGGTCAAACAACTAGGCATGTTCATCTACGTAAGAGGCGTGTGTCTATTGTAAATTCCCGGCGTCGTCGACAAAACATGTCATGCTTCTTGAGAGCACTGTAGATATAGTCCGCTATACATAACGACCTGCCTGAATGACAATGGGTCTCAAACACGACTGCATTCTACTGAAGCGCCATGAAATCAACAACTTAACAAAGCATTCTCATAGTATATATAAATACCTGGTAAGTGCAGTTCAGATTGACAATAATTGACTACACATGGCGCCACTTGTGCTACGCGGAAGGGTGGGGGAGGGGATGATGGTTTTAAACAACAGGCATTGTGCTGTGAAAAACAAGGAGGCCAGAGCGTGCACGGCTGTTTTGCGTCGATATACCCAAGTAAAGGGAGAAGATATTATTAGGGGACTGGATGTGTTGGGCCTAATTGAGAGAGACCTGATATGAAATTCTGTTTTGGCCTCTACGGCCTATTTTGGCTCCATTTGTGAGTTTACCGCTAAGCGAATTCGTTGTCATTGTTGTCATGTCTTGAGGGTGTGGCAAGCTTGGTCTCATAGGTTTATATTGCTTGATGATGATGATGATGATGATGATGATGATGATGATGATAATGATGATGATGATGATTCCCATTCCCGAAACCAAACAGGTCAGGCATATTGAATTATGCCATTCACTGCAATCATGGAGACATTATTTAAATATACCTTCATGTGGCGAAGATCATACAACAAATAGTTATTAATAAATTTGTGCGTGTGTATATTTATATATATAACAATATATATATACGTATATATATACGTATATATACGTATATATATACAAATATATATTATAATATATATTATATACTACCGCCTCGTTTTAAAGAAAAACATGTCCACGTACTCTTCGATGGGGCCGCCACGACTGCAATCGTAATGGTAGTCCATGTCGTGATTATTGGTGCAAATTGTCCATTACCATCAAAACATGCGATGAAACCAAATAACTCACCAGGTTTTAACGTTCAAGGTGTCAGATTTGATTTGTGAATTTGTGCATTGCGTTGGGATCGATCATCGTAGGATGTCTACTCAGACATCCTTTAGCGCTAGGTATATAGTGTCAAGTGCGTAGGATGTCTACTCAGACATCCTTTAGCGCTAGGTATATAGTGTCAAGTGCGTAGGATGTCTACTCAGACATCCTTTAGCGCTAGGTATATAGTGTCAAGTGCGTTGGATGTCTACTCAGACGTCCTTTAGCGCTAGGTAACTAGTGTCAAGTGCGTAGGATGTCTACTCAGACATCCTTTAGCGCTAGGTATATAGTGTCAAGTGCGTAGGATGTCTACTCAGACATCCTTTAGCGCTAGGTATAGTGCTACTCAGACATAGTGTATAAGTGCGTGCGTAGGATGTCTACTCAGACATCATCCTTTAGCGCTAGGTATATAGTGTCAAGTGCGTAGGATGTCTACTCAGACGTCCTTTAGCGCTAGGTATATAGTGTCAAGTGCGTAGGATGTCTACTCAGACATCCTTTAGCGCTAGGTATATAGTGTCAAGTGCGTAGGATGTCTACTCAGACGTCCTTTAGCGCTAGGTATATAGTGTCAAGTGCGTAGGATGTCTACTCAGACGTCCTTTAGCGTTAGGTATATAGTGTCAAGTGCGTAGGATGTCTACTCAGACGTCCTTTAGCGCTAGGTATATAGTGTCAAGTGCGTAGGATGTCTACTCAGACGTCCTTTAGCGCTAGGTATATAGTGTCAAGTGCGTAGGATGTCTACTCAGACGTCCTTTAGCGCTAGGTATATAGTGTCAAGTGCGTAGTGTAGCATTTAATTTGAATAGAGAATTATTAATATACCCAACAACAAATATTGTATATAAATGTGGAAAAACATCTGTTGACCACAGTCTTATGAATAATCAATTTGACGATGCTTTATGAAGTATCTCATCAAGTCCTCGAAAAACATGGATTATTTCCGGTCATGTTATAACAGCTATTGGAGCTTGAAATAACGCTTGTATACTTTTCTGAATGACGCGAAAATATGCTCAGGGCAAAATGGATTAGTGTTGCCATGGTGACAAATGTCATCGGTGTGATTTTACATCTGGCAGTTCAAGACTGTATATGATTGTATATGTATGTTTCGTGCTTTGTGGTTTATAATGTGTGTTCTCTGACAGACTAAAGGAGTGGGTGATAGGTTGTGGGAGGTGACTGCGCGGACGTTATGAGAGGGTAGGATAGGTGGGGTTTCATATGCGTATGACAATCAACCGTCAGTCATTAAATCACTGCGCATGGAGCATTCACTGTAATCATACACAAATCTTAAAATATCAACAAAATCAGTGCAGACATCATGGAATAAAATCAATATTAAATGCGCAGATTTAGTGAGCTCTATTTTGGTAAATTGATCAGACTGTCGATTGCATTCTTTCATGACGAATTGATTTTATATATGAGAGCAGAAAAACCGTCTTGGCGCCATCCAGCTTGTTGTATGAGGCCGCGGCAAATCCACGATGAAATCACACTGTTGTGGCTGACCCACCAACAGTATTCTAGATATAGTCCAAGCCTACCAGGCCCATAATGCAAAGGCTTATCTTTATATAAAGCACTTGATGCCAGGCTGCCTACCCATCCTCCAGGTTAATGACAACAAAAATTAAATCTGTTGAATATGTCATATAAAAATGCCATGCAAGATCCCAATATTTCAAACGTGGATGGTTCCAAAAGCGCCGAGGTTTGAGAATCTTGGCACGGCTTGTTGCTTGTGGTCGCAATTATCAAAATATATGGGCAGTTGCTATTAGTAGTAACCGCACGTGCGGAAGGGTAGAAAGAAGTGGCCGAGGCTCGCGGATCCATTGGATCAATAGGTATTAAATCACAATCACTCGGCAACCTTATTCAGAATATAGAATTGGAGAGCATCGGCCAGAGCCTTTTCGACAACTATGAGAAGTTCAGATGGTTGATAGCTTTATCAACACGATTGTGATCTATAGGCTATTCTCCAATGGATGGGCACTTGAGCAGCGGGTGTATTTGCAATGTCTTTTTATTTCGAATGTTGATTGATTTGCACTTTGGTCCTTAGCACCAGATAAGAAGGAAAATAAGAGATTATAATGAGGCATATGGTTTTCATAATTTTTTGACGTCCTTATTAAATTTCGACAAACTGTGTCTATACATAGTTTGCAGTGATGCTATTTATGGGAGGAAGACGACGACTAAATTCCATCTCGTTAGAAATAATGTATCGTTTGTTACATTTTCGCTTTTTTACCTAGCTAGCGCCATATGAAGAGTCGTTCACCATCGTGATGTGAGTCGGCAATGTATCTTGCGAATTGTAATTGAATTCATTTGCGTCTCTGCAACCTTGACAGCTCGTTCAAAAAGCTGTTGTTCTGCAGTCATAAGTGGAGCGATTAAACGTGTGCGTGCGTAATGAGCTTACAGCAAAAGGACACGAAACCCGCCATTGACTGAATCAACATCCTCATCCCGGTACATCATTGACCGGGCACATTATTGTTCCTAACACGCCTGAGAAAGATATATCTAATTCATTATATAGTCGCGCAATATTTACAATGACTGTACAAGACAGGTAGTCAATGCTGGTAACGACTATGTCTAAACCTCATCACTCGATTCACTGTTGGAAAGTCATATTATTTGTTTTGGGTATCATCCATTGTCCCCGATAAAGACTATAAGGATGTCACAATCAGCTTAAGCCAACGCATTGCATGACAGTTTTGCTCCCATGGTGTGTTACTTCCGGTGCGACGTACGTGCACGAGTATTATTAATGACACCTGTAGCTTAGATCAACGACGATAATGGATTCGGGAGAATGGTTTTTGGATCGTTTGCTTTAAACACACAATGCTGTAACTATCGCTTGTTGTACAGAACAGTCGTTTCCTCTACGTATATATGCATGGGTGTATTCTTTGGCCTCTTGCTATTTCCTGTTTTGAATGCATAACATGAGAATATCACGAGAAACAGCAACTCGTGGGACTAGAGAGCGATAATGGGTGCCAAATGCAATCTTGAGTTTTAACGTGATAGGGAACATGGCAGCATCTGTGGCGTAGAGGGGATAACGCTAATGGAGCAAGGTAGTTTGACAGGGGAGGCGTGGCCACGTGAGCTCGACCATGTATCATCCATTTCGACGTCTCAACAGATGCGCTAAAATTAATGTGTTTATGCATGTCTGTGTGCTTTCAAAGTAATTAATTAATGTTAGAATTTTGAATCATTTACACCTACTTTGGTCCGGGCAAGGTTGTAGTAAATGTTCTTTGGGGATGCAGTTCTGTAGACACACTGTTGACATTATTTATGATACTTTAGTGGAGCTCTTGACACAAAATTAAATATAAACGCTTTCAACAGCGAGAACTTGAATTTAATGACCAGGGGACTTCTGTATTGCTAAACAGCATCTGGCGTAGTGCTATTTAATTAATTAGTTTGACCTAAAAGAGTTTCTGAGACGCCGCAGGAGCGAATATTTCTGGGTTCAAATAAACAACAAAAATTATACAGGTCTCTGCTATTTATTTGGCTCAAATATAGTAACGTGATTTGTACGGTGCTGCCGTGGCCTTCTATTGCCTCGCGTAATTCTAGCCTAAGCAGTACTCACTGCTGTAATCATCACTCAACCAGTGGTCGTATTCATAACAAAACTGGGGTCCGCATATTTCTGAGACGGCAAATAAATAAATTGCAGAGACCTGTATAATGTTTTGTTTATTTGAACCCAGAAATATTCGCTCAATAATCAATCATCAATAATCTATGACCGTGCACAATATTGTTGGTCGATAAAGATACTCTTTCGTCTCTCAAGTTGTTTTAGAATACAAACAACGCAGCTGGTAATTCAAAATCAGAAAATTGGATTTTTGTTATGCTGTTACTAAGCGAAACAGATTGCAGCGGATTGGGATGGTTTGTGGGATGGAAATAGTGGGTGGGAGTTTCGCTGTAATTAAATCAAAAGTAGATTATTTGTCATTTGTCCCCGAAGCAAACAAATTATGCGTCAACATATGTGAGATGAACGAAAACATTTTGCGATCAACTTTCCATTTTATGCATCAAAACTGCATCATAACAGACTGTCAAGCAACAAAACTCAACGAGGAGTCGATGAAAGTGTTTTTATCCATCATTGAATATAATTGTTAGTTTATTCGTTCAAATATTAGGGGATTCATGAATAACTGCGGTCAGGGCCATTTCTCTCCATTTCGATGCGCAATAAAGACGGTATTACATGCAAGGCGTCTACACAAACTCCTAAACTAACCAACACAATAATCTCAACCCCTAATTTGTCTAATTTCGGACATTATTTGCTACTTTGATCGATTTCCAGTATATGAATATATATATATATATATATATATATATATATATATTTAACTTATGAATATACTGCATACATGTATCACATGAATATACAACCTAAATATAAACAAATTGATATATATATATATATATAATATATATATATATATAAATACATATATAGATATACATATGTTACACACATACACACACACATATATATATATACATATAGATATATATATATATGTATATACACACACACACACATACATATATATATATACATATATATATATACATGCATACATATATAATATATATATATACACATATATATATATATATATGAATATATATATATTATATATATGTACGGTATTTACATATTGATATATATATATATATATATATATATACATGCATATATTTATATATATACATATATACATGAATATATATATGCATACATATATATATATACATATATATATATATATATATATATATATATATAGTATATATGCATATATATATATATATATATATATATATATATATATATATATATATATATATATATATATTTCAGTATATACATATATATATATATACTTTGATCGATTTCCATTGTATGTGTATTAACATATATTGATATATATACATATATAGATATACATATATATATATATATATATATATCATATATATACATAGATAGATATATATATATAGTGTGAATATATATACATAACACATATATACATATATATAAATCTATATACATAAATATATATATATATATATATATATATATATATATATATATATATATATATATATATATAGATCATATATATATGTATATATATGTATCATTATATTTATGGTATTGTACATATTGATAAAATATATATATATAAATACATATATATATATATACATGCATATAATTATATATATACATATATGCATGAATATACATACATATATATATATATATATATATATATATATATATGTATATGCATATGTATATTTATATATATATATATATATATATATATATATATATATATATATATATATATATATATATATATATATATATATATATATATATATATATATATTATTAGTGTGTGTGTGTGTGTGTGTGTGTGTGTGTGTGTTTGTGAGTGTGTGTGTCCGTGTTCATCAGCGTCGTTGTTGTTCACGACTTAGTAAAACGCTCATAATTCTCACTTTTGTCCAATGCAACGTTTCAGTGAGCGCAAATATAGTAGTTTCATCATAAAGTTTATATGGACTCTCTACCTTCATAATGATATGGTACTATATGAGACACATTTTATTCGGGCAGATGAAACTCTCTTGTCTACTTCTATTTTTTGTGGCCTTTTCTGTGTCGAATACCTTCATGTAGCACGGATGATGATAAAAAAACAATTTGTAAAAGTTACTGTTTTGCATCACGAGTGGTTTACCCACTTGCAAATCAATAGCGTCACATATTTGATACATGCCATATAAACGTCAAAGGGTTATGAATATCGCCATTTCGTCTTTAAACATATGAAAACAGCCATTATCTGCACACAAGCGGAGTCTGTTGCCCCTTAAGCAATGTGACGTTTATCTATTTAATCGGAATTCGTCATTCGTGAGCCCCAATTCGACAGAATAAGAAGCACCGCATCTTTACGAACAGGTCACTGTAAGAACCATCGTATTATACAGTTCTGCAATCAGCAATCATCCGATTATAACAGCCAGCTAACTTCGTAAGGGACACGATGAAACAGGACAGAATCGTTGTAAGCATAACCAAGTTGCCATCAAATCGCACGATATCCCCACCAGCTGTCTCCGTGGGGTAGGCTTATTGCGGTAAACCGATCAATTAGTGGCGTCTTGGTTGACAGCTTCTATAACTGACATCACGATATTTGAGATTGCTCTGAGTGGAGGGTGACATTTGTCGGAATAATTATGTCAAAGTGCATAGAGTGGTTTGTCATTTAGATATTGCTCAACGTCAAGAATCATTTCAGTATTATTATATACTTGAGTGACAAATATATCGACCAAGCGATATCAATAATCATCTTCTGACATTAGCTTTATCATTAATTAACTTACTGATGTTTTCCGAAGAAACCACGTGACAGCACATAATGTATGTGTATGTATATGTGACCTATCTCTGGATAGCTTGTTTCATCTACTTGGTAGCCTATTGCCTTTACCCTTTCAACACTTGCTAGACAGGTTAGCCAGACTGCGTCAGAGGACCGAAAGCGTCATCCTAAATATCAATATTGTTTTGTTTATAGGCTTCAACTGATTTGCAAGAAACTATTGCCATGGAAACTATAAATTAGTGACAAACGCGGCAATGAACTCCTCTTGTTTACTTGTCTCGTGTTGCGCAGGAATACTACTCATTTTTAAAGCGTTTAAGCCAATAACCAGTACTTTTCCAAATATGCTCAGTTGAATGCTGCGCATAAAACTTGATATAGTCGTTTAACTCAATGCAATTGTACATGTTTAATATTCTGATGATTCTATGTTATATTGCATATCCTAAGGCTGAATATTGACGAGATTGACTTAAGCAATTGAATAAATCATTAGGTCTATTGACATACGTTCTCTTGTTCAGGAGAGAATAAAAATATGCAGTGAGTTAAAGACTTCTCTAATTAAGTGAGAAACGGTGGTTGATATCCACACGTGCGTCAGTCGATTAAAGGCCGCTCAGAAACAAATCATCTCAGCCAATCTACGCGTCAAGACAAACAATAGCTGAAACAACTAAGTGGCGTTCTCTTGCATAAACCAACGCTTGCAACATTAAAATAAGATCGAATGATGCTGTGCAGAAACTGCAGGCTGCTCTATGATGCCGCCCGTCGACATGATTGGGAAGCTTATTAGTTGCAGCTTAAGTAGCTGAACTTTAGTAATCTTCGACGGTTGTGAAAATGCACCAAACTGTAAACAAGGATATTTGTTATTTAACAATGCTTCTTCGTTGTATATAGTTCGCAGATAAGAACAAATATGACAAGAACTGTACTGCTGAAAACGGGATACATGGACATGACATGATAGCCTACCTATACCCCCCCCCCCCCCCCCCACCGTCTCTGCTCTACAATATAACCTTACATAATACTCCATTGTCTGAGGGTAACCAACTTATCAACAGTACTGACGTAAGCGCTATCATATAAGGCTCATAGATAATACAGTGATTATAATGGCATGCTATTATTTATCGTGCCACACTATTTATGATCACAGCCAAATTATAAAATTTGTGGTTTAAGCATAAGTAAAGTTTTAAAGCTTCCAGACTCTGACAATACCTGGACACCAGTTCTTGCCAGTCACTTACAGTTGTTTCCTCGTCATTAGGGGTATTCGTAGCTCATTGTATTGTTATGATCCGAGCTCATGTCTTTAAGCATTTATTATCTATTATGACGGATTGCTTTTTAGCTCCTTTATTGCCGATGTATATATATATATATATATATATATATATATATATATATATATATATATATATATATATATATATATATATATATATATATATATATATATATATATATATATATATATAAAACATTGGCAATAAAGGAGCTAAAGCAATCCGTCATAATAGTTAATAAATGCATATATGTATATATATATATATATATATATATATAGATATATATATATATATAGATAGAGATATATATATAGATATATATACATATATATATAGATATATATATATATATATAAAATATATTTATTATCTATATATATTATATGTCCTCATATATATATATATATAGATATATATATATATATATATATATATATATATATATACACACACACACACACATATATATATATGTATATGTATATATATATATATATATATATATATATATATATATATATATATATATATATATATATATATATGTTTATATATTTATACTCTTAATACGCGTGCTAATAGGTGAAGACGGTGCATAAATTGATCATGAATCTTTGGTTAATTACTGTTGTCTCGTTAATCCAATTCATGACAATAAGAACTTCGTTGCACAGCATAAATGGAGGAAAGGAAGCACAATTGCTTGATGAATATCAGCAGGCAGTTATCCAAATATAGCAGCCCGCCTACACATTCATCATTAGCGTATCTGTTATACCATGCATGTTACCCACAGCCTTCTCTAAACTCGTGAAAAAATCATACGAAAAGCGCCGCATTGTCTTTCAAGTCTATAAGGGCAAACAAAAACGTTGTATGACCTTTGAAGTGCCAAGTTAAGGCTCACATGCGGTCAGATGAAACAGACTAGCACTGTTGGAACATAATCTAGTATTCACCTGAGTGCACGATATCACACCAAACGGTCTCTGGGTAGGCTGTGAATCGGGAGAAAGCCATTTGCGCGATCAGTAGATGACGCCTTGAGTGTCAGCCAACACGAAAGTTAAGATGGCGTGAAGTGTAGTGTGACCTTTATCAGGGAAATAGTGTCAATGCGTATAGAACTGTTTGTCCTTTTATATATTGAGCATCGTCAATAACCATTTCTATATTATCATTATTGGTATACCAAGCAAAGAATATAACGGGCCAATTGAGCACACTTGTTTCCTTGCTTTGTTGTGATTTAGCAAATCAACTAAAAAGTCTTGTGTTTAAATAACACGTCTGCAATACTGATGTCGGTCATGAACCAACCTCGATAATCTGATATCGATTCACCAGACTGACTCCAATTCCATAATCACAATTTTGCTTGTGATTTGTTGCTCGCTCATTGGAGCACACGTATGATCGCTTTAGTGCGTTGAGGACGATATCACATCCCAGATAATGTTGTTACAGCAGTTGAGACAGATATTTTGTTCGTCTATTTGTCTCCCATGGTATGTTACATCTTGTGCGAGGCGTGTCCCATGCATCAATAATTATAGTCATAGCGGACTTAGGATAATGGATTTGGGATCGTTCGCTTTGAACCATGAATGCAAATCGTTTGCTAGTCATAAGAGTGTGTTGATCCCCCATGCATGATATGAGATGATAGAGAGAACTGGTATCCTTGAAAAATTGCCAGTCATGAAGCAAGACTGCAATTACAAGTTCCGATCGCAATTCAAACTTAAAAAATCAAAGGGCGAAAGGCAGCATTTGTAGAAGGAACAGAGGAGATTATGATAATGAAAGTACACCTTAGTTGAAGCTGCAATTCAATTGACGTGTTTAAGAATTTTTTCAGATTATCTTAGCAACAACTTGCAAGCCCTTGTAAATATTGATAGATTGAAGGCTATCCTTTTTGTTGATTTTACCAGGTACTTTAAATCTCTGTACGAATAGTGGACGGTATTGCTACAAATTTGACGCCTGTATATAGTTCGGCATTGTTATATGGTATATAAATCGTTAAGGATATTGTTCGAGAATTGAACATACAAGGCAAGATTGCAATGAAGCGGTGTAATATACATGGGAATACATCGCTGTAGATACACTGCTATAAAGATTCTAAGCTTACTCACATCTCGCCATTTATTGAACCACAATTCTTGTCGATCTGCAAGTTCTGGGTCCGGAACACTCTGGGTTATACATGCCATTTTAGAACGTACTTTGTCAGAGGCTTACATCAGTGGACTACTTAAAAACACAATTGTAATAACATCGTGTAAGTCCCTCTGTCGTTATTTGTATTCGTGGATGAGGCCCGCAATGTTTGCAAGTCATTGACACATAGTTCTTCAAATATTTCATAGAGTACATTAAGATTAAGGGTCGGAGTATTGTTGGCTTGAGGTGGACAGCGTATTACCTTGCCTTCTTGTACTCGTACTGGGATCCGCCATAGTAGTTCCTTTATTGCAAAATGTTAACTCCTTGTTCTAAGTAAGAGCACATGGTGCTTTCCGTTCGTGCTCTACATTGATCGGAATATATGTGATATCTTTTGAAATCTGCTATGTAAGGTTGTTGCCCATTTGGACACATGTGTATCCCACTTAAGGATGAGAGGTTAGTCGCTCTGTACGTGTGCGGGCACAATTAATGAGCCAGGATCAATTGAGCTGAGCTAGGGAGAATTGTGGTTGCGACCTTTCTGCAAAAATATAAACATAGTAACAATGTATTTAGGAAGCGCAGGGCTGTAGTGGGTGGGTGGGGGCGGGGCGCGGTGGCCCTATGGCTATTGAGTGGTTATATCGAATGCCAGAAAGCGTGGGTTTTACTGCAATACCCACATCTACAGAGTTACCCTTCTGGGCATTTTTATTTAAGCACCGGTTGTGTGCATACCAGACAAAGTTTGACGAAACACATCAGGCTACTATAGGGCACTGTATATATAGACGCTTTATGTAGCGGTAAACCTCAGATGCCCTTGCGTGACAATGTGTCCCATTCATTCCTGTATTTTATTAGTGTGCCACAAATTCAAAAATGCGTAGATAGCATTCACATAGCATCTGATAATGCCAGCTAGGTGCAGTTAAATTTTATACAAATACGTATAATTTGTTATCGTGGATGCCTTCGACTGGGACACAAACATTGGATTGGAGTTTATATGAAGCTAAAAACAGTATAGAGTCTTGACCATTTATGACGCCATGTTATCATGCCTTGCCGCCCGTCTGTTATGACAGAGTAACGGGTAACAGGGAATAATGGGTGATGAAGTATCAATAAAAATGGTGATGATACAAAGAAGCAAGAGAGTACACAGCTGTATTGAGCCTAAAATACTAAACGTGCCTCAGAGATATACTGAGTCCTAAATAATAAAATGACATTGTAAGTTGAAGATATTAGAAGTGGTCGGTGCGTGTGGAGCTTGGCTGGATTAAGGCTTGATATGGACAACCGTGTTGGCATTTACGACTTATTCAGGGCTCACGTTGAGTGTTTTGAGGCTTCTGTTTAGTGCATCCGTGTTTGAAGCACGGTCAGCATTGTGGTGTGATTTTCCTGTTGGTAGTTCTCTCTCAAATTGATGATGGTAATGCTGATTATAATGTGCTTGATGATGGAGATGATGGCGATATGACCGGTATGTAAGGTCTTATTGGGCTTCCCATTGCCGAAACCAAGCAGGCTGTGCATATTTGATTTTGTTTTTCATGGCGCACGGGCAGCCTTGATTCAAACTGATTCAAACTTAATTGTGAGCAGTTTGTTGATAAATGCACTGCCATAACTAATAACCCACGGAGGTTTATAGATAACGTAAACTCTTGCCAATGGGAGCAGTATCGCTATTTGGGAATTATGTACAACTCATTTCTTGCTAGAATGAACCATACTACATTGAACAAATAACCCAAATTCATTGAAAGATTTCCTGCCGATTGACCTTATCAGTCGATATGCACCTAGGTGCAGCAAACAGCAGCGTAAATTGGACCAACTAGGAGACCGCATAAGAATATGCTTTGATGGTGAGTACCACTGACCCCTTACCCGTAGCGAATTCACCACAAAGCGAATAAAATATTTAACAAGAATTCTATACGGACAATAGTAACACAACATGGAATTCCTGATTCTTGCAAATTCATATTATATAAATTGGAGAACAATAATTAATTTCACAGCAGAGAGTGGCAGCAAAGGCCTCTCAAGTAAGCCAATACCCACGGCACTAAATAGAACATGTATATATGCTTCTGTGATGATGGCTATTTGTATCAAGTTGCTTATCATTGGTTTCAAATGAGCAGCAACATGTAACGTCTGTGTTGTTTATACCCACCACTCGTCTCACACATGCTCCACTTTTGACAGCTGGTTACATTTGTTTCATTTATCTCCTGTCGTCTTCGATGCTCCACAAATATAACACCCTTATCATAACTTTAGAAGGGACTATTAGCAAAGAGTGTATAGCTTCGCCAAGAGCGCTCACTCAAGCCTCAGCTCGAGAACAAATGTGAAGACGCCACCGATTAAGCGCCGTGCGTTGCTTAGTCATAGCGTCCCTTCAAACGACGTGGAATTCTCGGATTCATTTGAAGCAAGGGAAGCCTCGACCTATCCAGATGACTTCACGTCTTTAACAGACGCCGACCCCGAGACGTCGGATCAACAATCCCATGTGCTTTGGTTGATTTCATAGTGTCGTCGCCTGATGACGGCGTTGTATTTCATGTAATTTCACAATTTCCACACAGCTTAGCGTAGCTATAAACTCTATGCTCACATGCTCACATGGCAAGCTAACAAATGTTCAAGTCTACCCCCGGCCAGTTCCCTTGCTCTGGAAGGCTGTTGTCAATAGAAAATCACCATCTACAGTGCAGACATTAAAACTCGAGAATAGTAAACGGCGTGAACACTGCGAAAGGCGAACTGTTCTCTATAGGTCTACCCGGACAATTTATCAAGCTGACATTTATTTCATATTGTAGTTGTTATTTTCGCTATTTCTAAACCTGTGTCCAACGTGTTTTGGCAGCAAAAAGACATTTCCCCGCTCTCATCAATCGCAGTGACGTCCCCAGTATACCCATGTGCTTTTGTTTATATCACGGTAGCGCCACCTAACGATTGCAGTGTTTTATAATTAGAGAAGCGATCAACACAGAGTCACTCGAAGTGAACCCTCTTAGCGAAGCTATACACTCTTTGCTCTTAGTCCCCAGACTGGCACCGCTTTCAGCATCTGACAGGCTCATTCAGGTGACCCAGAAAAGTTGCAATTGTTCATGGCTTCAGTTACATCTAACGACATTCGCCATGTTCGATTGGCCCCGCAACCACACACACACTCTAAATACAGGACGACGATTGTGTGCATTGAGTCCAGATCATAACGAATGATATATCAGCTGACAGATGCATTGGTTTTTGTTTTCAAAATATTGTTTTGGAACATTTAATACTGTGGTCTTATTATTACATTTATGTGACATTTCTTTATCTGAGTACGTTGGTGCGGCACAGCTGATGATCATAGACAATTAGAACCACGTCTTGCATCAAAAGTGGTTTATCAAGTGGAAATCAATAGCGATGGATATTTCTGAAAGGTCAATGCCATGTTAACGTCATACGTCGGATATTGCCATTTTGTCTGAATGCTTTGGAAACAGCTAATGTCGGTGCATAAATGGATCTTGACTCTCTGCCTCTTTACATATGTCGCGTTTATCTTTTCCGTGACAAGTCGTTCGCCTTCATGCAGTTCGATTGACCCTGTGAGACAGACTGAGAAATATCACCTCTTTATGATAAATTCTTTTCGATTTGTAAATACATTTATCCAAATGCGACAGCACACTTACATGTTTCCAATTTGTGTATCATGCGTGTCTGTTTTACCATGCATGTTACGCCGTTCTTCAACGTTGTGTTTCTTCAACGTTGTGGCACATGGCAGTCTATGCAATGGTTCGCATCAGGTGATATCAGACGAAAAGCTGCGCTGTCTTCCAGGTACATTTTGTCATACAAAAAAAGTCGGAAAAGTACTTGGATATTATTAGAAAATGCCTGTATGTGGCAAGATGAAACAGATAAAAAACTCTGGAAAATTTTCAAATTTTCGCCGAAGTTCACGATATCCCACCGGGGTGACACAGCTGGCAAATAGGTATAAGACCATAGGAATCAATTAGTTTATTGAGTCTTTATTGTCTGCTCTTTAAATGTAACTAACATAATTTAGTTGGATCAGGGCGGAGGATGAAATTTGTTAGGACAATGTTGTCAATGTGCGTAGAGTAGCTTGTCATTTGGATAATGCGATTCATCAAGAACCATGTTGGAATTGTTAACATGATCATTACTTATCTACCCCTACAATGCGCTTCATCAAGAACCATGTTGGAATTGTTAATTGTTAACATGATCATTACTTATCTACCCCTACAATGCGCTTCATCAAGAACCATGTTGGAATTGTTAACATGATCATTACTTATCTACCCCTACAATGCGCTTCATCAAGAACCATGTTGGAATTGTTAACATGATCATTACTTATCTACCCCTACAATGCGCTTCATCAAGAACCATGTTGGAATTGTTAACATGATCATTACTTATCTACCCCTACAATGCGCTTCATCAAGAACCATGTTGGAATTGTTAACATGATCATTACTTATCTACCCCTACAATGCGCTTCATCAAGAACCATGTTGGAATTGTTAACATTCATGAATCTACCCCTACAATGCGCTTCATCAAGAACCATGTTGGAATTGTTAACATGATCAGTACTTATCTACCCCTACAATGCGCTTCATCAAGAACCATGTTGGAATTGTTAACATGATCAGTACTTATCTACCCCTACAATGCGCTTCATCAAGAACCATGTTGGAATTGTTAACATGATCAGTACTTATCTACCCCTACAATGCGCTTCATCAAGAACCATGTTTGGAATTGTTAACATGTCAGTACTTATCTACCCTTACAATGCGCTTCATCAAGAACCATGTTGGAATTGTTAACATGATCATTACTTATCTACCCCTACAATGCGCTTCATCAAGAACCATGTTGGAATTGTTTAACATGATCAGTACTTATCTACCCCTACAATGCGCTTCATCAAGAACCATGTTTGGAATTGTTAACATGTTATCAAGAACCCATGCGCTTCATCAAGAACCATGTTGGAATTGTTAACATGATCATTACTTATCTACCCCTACAATGCGATGCGTAAATATGAAACAAACGTACCGGCCTAATGCTGAATAGCATATGCAGACCTCAGTTTTGTGAAAAAGCAACTAGCCGCATGTTTTAGAAGCATTATTTTCACTTAAAGTCCCCGAGAAACCTGTACTATGTTCGGTCTATGAATAAGTACCATAGAACGACACAAAACATATACTCGCGTGGGAAATCAAAGGCAAACTGCCGGATAATGATGGACAAGGTAGCAAATGTATTCGGCAATATTTCACAGCATGCAGTTTAAGATAGATCATATATTGATGTTTCTTGTTGAGTGATGTGTGATGCAAGACTAAACAGAATGGGCGGGCGAGTTGGCAGGCCGGGTGTTGTAGAGTGGGATTCATATATGTTTCGCAATCGACGACAGCCTTGATGTCGTTGTGCACAGAACATAAAATCTCAGTTTTTAAGGTAATATTCTCAGTGCTAATGTTGGATGGAAAAATAATAATGTTATGTGCTCGACGAATTCGATGGTTTGTTTATTCATTATACCTATTACTTGCTTTATGCTCTCATGCGAAATGGCAAATCATAATAAAGAAATGCTGTTGTGGATGCCCCATGTGGTTCACTAGATATAGAAAATACTTGAGTTAAATGATAGAATATCCCGCAATCGTATCGATAGATATTATCCTCTTTAAGAGCTAGACCTTTCCTTCCAGGGAAGACGTATACGGGTCTTAAAGCCATCTATGTGTCGGAGTGCACTCTCTCGCTTGTGTACTCCTGAGTTGCTGTAAGGCTGGTTAACCATTCTTCTCTTCTCATTGCCACTGATATCAGTTGAATAGTTAATAGATAAATGGCGAAGTTTTAAACATACACGGTCCGAAACGATTGAAAAATCTGAAAAAAATTAGATCATATGACACGATGTGTATACTCTGTGCAGTCATATATAAATCGAGAACTACTCCATTGTTACAAGTTATATCTTGAAACATATCATTGCACAAAGATTACGATGGGTGATGGAAAATTTCTTTATAACCGATAGTACATATATTGTGTACAAAAAAATGTTTTTTGACATCTGTGACCGACGGAGAAATATGAATTTCTCTTTTTATAAATATATATATATATATATATATATATATATATATATATATATATATATATATATATATATATATATATATATATATATATAGATATAACAACATATATAAACATATATAATCTATATATATATATATATATATATATGCATACATATATACATGTATATGTTATATATATATATTTAGATACATATATATATATATATATATATTATGTATATATATATACATGTATATATATATATATATATATATATATATATATATATATATATATATATATATATATATATATATATATATATATATATATATATATATATATATATATATATATATATATATATATATATATATATATATGACTCAGAAAGCCAGCTGAGTAATAATCAGCAGACAAACCGAACACTATGGACCAGCTATTGGGTCATTCATTCTATTATGTGTTATATTATGCTTTGAATTGTCGGTTGCTTCCATTTACCTTCTCGCCCTGTGTAGGCCATACCATTCGATCTTTCAACAACTGCTAGACACCTCTGCCAGAAAGCACCAGTAGACCACAAATGTCATCCCATGTTACAATACTCTTTGTTAATAGGCTTGATTAGATTTCCAACAAACATTTGCCATGGAAAGTAGCCTTTTCATATATTCTTGACAAACATCACAATATGCATTTGGCGTTGTTTTTATCGTGTGGAGGAGCGTATGTATCTTGGCCGGTTGATGGTATTGTTCCAATGCGATTGAATAAATTGTAATGGCATGTGAAGTATCAACAGTAATCGTCTCCTAAATTCGTCGTTCAATGGAAGAGTATACGTCTACTAGTCTGATGACTAAACATTATTTCGCCTTATGTACTGCTTGAAAATTTAGGAGATCGACATTCACCATCTGTTCTCTGTTTCCTGGAAGATCCAAAATGTATAGTTGATTGAGCACTTGTCGAGACAAAGCTGATTGATAGCGGCATGTGAACAAATACATAACAATCTATGCCGTAGCTCACCAAACCAGCAAATGCACAATTCAGGTACATTCACTTCATTTTAGGTGAATTCCTCCTCATACGAAGCAGCAGATATTTGGGCTACGAAACTTACACTTATATAAGCAACTCGGTCATTTTGTTAAAATGTATCTTTTCATAATCTCCGATAATATAAGCAATACCCCCAATAGCTGGGTTGAGTTCGGTTGAATAAGCACTGAAAAACCAACTTGCCACCAACCTACTATCTTTAGTATGCATATATAAATCAATTATGACAAGAACTGTACTGTTCTTAACGATATCTATGAATGTGAAATTCCATTGATCCCCTTACTCGGTGGCATGTGTGCGCTCACGGCTGTAATATATAACCTGAAAAGTCGTGTAACGCACTACAGTCTTAGGCTGATCTGAGCCATAATACTGTAATCGCCATGGGTGACAAACGGTAATGTCATTCAAGTGACACACTATGATCAGCCGTATATTACTGCTCATGGTCATATCCCCACAAGCAATTCATGGCCACAGTACCTGTCATGTTATTAATCTTCTAAGCTTACTCACATCCTGTTAATATCTAGGCCTTAGTTCTTGTCAAACTGTAAGCTCAATGATATGCTTTGTTTTTATTTGCTCTTAACGATTTGATCATGACATCATTTCATCGTTTACATGTGCAGGCCGTGGTCGTCAGTATTATGAAGCTTGCTCTCACAGCAAGCCACTTTTTGGATCAATGTGAAATATACTATTTAAGAAGCTTGCACCAGTGGAATTCTACGAAACTTAGGAATGATAATATCCTTGAGGTTTCTATGTCAAAGTACATTATCGTGGTGTTGGAAGTGCTACTACCCATGTGCTAAGTGCTGGTCGTATAACAGTTAGGTAAGGCATTATAAAACATCCAATTTCAGTAACCAAGCAGGCCATGCCTTTAATGTTATATATTGTACTGCTCCCGAACACACACGAACATGGCTTTTGCGAAGAAGATGATATGTACGACCCTGAATTTCTTTTTTGAACTGCCAGAGGTAAAGACCCCTTTAGCGTATATAAAGCAGCAGGACAAAACCATGCAGCACAGGATAAAAGCTGCATATTATCTTGGTAATAATGCCATATTCCCTCTAAATGTTTATCATATTCTTTTCTGCCTTTGACATTTTTCAGCTCTCAATAGCTTAGTTATATCATCTGCCAACTAAACTAATTACAGCATCGGACTATATGCACCTATGAGTAACGAAACCACGTGACTTTCGATCAAATACAGCTGCATGATACGAAGACGACCGGATATACATATATATATATATATATATAGATAGAGATATAGAGAGATAGAGAGAGATATATAGATATATATAGAGAGAGATAGATATCTATATAGATATATATATAGAGATATATAGAGAGATAGATATAGAGATAGAGAGATATATAGATATATAGGATATCTATAGAGAGAGAGAGGATATTATCTACTCCTCTATATCTATATATAGAGATTAGATCTTTAGATTCTCTATATATATAGAGATATTTATATGTCTATTTCTATACTCTATATATATATATATCTATATATATATATATATATCTGTCCCTCTCTATATACATATGTATATAGATCTACCCTCTACTATATATATCTCTATATATATATATATATCTCTCTCTCTCTCTCTATCTATATCTATATATCTATATATATCTCTATATCTATATCTATATATCTATATATATATATCTATATATAGATATATATATATATATATATATATATATATATATATATATATATATATATAAAGCTTCATGGGCTGATATGTCGTCTAAATGTTGAATAAGCGTCTTTAGAATTCATTCTTATAAATCAATGACTTATTGCTGCTTTTAGACGGTTCTCAAACAACCTGTATTAAGTTCTCTCAAGTCATACTGGCCGAGGAGCGTTTCAGAATACCTGCATCCTTATCCGAACGATGCGAAATATATTGTTGCGGGTGAAATCCAAGGAAAGCTAATGGATTGTTGTTGCCATGGTAGCAAATGTCATTGGAATTATTTTACTGCACGCAATGGAAGACAGGTTCTATATGTGACTTGCGTTGTGACACAGGTTCTCTGTATGGCTAAAGGAAGTTCGGGGAGGGGGCAGTTGGCACGTTTGACGTGATAAATCTACAAGAAACGTGGGCAGTTTTGACTTGCCCTCGTACTCTGACTTATATATATATTTTGACTTAATAAATGAAATATTATTTTATTGTCTGGAGATAATATATTAACATGACGCTCCCTTTGTGAAAACCTCCGCGGATCATAATAGCACATAGTCACGGATAGCACATGCTCAACTTTATATTCCCCAGTTGCTGCAAGGTGTTTTTCATCCACCCTTCATGTCCAGTCGCCACTGAAGCAAAATAGGTTGATAAGGTAATATATATATATATATGCAATATATATATGTGGAATAATTTTATCAACAATTGCAAAGGAAACGGTTATTGTTGAGAAAATTTCTTTCTGGGTGACCGTTGGTGGATTGGTGGGATCCTAAGTAACTCAGTTGAGCTCTCCTGAATAAACCAGCTAAAACTTGCTAATTCCAGCCAGAGAGGCTTTAACGTAATGGTTCATTCTCGCCGCAATTCATAAAGATAAAGCCGATATTTTGGGCGTATACAAAAGTAACCAAATATGCTATTTGATATAGTTACCTGTAAAGTCTCTCACATTTTCGAATTCATTTAGGTTTCTTAACTGGGAACGAATTACTGCCGGTGGTTATAATTATCTATAGATTTGGATAGCTGTTATTTGTAGTACACGCATACTGTAAAGCTACACTGGATGAATGGATATGGAATAACACTGTCCTTACATCCTTACTGCTTAACCTTTTTCAAACGTGTGTGCTCTCTCTGTAGTCATATATAGCTCGAGCAAGACGTTATTGTTGAGAATCGTGTCAAGACATATACGTTGTTGTGGATGTTGTAGTTGTCGACCTCTAGTAGCACAACTGGAGCGCAGTAGCCGGAACCTTCTGGCCTTTTAGATTTAGCACGTGAATCGGTTTTCCATAGTTTGTTTTAAGTATGACAATTTTTATCCATTTGAATAGCGCTTGAGCGACAAGTTTCACCTCGTTTGATATTGTATTATTTTTGTAACATTTGTTGTTAACAGGATCCTTACATTTTTCAATTTTCCTGAAAAAGCAAAAAGCTCATCGCCTTCATGACGTTTTTAGGACTATTTATTCTGCGAAATGTAATTCAATTAATGTATGCGTCTTCTACATAGGACAGATCTATCGACAGGCTGCTGCTCCTCAAAGAGAAGAAGGGCACACAAACACTGATAGCAAAACATAGTTTGAATTACCGATACTATCCCAATTCATCGCTGAAACATACATATGTAATGTATCATATAAACGTGCAGTATTCATTCTTATGACCAACATAGCGTCTGCAACGATACCTGTCCTGTTCGAATATCGATATTCTGATACCGATTCACAACCATTTTATAAATTCACTGTTGCTTCTGTTGCATAATTGTCCGTCAAAATATACATATAACTGCTTTGTTACCTGTGGTACCATTCCTTGCCCAGGTGATTGCAATGTTGTGAATGAACATCTGTTTGTCTCTCGATGTATTTTACATGGTGTTTGACGTAAGCGTGCGTTTTATGGAACCATATATGCAAGAGAGAACAGGTGCTTCCGCTATCCATGGACATGTTGGTTGGGTTTTCGGATTTACCATTTCCGTTTCTGATGATCTCATGAGCACTGGTTAGCCTCCACAAACTGCCAGTCACGAGCCACACTGCAATAATGGATGTCAAACTGCCAGTCACGAGCCACACTGCAATAATGGATGCCAAACTGCCAGTCACGAGCCACACTGCAATAATGGATGCCAAACTGCCAGTCACGAGCCACACTGCAATAATGGATGCCAAACTGCCAGTCACGAGCCACACTGCAATAATGGATGCCAAACTGCCAGTCACGAGCCACACTGCAATAATGGATGCCAAACTGCCAGTCACGAGCCACACTGCAATAATGGATGCCAAACACTGCCAGTCACGAGCCACACTGCAATAATGGATGCCAAACTGCCAGTCACGAGCCACACTGCAATAATGGATGCCAAACTGCCAGTCACGAGCCACACTGCAATAATGGATGCCAAACTGCCAGTCACGAGCCACACTGCAATAATGGATGCCAAACTGCCAGTCACGAGCCACACTGTAATAAGGGATGCCATGCGCAATCCTGAGTAGGAGCATGAATTGGTGAATGGCTTGATCGGTAGGATCTTTTTCTAAAAATGGCGTTGAGGGGATTAAGTTAATAAAAGACTATACTTTGCAAGGAGAGGCGTGGAAACGTGTGGGCGACAATTAATCGACCACGTTGACGCCACTACAGATATGATAAACTTTATGTGTTTAATAATTTGATCTCCTTCAAATAACCGATGTTAGCGTAGGGTTATTGACACCTGCATTCACCATGGTATTGGCGGCGGTGTTTAAGACGTAAGGGGAAATGACATGTTACAGAAACTTACCGGCCAGTACAAAATTGCGATAAACGCTGTTCTAATGTGGCACTGCGTCTGTTACTATGTAACCACAAATACTTCAGCTGATCATTTAAAAGGTTTTCAAAAGGGGCAATAGTATAGTTATATAATAGTATTGTTATATGTGCCATGGCTGACAAAGTCAGCCAATGCATAATTCAGACACATTGACTGCATGCTTGATAAAATTCTCCTTTAAAATGGCAGCAGATGTTTTGGTTATGGGCCTTATGCTTTAGACAAGCTGTTATGTCTCATCCAACGTAGGCCACCACATGCTTCCGCTCAACACCTGCTAAACACTTAAGCGCGGTAGCACCAGTGGACCACAAACGTCATCCCATTTTACCATACTCGATGTCCATGGGCTTCATTAGATTTTTAAGACACATTTGCCATGGAAACTGGCTATTTCATCGATTCTTCACAAATATCGTAATGTGCAGCTAGCTGATTTATGGTAATACTGTTGAATATATTGCAGTAGCTTGTGAAATGCATAAAATTGCCAAGAACCAATTGTATTTAGTATATATATAAATAAACCGCTTATAACAAGAACTGTCCTGCTCCAACTGATATTTCCTGATGTGAAGACCTACATCTGTCCCTCCCTGATCGCCTCACCCGGAGGCACGTGTTTGCTTACGGCTGCTACATGTAACCTGAAACACTGTGTAACGCACCACAGTCCGAGGTTAC
>CM067350.1:64875131-64972631 GCA_034190875.2 Urechis unicinctus
CATGACAAAAATATCATAGGCAAGTATTGCCAGTGTGTTACAGATGATTATGAGTTGTCATACCACTCCGGACATTTTCACTGTTACTGATCGTCACTTCATAGGGTACACAGTGTTACTGATCGTCACTTCATAGGGTACACAGTGTTACTGATCGTCACTTCATAGGGTACACAGTGTTACTGATCGTCACTTCACAGGGTACACAGTGTTACTGATCGTCACTTCACAGGGTACACAGTGTTACTGATCGTCACTTCACAGTGTACACAGTGTTACTGATCGTCACCTCACAGTGTACACAGTGTTACTGATCGTCACCTCACAGGGTACACAGTGTTACTGATCGTCACCTCACAGGGTACACAGTGTTACTGATCGTCACTTCACAGGGTACACAGTGTTACTGATCGTCACCTCACAGGGTACACAATGTTACTGATCGTCACTTCACAGGGTACACAGTGTTACTGATCGTCACTTCACAGGGTACACAGTGTTACTGATCGTCACCTCACCGGTTACACAGTGTTACTGATCGTCACTTCACAGGGTACATGGCGCTACTGATCGTCACCTCACAGGTTACACAGTGTTACTGATCGTCACTTCACAGGGTACACAGTGTTACTGATCGTCACCTCACAGGTTACGTGGTGCTACTGATCCAGACATCTCTGTACATGCTGTTTGCTGATAGTTTGTCACATAATTACTGATACGTCCAATGCCAATGGCTCCGCTCAGTACTTATCCATTTAGAACTTATTTATTTTCTTCCTTGGCAATTTTACCAAAAAGTATCAGCTCCGAGCCATTTCCAAGTTGTGATGTGAAGGTGTATAAACTTAGGTTATATGTGAGCAATAACGTGTGGTAGGATAACAACTTGAAATGGCTGAAATACAGATGAGTAACATCAGCCAATTCGTCAAGCGCAACAGAGACACACTATGCCAAGAAAATTCGAACATTTCCCAAATATTTCAGTATATGTTTTTCTGCCCATATCATCAATCGATGAACGCATCACAGTTTTTACAAGCAAATTTGATCAATGTACAATGTTGTAAGTGAACTAGACATAAAATAAGGGGTATGAAGGGTCTGTGATGTAGTTTTAATATGCAAAGTATGACAATGTGCCAAATTGCTTAGAGGTAACTAGTTTATTTACCTATACGTCTCTATTATCTATAGTAAGCACATTGAATGCAATATAACTTGAACTATAAGATGGAAAACGGTAGCTACATGGACTTCTCGTATTCACAAGGGTCTTTTGTAACTGATTGTGTCGGCAATGTCTTGACTGTTATTCCTTTATTACTTGTGATGTAAGCATGGAGTATGCTCGACGCAACACCGACGCGTGTCAGGAAGGGAGTGGTGCGCAGCTAATATAGAGCGTTCAACATGCAACCAAGTGCATTCATTAAAAAAGAGGCTGAAAGTTGTTTTGGCGTTAAGAAAGCGTAAATCTTATTCAGGCCTTAGTTTCTGTCGGTGCTGCTGCTTCTCCTAGGCGGCGTGATGCACCACAGGAGACGGATGTCAAGATATCATTTTTTGTCTTCTTTCATCGGAGTCAATGGTTTTGACTGATATATCAACATGCTCTAATCTCAGAATGCCATAATGGGCCACTCAATGGTTGATGTGTTTACATGCACGCACAGCATCGTACCAAGCTGTCAACTGCGTCCATTCTATTGGCACCGACCCGTATGATTACACGGCTGTTCACGGTATCAGTACCTCCTTTGATAGCACATCGGCATCTCGCAAGCATTACTTGATGATTAGATATTTTGATTTTGAAACAAACTGCCTTCATCAAAAAGTGCACCAAATACAAAACAGTTCTGGTGTACTGAAACACTGTTGGTGTTGTCGTGTCGTTCATCGGGGTACACAAGTTTGACGACTTGTGTGTGCACATGTGCATATAAAGTGCAATCTATCACACCTGCGCACAGCACTCCAATCTTTTGATGGTACGATCCGTCAAAGATGATCCATAGGCTTTAGGTAGCAGCGTGTATGTGCAATTGCGGGCACCTTTTTTTTTAGCAATTTGTGAAATGAAAACAGTAAAACATTATTAAGACATATCACGATGAAATCTCACAACCGGTTAGGCGGAATAAGGTATATACAATATGGCTTAACTTCCGCTTTTGGCGACTACGATCATGTTTATGAATGCCGTCATCAAGCGTTCACTATTATCTTCAAACAATTCGTCTGCTTTACCTCTGGCAGTGCTCTCCACTCGGTCGCACTTTTTGCTGGTGCGCTGTACTTCGCAGTGAGCTGTGCTACGCACTGCTCTGTGCTTTGTAGTGCTCTGTGCTTTGCAGGGATCTGCGCTACGGAGTCCGCAGTAGTTTGCAGTGCTCTATGCTTTGAATTGCGGTGTGCTTTGCAGTGCTCTGTGCTTCGCAGTGCTCTGTGCTTCGCAGTGCTCTGAACACAGCATTATCATACACTCATCAGTGCCCTACATAATATATCCGCTACTGTGTTCTTATTCACTGTGTGGTGTCGATGACCTCTATGTAGTGGCAAACCATATTTAGATAAATTCTTTCACCAATCGTGTTTTTATCCCTGACATTATTATGCAAACGTACTATGTTTATGAATTAAATGGAGGTCATTGCATTTGCTGGATATTATATTGTATATATCAGTAATTTGCGGAATGTACATTGTCTATTGTATTTGGTATTAGTTTCTAGGCCTTCTGTATACCACAAAGCTTTTAACAAGTCATATAAGACCAAAACAGCCTGGAAACCTAATAAAACCCTAAAGCCCGCAGCATCCGTGACAGGATGAGTGGCGCCTCAAGCAAGTTATCAAATGGCCCGAGTTATATCCACTGCTGAATAAGCTGCAGTGGAGGCACCTGGAAGTGCCTCAGAACACTCGATGTGCCCATCTGATGTCAGCGAACGGTGCACCTGTCTCGAAATGTTTATGTCAGCGATATGCAATTACACTAAGCAAGGTCAGCGATGATGACATCTATTTGTCAGAATGGCAGCTAGCACACGGTACGAAAGACGCACACGACTCCAGTTTCAGTTTGGTGGCGCATTCACTTCATACTGGGGTAGGGATATTTAGCCAATAAATGGCCATCCTCGGTGTTAGTGAAGCCTTATTATACCTGCTATTGCACCGTGGATGAAATGAAATCACGAAGAAGCCTATTGCGTCTGGATATTCATATAATAACGTCGAGATGTTTAACCGTCGACAAATGATTCGAATTTGATTTGGTTTCGTGCTAATCACATCTTAAATATAGATATCACGTTATGGTAATCGGGGGTTAACTTTAATATCTAAAGCACTTGCTTTATAATTGAACATGACCGGAACCGTTCCCCCACAACAGCGTCGCCCTTGGTATGGCTGCGTGTCACGCAACACGCATGGTGAGATTGGTTATTGACGACGAAACATCACGCAACAGATAAGCTCTCGCTGCGAACGATCCTTCGTACGAAACGACCATGAGCCATTACCTCATATCCCGTGGCTGACACGGAAAACCGTTGAGAGGTCTTGGCTCTCACGCAGACCCCATAAAGTGCCAGGGGTTTTAAAGCGGGCCAGGAGAAGCGTATACGTCCCGCTTCCTGCGTTCGTCGTTATATCGTGATAGCATGCCAACTTAGACGTAAACTCTGTTTCCGCCGCGTCGTGCTCATGAACTCCGAATGCTCGAAGGTTGTCAGGTCGTTATTGTACAGATACATTATACGGCTATGTGGAAATGGAGCTGTTGCCTTCTTCCGGACACACTATGCATGCATGTCGCGATGGCTTAGCTGTTTAACATTCATTCAGTAAGTGTCATTATGAGGCGATGAAAAGGCAGCCACGTGGTCGTTATCTTATCGTACCGATTGGCCCTGCGGTAGTGACGTTCTGCACGATCTCAAACATGGTTATATCATTTTTATCTGAACCCTAGGTCGAGGAAAATATAATAAAACATAAAAACATATTATTCGCTCTTTTTTCCTAATGGTGTGCGTTTTGCGTCAGTTTGCTTGAATGTGTCATTGAAATAATTTGCGATAAGTATTGTTTTGGATAGACCACGTGATTACCACTATAACGTTGCACTGGCGCTCGTTAAATTATCCGGCACACTTCTTATGCCGCACGAATCAATCCAATGCAGCAATTCCACATAATCAGCGCCATGAGGCGGCGAATAGCATTGGTTAAGCTGGTTCATTTAGTCTGTCACCCATTCATGAAGCATGGCTGTGCTTTATGAGCCTGGCAGCGAGTCCCATGCTCCGTTAATGCGCTAGTTTATACCCGCTACGACAGCCAGCACAATATTAAATACGTTCTCATAGTGTTCGTCTCCGATCTCATGCAGGGGATAAAAACGCACGTTCGTCAAGGTGCAACCCCTCCATGCCGTGACAGCAAGTGAGGTTCTCTGAGCAGCAATTGCCGAGCTCATTAATCGAAAAGTGGCTTGCCTCCATTATCATATGGCTATCCTGATAAAGGGTGATAGCTCCAACTGATTGCCTCCTTCGTACTGCTGGGATAATTTGCACTGCACCTGAACGACGAGAGACCGTTTGCCACGATTAGGATCTGTTCATCAATAAGCTTACCTGTAGCGTTCTTTCCACCTGCCAACAAGATCCGCATAACCGCTCTCATTCACATGTCTCGTGAAGAATAACAAGGACACATTCAATGTCATTTATTTGCAGGTTGGGGAATGGGATAACCCCGGCATTCAGCTTATATTTTAAGTCGACTAGTATTGTCATATCAAGTATTTGCATGGGTATTATTCCGCAAAATGAATTTGCATAATCGGTAATGTGCCTGAAGGTTTGTTTGTACCACCATCATGGCAGGATCGCGCGGTGTCTGTACATGAGGACGCGTATCTGAATTGATTAAACAGCCACATGTTTAGCAGGGATTCTGAGCGTTTCCACGTAGCGACCACCAAGTGCTTCGCTTCTGGCGGGTGATATGACAAACTTAGGATATTTGATGTTTCTTAATTGGATCTCGCCCATGGTTTCGTTCTATTGTTGCATTGCCGACACAGATTTCATTTTTTCACCAATGCTTGATTGATATATAGTGCGGATTGAGGATACACATTGCATTGTCAAATTTGTTTGACAATTCCTCTTGAAAAGCAAGTAGAGGGCCGAGTTAATACGCGCCCTCGTGGTGTTCCTCAACGAATCAATCGATATCAGAGGAAGGCGTTTCATTAAGCTGTCAATTTGATATTTTAATTTACAAGGATAACTGAGACACACTTTCGGACTTATCACAGCGAGGATGCGCTGGGAGAAATGTGCCATAATGCAAGCCTTGTCAGGGAAAGCACTTCATATCGGCAGACCATTAGAGGCTGTTTTGACCCTAGTTATTAAGGCACCGCTGAAAATGAGGGTGCCATGCTGGCTTGGGAGAGAGACGGGTCCGAAATATGAAGGGTTTCAACCAGACATATCAGGTATGGTGGTGCGAAGCACATGGCCGTTATCGCATAACTGCCGTCCCACGACACTAATTGAAACCCTCCGTGTTAGCAATGTACGCAACAAATACAGTATGCAGCAATGTTGGGGTCAATCTCGCAATATTATTAAGCAATATATTAATACTAATTGAAAGCGATGCTGATATTTGTTTGATATATTACTGTGACTCCCCATGATGATTGTCTACACATTGTTCAGCAATACAGACACCCGTATATGAATGACTATTGGATAAGCTATGATGATCTGACACCTAGAAGCCCCGACGATATGAACACATGTCATCCAGAAGCAGCAGTATGCTCGCATATTACCTCAGCTCAGCGTGAGTCTGTGGTCTCTGAATGATGTCAAATCAGTTGAACCCGAACGACGTGCTGCTTCAGATTCCTCGCAGAAAATGACATCAGCTTGCTTGATGTGATTGAATTGATATGATCTTTAGGCTGATAATACTGAACAATACCGATGAGGAAGCTTTCATATCTGATCATGCTATTTCAATTAACAATGGAGGGTGTGCCATCAATAACTGGTTATTAATAGAGACAGCTTAGATATGCGCCAGATAACTCAAGCGTGCAACTGCCCAAAAGAGCATTTTCTAATATGAACAAGCTGTAAAGAATATGTCTGTGGCCCTAAAAGCGTCACATTTCGTGCTGATTTTAGAAAACAGTGTGATTGTGCGCGTTAAAAAAGATTTCTTCGACCACGTGCGTGTCAATTATGCGACGCTACGCGTTAGTGTTCCAATCCCGGGCTCACTACGAGAGGCAGTACTGTTGCCCCCTCTCGGGCCCCACCCAAAGCATATGCTGTATTCTTCTGCTGATACCGCCACCCCGCTGGTCAACGCCGCTCACCGCCTCGTCTCCAGCGCTATATAATGAGGCACTGGGCAGCGCTATGCTAGGCGACGCGGCCTCCATGCACAAGGCGGGAAGACGTTTTGAGTCGGAAGAGCTAGTTGCTCGAATAGATCTCGCCTAGAAGCCGCGAGAGTTAGTCATGGGAGGTTATATAGGCGCCAGCGAAGGCGCTTGACAACAGGTGTTTGTTGGACCGTCAGTGGTGAGGGTGATTAGCAAAATCATTACCTCATGTCACTTGAACGGCAGTTAGTGAAGGGCACCAGTTATTCGTCGTCATCAGCTATGCATCATAACACCTGTAAGAGGAACTCAAGCTACTGACTTGGAGTCATCAAATGTGCTGAACAATATTGAGATGTGCATAGGCTGCACAGCAAACGGGATTAAGGACGCCTTCAAATGAAGAACGCTATCTAATCATAATTTGCTTCAAAGTTTATATAGAGCAGTAAGGATGGCACATTACAGTATATGTCTAATTAGACGACAGTCGCTACAACGGGAGTACGCATGCCCTACAGCTTACCAGCTCTACCTGCGTTGCTGCAGGTGAAATATGCTATTCTATCCCAATAACAGGAAGATGCCGGAAATCAAACGAAGGACTCATGGGAATTGCTTGCTAATTTGCTTCGGCCCTCTACTATTTCAGTCTGTACGTGAACGCCCACTGGTGAGATGCGGTTAATGGTATATATAAGTTTTCCACTAACGAGGTTAATATCCAAGTCTTATGAGCGGGCGGTTTCTGTGTGAGCGTAACATCAAGTGTGGACATAAGGCAGAACTTGATGTAAGAATAATGTCAGATCATGGGCCTCGGGGCATCATCAACGGCGTCACTACAATGTGTCCGACGCGTTCATTCGTGTGACACCTTCTGCTTCAAGGTTGGCCAACATGGATAAAACCGGCCACTATTGAACTTCTTCATGGATCTGTACCGTGAAGTTCTCTGTATAAGGGAGAAGTATACTTTGGTCCTAATATTTCACTCACTAGCCACATACGGTAAGATCTAATACGAGAAAACGATGGAGAAACGAAGTGGCCGATCGCCGAGTCTTATGGATGACGCTGGAGTGATTGAGCAGGATCCGAACTACCTGAGTACGTTGGATGCTCTGTATGAAGGCCGCCGTGCGAGCGAGGTAAGTGAACGGGCAAGCATTTAGCCCAGTGCTTCTACTGCTACACGGCTAGTTTATTTGTGATTATGCAGTGCCGCGTTTCTAGTTCCTTTTATACATGATACAGACATTTTTCGAGTAGTTCGTTTTACATTATATCGGGTGAGCATCGACGTACTGTCATTTTACAGCACATGCGCTGGAGTACGCGTCATCGGTCGATTATAGCGTCGCTGGTGCTTGTCAACAGTGTCACGCGTGCCGTGTCCGCGTACATACGAAAGTCGATAACACACGGAAAACAACTTATGTAAACAAACCTTCCGCCTACCAGCTATTAACAAAGACGTTTTTGGTGAATAAACATGGTATTATTTGACATAGGGTTGCTTTGGACATCGTAATTTCGCATCATCATATTGAATCTCTCAGCGGGCCTCATGACTTGATTAAAAACGTCATTGGCGGACTATAGATATGGCGTGAGCGCTGCGCAATCGCGGTGTAGCTCGGGCGTAGTGGTCTTACCATGATCCCCAATGTCCAAGGTACCCACCAAAGGCTAAAGGTATCCACCAAAAGCTAAACCAAATTGTACCAGACTGTTTATATCTGTTCTATCAAGATTTGTCAGCTAATCATCACGCAAAACTGTTAAACCCTCGAACATCATTTGGATGTGTCCTTCTACAAAGACAAAGAGCGAATTAGTTGATCAAGATTTGGAACGAAACCTTGAGCTTCTCATAGAGACACTGATGGCATGGAATTGCTATCGCTGTGTCTTACAATGCGAGTTGCATAGACTCGTGTATGACAGGTGTACACATGTAACATCCTGCATTAATTTAACTGAAGGAAATGATATTTGATGTCCTATAATTAGATACTTACTATTTATATTGAATAGGGGAATATCTTATTAGATACATTAACAACAAAATCGAAAGTTTACACTATCAGCGTCCTCATTAGCGCCAATGATTATTAAGCAGAATATGAGGTTAGGATGGAACACGCTATGATAATAACGAAGATTAAGAGTGACAAGGAAGCATACAATTAATCATCGTTGTTATGCGAACATAACGTTATTTGTGCGCTATTTATAGATAGAAGCCAACAGCAACAACAATCTTGATTGGCTGTGGTTATTTAAGTACCTAATATATATCCAGCATTGAACATCCTCTATTATCGCCTCATTAGTCATTGCCTCATATGTAGATTATATATCACTACCGTTCATAAAGGGCAAGCTTCGTCGTGATATTGCTGTAGTATATCGTCTTTGAGTGACGTGCGAGCCGCAAATGGAAAGCTGGCTCCAAGAAGAGACCTGCTTTTATGAATGAGGTGTCCGTGGTTTAGCTAAAAACCACTCTCCGCTAATGGAGACGACTTATAACGATACCGTTTTAACGACCGACACATCGCAATTATAGTTTTACCTAACACAGTGTCGCTTCTATGACAATTATTGGAATCAACTGTACTGTTAGAGATGGTGGCATGTTTAGCCTATAGGCAGGTAAAGCGGGGGATTTTCTCCCATACACTCAAGGACGTTACTGCACTTTATGTGCGATTGTCTAATGTCAGCTGTCTGTTGCTGCGGCAAGAATGAAGCCTCTGGATCAACGAGGTGAAATATCCGCGGTAAGCCTCCAATGGTGCGTCGAGGTGTTGGCCTTTCATTGGCAGACTGGGCTTTATCCACCTACAGCCGGGTGAATAGTGGTGTTTGTTGACTTAAAGAGACTGTTCGGCCCCATATTTGTAACGAGGTTGCCTAGCAAGCTTCTTGACAACCGCACCTTGGAAACCAAACGTTTAAAGTTTCAGACTTTCAGTCGTTACGCGGAGCTGCGTTCTCAGAAAATAGATCCTTGCTTCGGCTGTCGCAATTTTTGCTGTCGGAAATTACCCTTCCTGCTTGTCGGTCTAATGTTTTGCGCAATGATGCCCACAACTTTAATAAGTGAACATTTGATGAAATCTACATATTGTAATGTCAGTGGGTGAAACACGATGCATATCATTCTGCTTGCTTCTGTCGCCATGTAGTTTCACTCACGCTCACTATATGTGTGCCATATTCAGCTTGTGAGGCTCTATCAAACGGACATCCGTTATAAATATCGCCTAGGAAAACTAAACCTACATGCGATGCGTCACACCGCAATATGCGTGACTCCAGGATGTTAGTTTGTGACATCAAGAAAGGCGGCCGCTCACTATATGCCGGTAGCTACCACCCGCTTGCTTATCACGAGTGGTGCTGTACGGGCGCAGCAGAACGCCAGGCGCCAGACTGCTAAATAGAAGCTCTAGTCGCGCTCCGCCAACGTGAATCATTTAACAAGCCGTTTCCTACTTTTACTGAGCAGTGCCGCATAGGTCATTTCAGGCTTAATACACCACCACATGCTGTATCTCTCTTTAATGGACTCTATCTGGAGCAACAGGTGGTCTCTCTCCGCCAGGCTGTCGTCCGGTTACCTCGCGCAAATTAATATGTGATATTAACCATGCCTAATGAACAGACTAGCGCTGTGTTTTTCAATTAAGCGGCATGCCATGGGGTGCAGTGGGTGCATTGTGGCTTCCATGACGTGGTGGGAAGTGACTGACCGGTTAACAATTATATGTAACACATCGACCGCCTGCTTACCCTTTCATGGCAAGAGTATTCCAGTGGATTGATACAAGGAAATGATAATAAACTAAATATTTTAACGGTTATTTGCCAATATCCATATTTTCATTGTCGTTACGTGGTTTCGTATGCTCTGGATAAAGATGTTCTAGCTCCATTGCTGAAGTACTAACCCAGCGAGATTCTGTTTTGCATAGGAAATACAGCAGTTACGTTAAGAAGCAAGGTACAGGTGGTGTGGGCAATCGACTATTCCGAACCGATCAATGTGGTTAGGGCTCCAGCTCGGTGCCGGATACTGAGTGGTTCGTTTGTGCGGTCTCCGACGACCACCAAAGACTAATTGCTTCGTTGGAACATGGCCCCTTATCATCTTCAGAGAAGACAGATAATATTTTTCAACCTTATTAGGTGTTTCATAATGACGGAGCGGCGTCAATGAGTAACGACTTCAGCCATGGTGGCACCGCTCCTAGGCGAGCAATATAGACAGACAGACATAATGCCGCTAAAGTCACTCAGTAAACAGGCTGCTACCCAACACTAACTCACGTGGAGAATAGCAAGCATCATATTATAATTACATAGATATTAATTACATATTAATCCAAATATATGCGATTGTCTGACACAGATATTTGACATGTAGAAGTCTATCAGTCAGAGATACTTGGCATAATCATATGGCCGTGTCGTGGTGACCAGTTCTTAGCCTCAGTTATAACGGCTTACTAGGATGCATACATCATACCCTGGTACCAGAGTAACACGGCCATTCAGCCCCATTTGCATATACCATTCGTCTCTATTGCAGCTTCTGCGTAAGGTCGGATGATATATCACAGTCCATTGTTGTAAGATGGTGACACGAACTCTTGCCTTTGTGCTCTTATGGTGCAATAATCAGTGTGCTATCACATGTAATGTCACCCACACAAAAGAGAGCGTTGAAACAGCGGTCACAACGGAGGCTGCTCCAGCCGCCAAAGATATGAGATGTATATACTCGGGCTTCTATAGTTACGATGATAATGACGATGATGGTAGTTGAAGTAACGGGCAATAGTGAAGTCCTAGTGAACCAGACTACCTTTCCGTTTGCCGGTGCTAATTTGTAAGAGTATGGTTGAGTAAAACAATGCAATTTCATGTCGTGTATGCTATACATTGATGGCGTATTGGCGCAATGGCGTTGAAAAAAGTCCGATTTGACACACTGCATTTCCTTCTTCTCTGTGTTCGCATTGTTGAACATTCTCCCCACAATTGACGATCGACATCAACTCAACTTACTTCTCGACACAAGCTTGAGAGCAGTTTTCCTTTACGAATCATTGAATTCATTTTGAATAAGTCGCCCATGTGTGTTAACATAGTGTCTGCATTATATATGATGTGAAAGATTGTAGACTGTGGTGGACTTATTTATTCTTCACTTTCAACAAGGAAGCGAATCGAAGATGCAACTATTCATTTTACATAACTTTTGAGTCGTGTCAGTATCTCATGATATTCTTTAAGCACGGGTAAAATCAAGCGTTCTCGTGCAAACGTCAGCTGGAAGTACGCGGTGGAAGCAATTGGAGAGACATTCCTTTGAAAATCGCAGGTATGCAGGGCTACGTAATGTTGCTCCTGAATTGTTAGGTTGTGTTGCTTGGAAATGAAACAAGCTCTAGCAAATAATCACTGACTCCATTCATTTAATACCCTGAATATGGTTGCATATAGAGGGTATTGGTAACCGAAATATGTCCCTACACAGGTACTGTAGCAAACTTGACGGCGAGTTCTAAACCGCCTCTCGCAACTCAAAAGTTCTGGCTTAAAACCTTGAATAAAGGCCTTCAATTAGTCAAGCTGGTGTTTTCGTTTTTGTTCACCTAGCGGCGCCGTGTACATCCTGTTGGGGAGCTACTGTCGCATACCTGTTACTACGGCTGCCTGGCTTGTGACTACGAACGCTTATATACACATACCCTTCGTGTTAACCGGGAGGCACATGACAGGCACCCACAGTATTGACAAGCGTGTTAAGACCAACGAGTTAGAATGCAGCCCCAACTTACACAAATACACACCTGTTGATGCTGATACCCACCCTTGCTTGGTCGAACAGGTTCGAATTAATGATTTGACACATGTTTGAGTTTATCCTATCGGTGATCACACGGGTGACAAAGCAGCAGGGTCGATCTAGCGCGTGCTCTGTGTGTTGATGTCAGCGTTCGCCTGGGATCTGACGGCGTATCCTCAAGTGAGCATCCTTCATGAACAAAGGGAGTTTTCTAATTAGGATGGAAAAATTTACTGAGCGGATGCACAGGCATTAATATTGAAACACGCTAGTCCCTCATTGGGTACATAGGGGAAGGTCGAAGAGGCCAATGAGTGATTTGCTTGAGACTTTCGAGTGCCATGCATCTTATCCATAAATAACAATATAGCCGCCAGCTCTGTAACCTGCCAGAGAAATATATCAGCTGAAAACATGTATCATTAGGAGTGAGTATGTTGGGAATAGCGCTGATCCGAGTTGTTGTGGTATCAGCTATGGCGACAGAAGTACGGGGAGAAATATAGGGCGAAGTGAATACTGCAAGTGCAGAACGGGCGGAGGGGTTGAGGTGAACGACAGTACATGACTCGGGGAAGGGAACTAGCACGGGCCTCAATATGGATAGGTGCACTGGGAGTCGTTCTGAGAAATGAACTAAGGTAGCACCAAGAAGAATGCAGCCAGATATATTGCTCAGGGTGGCCTGCAAATACATGTACATATATAATAGGGGAAAAAACATTTCCGAAACAAATCCATTAATTTTAAAAGACAGCTGTAAAAATTGTAGGGATTTATGGGGCACCAAGGTAAATACAGGTAAGGGCTAGCTTTCAAATAAAAGTTGTGCATATATAATGGGAATGAGCAGCCCTCGGAGGAATACTGATAGTGAACCGATCACTAATTACTGTGAGGAATTCGGGTGAATACAGTCATGTAGATGGATGTGTATTTAGGTGAAGCGAAGTGAGTAAATTATCCCACCAAAAAATAATTATTCTATCTCTTGTCAAAAAAAATAACCAAAATATGATATCGTTCATATAAAATATAATGATATTATATGGCACATAATGCATTAGACCTAGGTTTGTCATCGACCTACCATTGTTTGTAGTAACGGCCTACCTAATGCCAAATCACATGTGGTGGAGTGTTAAACCATTTGATTTGCTACCGTTATCTTTTATTTCAACTCAATTGTTGCTTATCCAATGTACTGAAGTCACAAGAAACCGCTAACGCTTTATTACGTGTAAATATATCCATACGAAACAATTTCATCAGCTGGTACTGTTGAAAGCGAGGCTGATTGAATAAGTCAGTGAAAGGAAAGTCCTCCGGTTTTAGCTTTAGTCCCGAGTCTAACGGTGAGACAACATCAGTTAGGTCTGGTACCCGGCTGTCGATATATGCTTAATTAAGACGTCCCTAGAGTGGGCTTTGGTGACGCAAGGTAGATACAGGTGTGTAATGTGATTTTATTTATGCTGCCCACCAATGTCACAATCCTCTTGTCACTATTCCAGTGAATACGCAGAATTGTTTTAAAATAGGCCGCTAATATGCTGTTTTTGTGACCATCATTGGATATCCAACTATAATGTCGTATTATTGTGATTAAGTATATATTTAGTAGTATGATTAGCGCTCTTATATACCTGAGCTGTTGTTAATCACAGTTATCATGCCAATACCTACCACTCGAGGCCATGAGAAAAAAGTTAATGTGCAGTTCATTGTCTAGAATGGACGCGTTACCCGAGGTTTCCCATACATCATTATTATACTGAATGACATTGTTAGCTGAAGGTTATGTGACTGAATATACCTGGTGGTTTCTCACACCGTCATCGCCAGGCAACACCCTATAATATCCCTCGACTAACAGCACGCCTCGTACCCACCCAGGTGGAATACACGTTAGGTCTTCTGAACGGTACATTAAAAAAAAACCGCGACGAGACTCCATAGAGTTCATTGCATCATCCTTGCCTGTTTGATAAAGAACAGGTTGAAAATCTATGTAATATACACCGGGATCATCCAAATGAGTGAGTATTCGCCGAACAAACGTGATCCATTGTGCTGGCACTAGACGGCCATGAGATTGCCACTATAAGGATGGGATTGCGTTTAGCTACTATATAATGTTTGCCAGCATAAATGCGACTGTCTTGTGCACTTTAGAACAGCTTATGTCGCTCCATTGTGTTGTATTATTGAATAGCGGAAAGCAGCCCAAGACAGGCGAGGATGTCGTGATCACGCTGGTTGAAGGCTCGCATGAGTCATGTCGGCTTCATAACAATACAGGAAGGTTACTCACTGAGGTGTTTCTTCTGTCGCATATTTGATAATTAGTAACAGTACTAACATTACTTGGGGCATATAACACGCCATCCATTGTCTTCCGTGATGGAATACCGTTTTCTTATGAGCCGACAGAACTGTCACGTCTGAGAGAATAAGCAGGGGCTCTTGTGCTAGGGGACTAATGATTATATAAATGTACATAAAAGTGTGTTATTTATATAAGAAGGATTGAAGTAATTTATAGTCGAAATGAAATGTATGCAGGAACTACATTGTCCCTGGCATCAAATGTTGTTTGTGTTTGCGACACGGTAATGGTTTAGAGACGGGACGAGAGTATGGACTTACAGGTGAGGACGTAGTTCTAGCTGCTCGACAATCAGGGGAAAGCTTTTATCATTTCAGTTAATCGTGAGAGCCTCCCCATCATTTCATTACAGCGTCCATTGGCTCCATCCACACATCAGACATCTCAGCAACGGCCATTTGGTTCCTGTACCAGCCTCGCTTATGTAATAAGAGCACGTTGATTAATGTTACAAGCAAAAGAGGTGAAGTGAGGGGAGGGGATGTGATTCTGATAGCAAGTTCTCAATTATCATTGGAGACAAAAGCTCTCCAAGGGCATTTGTAAATAGTTAGGCTGTCCACAAGAAAGACACAATTGATTTTTTGAAATGTAAGATTGAATTTCATTTTACTTTTGTTTAATTCGAATGTAGCTAAAATTTGTCGATTGGTTGTGTTTGGTTGTTCCGGTAAAATTGCGTATATTTTCGTTCGCGGATGTCAACACGCGTTGTTGTGTACAGCATCGTGTTCTATAATTAGTGTCATTTTGTCAGTGCCGGTTGTGTGCTGCCAGCAGATCACTCGGGAATCAGTGTCGTTGTGTCAATGCCGGTTGTGTTCTGCCAGCAGATCACTCGGGGATCAGTGTCTCAATGCCGGTTGTGTTCTGCCAGCAGATCACTCGTGGATCAGTGTCATTGTGTCAATGCCGGTTGTGTTCTGCCAGCAGATCACTCGGGGATCAGTGTCGTTGTGTCAATGCCGGTTGTGTTCTGCCAGCAGATCACTCGGGGATCAGTGTCGTTGTGTCAATGCCGGTTGTGTTCTGCCAGCAGATCACTCGGGGATCAGTGTCATTGTGTCAATGCCGGTTGTGTTCTGCCAGCAGATCACTCGGGAATCAGTGTCGTTGTGTCAATGCCGGTTGTGTTCTGCCAGCAGATCACTCGGGGATCAGTGTCGTTGTGTCAATGCCGGTTGTGTTCTGCCAGCAGATCACTCGGGGATCAGTGTCATTGTGTCAATGCCGGTTGTGTTCTGCCAGCAGATCACTCGGGGATCAGTGTCGTTGTGTCAATGCCGGTTGTGTTCTGCCAGCAGATCACTCGGGGGAGTGAACGACGCGCGGCATCAGCGGAGTCGAGGAGATGCAGCGAGCCCGCTACCTTAAGGAGACCCCCCGCGGCGCCCCCATCTCCCTCACTGGCTCACCTCACAAAAGATGAAATCCATATACTTAACAGCGTCTTCTCCAGAATGGAGAACTTCGAAGTCCAGGAATCGGCCCGGATAAGGTGAACTTTTATGAGAATATTTCACTGCTCTTTCATATGTATGTACAATATAAATACAGAATCCTTTCCACCCTTAGGCCACAAACCCATTGATACTCCCAGAGAGTGTTCATCGCTACTTCCTGTAAATAGCATGCTACCTGTCGCCCTAAGCTATGACGATGGACCATATGTATATTTAATCTTGCTTTCCCTTAGGAAGTAATGTTTGATTGATCATGTTGATGTTCGCAACCACTATGGTAATTACAAATCGTATCCATACGTTTCGTTTTATAAAGTTAATGCGCCGTTCCCATTATGTTATATAAAAGAGCATCGGGTACGATGTACTCCCGGGGGTTGGGGGGGGGGGGCACTTAAGTGTAAAGAGGAAGTATATATGTGCCGCGCGACAGGGTATGTTTTTTCGGCCTCTCGACTTGTACGACGGGTTTTATTGGGCCTCATACTTGTACGACGGGGTATGTTTATCAGCTTAAATCTGCACGACGGGTTTTTTGGGAGCTTCGTTTTGTACAGCACGGTATGTTTTCTCTTCCCATCTCTCGAGATTTTCTCCCGGGTTTTCCCGCCGATCGTTGACAATTCAAATCCAATGAATGGTCCCTGTGTGACGGTCCGAGAATCACACGCTCAGTCCACAGGGATTTGCATTGGCCGGCTAACCGATATCTTCTATGTATACAAACCCTTTATGGTTTATGTATACATAGAAGATAGCGGCCGGCCGGCCAATACAAATCCCTGTGGCTCGACCGTGCAAGCGCGCAAAGTTGTTACTGCATGTAATCAGAAATCTGCTCATAACATTTTGAGATTTATCCGCAACTTTAATCCTGCCTACGATGTACGACGGATTATATATTATACATTTGCATAATACCTTGTACGAAGGGGTACGCTTTTTACCATTTTCACCTTGTACGACGGGTTATACATTCGCATAATACCTTGTACGACGGGATACGCTTTTTTAACATTTTCACCTTGTATGACGGGTTATACATTCGCATAATACCTTGTACGACGGGATATGCTTTTTGCCATTTTCAACTTGTACAACGGGTACGGGTTTTCGAGGACCCGCGGCACATCCCTATCCGAGTTAAGGCCACGTGCACCCCCCAACCCCCCCCCCCCCCCCCCCATCCGCCCCCGGGGATGTACTTATGATAATTGTGTGTACAATCTATAAGAAAGGTGTTGGGTGAAGAAAACTGAAGCCGTTGGGGGGTATGAGGAGTTACGGAAGCCGTTATAAAACATGGATGAGAACATGATGAGAACGTGTCCTGTTGCCGCCGTTTAGCTCCCTCCAGCGCGACGTGGCTGAGTTTGAGGAGTATGTACGCCAACAGTCTGCTGCCATCAAGAGTCGCCTCAAGCACGTCGACCTCCGTCTCTGCAGACTCTGCTTCAACACGAAATTCGCTGATGGCATTGGACGCGTGTGCAATGACTGCCACAGACGTGTGTGTCAGCGGTGTGGTGCCTTCACAAGGTCACGATGGGATGCCAAGAAAAATAAGGCGAGATTTTTTTTCGATGTGCATTGTTAGACGATTCTCATGCGCATATAAACATAATTTCTTCTCTAGGACTGTGATATTAAATGATATATGCTAAAACATGGCACGCTTACAATGAAAGCTGTTATGATTGGTTTAGTTGGTGAAGGGTCGTTGGCGGTGTACATTGTGTCAGATGCGCTGGGAGCTGGCTGCTGCCAGTGGTGTCTGGTTTAATGGAGGACACGTGCAGCCTCCTGCTACAGACAGCATCCGCCAGAAGCTAAGTGACGTCAATGTCGTCACATCCGACTGGGTGGGTAACCTGCGGCGAGGCTCTATACAAATATTTTTTTCTGTGTCTATATTACATGTCACGTTATTAAGGGGGTTTCAGGCTCATAATCGGTTGTTGACTGAACGTATGGAACTGTTGCAGCCAAGCTGCTTCTTCACTTTAATTATGACAAATATTTACATTATAGAAAGGGGAGTAAAGCTTCGCGACACATTATGAATTGTGAATGCCGAGTAGAACTTGATGATTCTTGTGGGGATGTATATCAGGCGAGTGCTGATGTGGAGCAGTCTGACTCCTCCGTCCACCGTGGCAGAGCCAGCGGTAACACGACAGATCCCGGCATCCATTATGGCCACGCTGCCCGGGGTCACCTGTCCCGCCAGTCTAGTCGGGAGACGGAGACTTTCTCTCGGAGCTGTAGTATCGGGGGCAAGCAGTACGCCCGCAGACGAGTATCATCAGCCGGTGACTCGGTGGTGGAGGTGCTGGAAGACGAGGAGGATCTCGACGTCGATGATGAACTATTTCTTCGTGAGAGACAGAAATGCCGACAGGAAAGACTTCTCATGCACCAGAAGAAGGTTCGCAGGAAAGGACCACGAAGAACGTCTGTGGGCACCTCTACCGAGGAGGATTCCCTTCTGGGCTCGGACAGCCCCGTCAACTGTCCTTGGCATGGTCAGAAGAAGCGGAGAAGTGTGGAGCAGGTATTGTCCATACAGGTGCCTAACGTACGTGCACCTGGCCGACGTGAACCCCAGCCAATCAAGGAGTCGTCCGCGTCATACAGAAATTCACCGCCCACTGCACCAAGACATCCTTCCCACGGAGAAGCCCGTTCTCTGCCGCCGACACAGCGCAGGAGAAGCAGTGTGGGCAGGGTGAACTCAGACCCAGTGCTTCTCAGCAAAGCCGCATCTCAAAAGTATTCAGAATGTGAACAAAACCCCAATGAAAACAGGAGCGAAAAACATCCGAAGAATTTATCAGATGGTGAGCAATCAGCTCAAGGAAGTACTGCTAGGGGTACTATATCACCCACAGGACATAGGCTAAAAGTTCCCATCAAGTTGTCTCCGAGACGCAGACGGAAATCGGCAGAGATCCCAAACCTTCGTCCTCCCAATGGTCCCGACAGACGCGTGTCAGATCCTGGAGCATCTGCCATCCCTCGCCGGAGTTCATCAGGGGCTGCTGCTGCAGGTGCCGGTAGTGAGGCATTTCTAAGTGCGCATCTCATCAATCCTTTCCTTCTCGACTCTATTCATGCAGCCTCTGGAGCTGCCACGTCTTCTAGCCATCGTCTTTCCCTGCTTGCTTCTGACTCAACAGGCCAGGAAACTACTGCCGTCCCTGTCTATCTCAAAGATTACGACTCTTCGGTTCCGGGAAGTATTCAGATTGTCCCTCTCATCATAACGAAGGATGGTTCTGTTGACTCGTCCCTGGATGGGGAATTCCTGGCCGACATACAGCGCCGGCTCTCAGTCACCAGCCAGGCCAGCTCATGTCGGCGCTCTTTAGATGAAAAACGCAACTCAGACGGCAGTGTCTCTCAGGGAAACGCCCGCTCCCTTTGCGGCCAGGACAGTGAAACGCCACTCAAACCCATGAAGATGCTGAGTAAGAAATACCTCAATGATCTGTAACTTAGCCTTGGTAAATTATTTATGTTAATCGGCTGGGTAATAAGATTGAAGGACTATATGTTTAATTTATACTTTTTATGTACCAGGGCTCTCATTTTAATTGGTCGTGCATAGTTTATGAAGTGCCTTTAACGTGCTGCCACTCCTGGGCACTTACCCAATTAGCTGCTCGAATTGCAGGGAGGTCGTCAAGTACACACAACTTCCGGGTTGTTCTGAAGCGAGACCTGAAAGACCCCAGCTGTCGAAGTTAGTAGACTATTTTGTTATCGAGGGCCGTGTCTTTTTAAGATATTGCTGTGGCCTATTTGTGGCCCCGTACTTCTAGTTCAGCAGTGGCATCTTCCCAGCCAGCTGCCTTATGCTATTTGCTGGTTTCCGGTTCGGACAATTGCCCACTCACCCTTCCATAAAATAATTTCCCTATAAGGTTTGCTATGTTTAACCTATTCACGTCATCAGCATAACGTGACCATTAGGTAGCAAATAGTCACGGGAGCACTTACGATGACAGAACTCCCCTCTTCATTGCCATCCTCACTGCCAGTTATATGTTGGCTGATGACGACATATACTTTGTGTATTAAAGCCGGCGGTTTAGGCATGCGTGTGGTTGGCGGTAAGCTACGTCATGACGGCAAGCTGGGAGCTTTCGTCACCCATGTCATTAAAGGTGGTGCCGCCGACCTGGCAGGAATCGCGGAAGGTAACGCCATTATACACCTCACATTGTATAAAATAATTATAATATATATATATATATATATATATATATATATATATATATATATATATATATATATATATATATATATATATATATATATAGATATATATATATATATATATATATATATATATATACATATATATATATATATATATATATATATATATAGATATATATATATATATATATAGGGTACATATATATATATATATATATATATATATATATATATATATATTATATTTATACATATATATATATCTGTATATATATACATAAATGTATATATATATATATATATATATATAAATGCATCTATGTAAATATATATATATATATATATATATATATATATATCTATATATATCTATATATATATATATATATATATATATATATATATATATTTATAGTTGGATGATTATGGTGGTTATAACGATGACGAAGTTGGATGTGATGTTTTAAAGTTGATGGCAGCCATCAATGACCAATATGATGATGAAATGTTTGATGATGATATTGATGAACATATCAAGCATAGAGACGACGATGATTATGTTGGTGGTAAAGATGAGATAATGACAACGATAATACTGATGACGATAATGCTGTGGCAATCATGGTTTTGATGATAATGATAGTAATGATGTTGATAATGATGATCATGATGATGATGACGATGATGATGATGATAACGCTGCAGGAGACCAAGTACTTGAGTGGGACGGTAGCAGTTTGGAGGACGCGACATTTGAAGAAGCCCAGCAGCTGTTGGCGCGATCTGGAGACACAGTACAGCTGCTTATCATGCACACCAGGTGAGTCATGGCCCCGCCGCACTCATCTACCATGCATCACCATGTTGACTTCAACCATCGTCTAAAGATGATTCATTTGCCCGCAGCTCCAGCGGTCTTGAAAAGCGAGAGGTAACTCAAAGGCGGGGATCTACAACGCAAGCCAAAGATAAAGGCAAAGAGGAGGAGAAGCCAGGTAAGAAGTGGCTCCTTTATGGACATAGTGAGGCTTTCACCTGTTGAAGGCCGAGTGGGGATCTCATACCAAAACAGTCACTCCTCATGCCTTTTGGGGGCTTGGTGTATATTGTTGATGTAACGGGTGCCTAGGTATAAGCGCTATGGTCGGATTCAGCAAGTAACACAACGGATACAGAGATGACAACTTATAGCATAACCAGCTCATCAACTGGGAGGATTTGGAATTAATGATATGTCAATCAAATATAATTGAATTATAAGTAATTTAACAATGATTCTATCGTTAAAATGTCGCTGATAAACAATGAACATGTGGGGTCTGTCGGTCCAAAAAGGCAATGTTCCCTACCTGCCAACAATACTAGCGGTGGCCATTTGCTTTATAATAGTCGTTAATATTTGATATGCCACACACAATGTCCCCGCGAGACTTCCTTCAAAGGCCAGTCTCCCTGAACCATCTTCATCTTGTTGGCGACTGAAATAGTTTATCCTACAAGGTGTTTAGATTTATATCGGCTGCCTTAGCAATAATTAACTTTTTCTCAAACCGGACAGTTACCGAATAAAATCTCATCATGTTTTGTGTGGTAAGGTGCTTCGTTAGGTAAGGGTTTATTTTCAACACAAATATGCATTAATGACGGGTCTGGTGCCCCGAGATAGACTATTTCTTTTTCTTTCGGGCGTATGTACTAAGTAGCACGCGCAGTTTTAAGGTATCCGGCTACCGTGTCAGCTGTGCGATAGGATAAGCGCCACATTGATTTATGTCTGCGTGTAGAAGGTGACCGCGGCCGGCGGATGAGCGAACATCGAATGGAACGTGCCAAGGAGCGAGCCATGCGGGTGGAGAACTGGCTCACAGACAGCAAGGTGTGTTGCCGCTCGCTTTACTACCTCCCATCCGTCTAGCTACACTGACATTAACGCCACTCTCCTGTGTGCTTGTACGGTGACATTGCTCCCTCGACGTAGCACTTGTTCCATAGGCCTGTCTTAAAGCATCCACATAATTAAGTTAAGCGAGCACGTAATTCACCTTTTGTAAAGCAACATGGAATGATAGCTGACACGCTATGGAATCAATGAAGCTGGTTAAATCGTCCCGATTTAGATGTCACCCGGTCGGTTTTCGAGTTGCCACTCCTGATATCGAACGTGACATTATCTCCTACATAGGGAGTATTTACGGACATGTTGGGTATCAATCAATGATAGCTTTCCATATTTTATGTTAGGAGCTTGGTATTAAATAACACGGGAGGCAGTCCATTAGAAGATGATATTCAGGAAAACTACCATGATAGAGCCTAGCTCTCCCTGTCATTCATTCATTTGTGATTAACTATGCTTAACAATGCGCTTCTGAAGTATAAATAGATCACACGTCGAAACATCCACTCATTCCCGCCCCTTTACATTTCTAATGGATTCGCTTCTGAAGTAATTATGCAACCTCCAGCCCCTGCTACCTCCACTCATTCCCGCTTCTGCTACTTACACTCATTCCCGCCCCTGCTACCTCAACTCATTCCCGCCCCTGCTACCTCCACTCATTCCCGCCCCTGCTACCTCCACTCATTCCCGCTTCTGCTACCTCCACTCATTCCCGCTTCTGCTACCTCCACTCATTCCCGCCCCTGCTACCTCCACTCATTCCCGCTTCTGCTACCTCCACTCATTCCCGCCCCTGCTACCTCCACTCATTCCCGCTTCTGCTACCTCCACTCATTCCCGCCCCTGCTACCTCCACTCATTCCCGCTTCTGCTACCTCCACTCATTCCCGCCCCTGCTACCTCCACCTCATTCCCGCTTCTGCCTCCACTCCACTCATTTCCCGCCCCTGCTACCTCCACTCATTCCCGCTTCTGCCCCTGCTACCTCCACTCATTCCCGCCCCTGCTACCTCCACTCATTCCCGCCCCCTGCTACCTCCCTCATTCCCGCCGCTTCCACTGCTACCTCCACTCATTTTCCACTCATTTCCCGCTACCTCTCATTCCCGCCCTACTACCTCCACTCATTCCCGCCCCTCTTCTGCTACCTCCACTCATTCCCGCCCCTGCTACCTCCACTCATTCCCGCTACCTCCACTGCTACCTCCACTCATTCCCGCCCCTGCTACCTCCACTCATTCCCGCCCCTGCTACCTCCACTCATTCCCGCCCCTGCTACCTCCACTCATTCCCGCTCCTGCTACCTCCTCTCTTCCCGCCACTGCTACCTCCACTCATTCCCGCTTCTGCTACTTACACTCATTCCCGCCCCTGCTACCTCAACTCATTCCCGCCCCTGCTACCTCCACTCATTCCCGCTCCTTCTACCTCCACTCGTTCCCGCCCCTGCTACCTCCACTCATTCCCCTGCTCACTCTCCCGCCACTCCTCCACTCATTCCCGCCCCTGCTACCTCCACTCATTCCCGCCCCTGCTACCTCCACTCATTCCCGCCCCTGCTACCTCCACTCATTCCCGCCCTCCACCACTCTGCTACCTCCACTCATTCCCGCCCCTGCTACCTCCACTCATTCCCGCCCCTGCTACCTCCACTCATTCCCGCCCTGCTACCTCCACTCATTCCCGCCCCTGCTACCTCCACTCATTCCCGCCCCTGCTACCTCCACTCATTCCCGCCCCTGCTACCTCCACTCATTCCCGCTCTGCTACCTCCACTCATTCCCGCCCTGCTACCTCCACTCATTCCCGCTTCCCTCCACTCATTCTGCTACCTCCACTCATTCCCGCTTCTGCTACCTCCACTCATTCCCCCCTGCTACCTCCACTCATTCCCGCTACCTCCACTCATTCCCGCCCCTGCTACCTCCACTCATTCCCGCCCCTGCTACCTCCCCGCCCTGCTACCTCCACTCATTCCCGCCCCCTGCTACCTCCACTCATTCCCGCTTCTGCTACCTCCACTCATTCCCGCTCCTGCTACCTCCACTCATTCCCGCTTCTGCTACTTACACTCATTCCCGCCCCTGCTACCTCAACTCATTCCCGCTCCCTGCCCTCATTCCCGTCCCTGCTACCTCCACTCATTCCCGCCCCTGCTACCTCCACTCATTCCCGCTCCTTCTACCTCCACTCGTTCCCGCCCCTGCTACCTCCACTCATTCTCGCCATTGGTACCTCCACTCTTTCCCGGCACTGCTACCTCCACTCATTCCCACCCTACTTTCCCCACTTACTCTAGTTCTTCCGTCCACCTTATTTCCATTCATGCCATACGCCCTCATATTTTCCTTTCCACCACCTTCACTCGTTTCCCGTTCATACAACCTCCACTAATTGGCGTCAGTATCACCTTCGCTCATGTCCCATCTCCACTCATTGCCGTCAGTACCGCCCCACTTGTTCCTACCACCCCCACACATTACCGTCTGCACCGCCCCACTCATTTATCTTTCCTACCACCTCCACTCATTGCCATCAGTACCGCCCCACTCATTTCTCGTTCCTACCACCCCCACACATTGCCGTCAGTACCGCCCCACTCATTTATCTTTCCTACCACCTCCACTCATTGCCATCAGTACCGCCCCACTCATTTCTCGTTCCTACCACCCCCACACATTGCCGTCAGTACCGCCCCACTCATTTCTCGTTCCTACCACCCCCACACATTGCCGTCAGTACCGCCCCACTCATTTCTCGTTTCCACACCCCCCCACACACATTGCCGTCAGTACCGCCCCCCACTCATTTCTCGTTCCTACCGCCCCACACACATTGCCGTCAGTACCGCCCCACTCATTTCTCGTTCCTACTACCACCCCCACACATTGCCGTCAGTACCGCCCCACTCATTTCTCGTTCCTACCGCCCCCACACATTGCCGTCAGTACCGCCCCACTCATTTCTCGTTCCTACCACCCCCACACATTGCCCGTCAGTACCCCCCCCCACTCATTTCTCGTTCTTACCACCCCCACACATTGCCGTCAGTACCCCCCCCCATTCATTTCTCGTTCCTACCGCCCCCACACATTGCCGTCAGTACCGCCCCACTCATTTATCGTTTCCACCACTCCCACTCATAGCCATCAGTACCGCCCCACTCATTTATCTTTTCAACCACCCCCACACATTGCCGTCAGTACCGCCCCACTCATTTTTCGTTCCTACCCCCCCCCCCCCAAACACATTGCCGTCAGTACCGCCCCACTCATTTCCCGTTCTTACCACCCCCACACATTACCGTTAGTACCGCCCCACTCATTTCTTGTCCCTACATTCTTTCTAAGCTGTCGCCATATTAGCTGGATACTGCAATGAATACTGCGTAAGCTAGAACGACGATCAATCACTCAGTCGACAGAACATGTAACGACACGTCTGTGTATTATATGAAAACAAAAATATGTCACGAAGAATGTGTTGATGCTCCGCCACTACACCATATTTGGTGCGGCATTGCGCAGGCCTTTGCTGCCGGTCATAGCGACCGATGGTAGATCTTTCCTCCAACCAGCCCTGGTCCCGCGCATTCGTCATCCTGGCCTACCTGTCACAGCCACCCCTTCACCCCACCCCCCTCACACACACACACACACACAGCACCCGCCTTCACTGACTGCCTAACCATACGCCCGACTTATCTCCTGGCTCCACTTGGAACACAACACAGCTTCGTCCCTCTTGCGCTTACCTGTCCACACCTGTCAAGGTTCATATTTATGTACCTGCATTAATTACTCTTTTTTTCAATCTGTGGTACACGTAGATGTTGTGTTGATCAGAGTGAGGTGTTGGTCGTGTAGCTAGGATAGGCGTTATTAAGACGGCACTGTTTACACGGTCACATCGTCTGTTGTTTCCTCGATTCCGGAATCATTCGGAAATAGATAGCAAAATTTCGATGTAGCCATTCACATCAGGGGAAGTATAACTTACTGAGGCTTGATTCGGCGGATGTCCGCTGTTGTGAAAATGTTTGTAGTGTAAGTTTACATCGGTTGAAGGCGATGAATGATTTTGCAAGCCTTGAATGTTGTGTAAGCGTCTTTGGGTTGAGGATGAATAGTTTTGTCAGCGAATGTAGATTGAAAATGAATGTTTTGTCAGCGTATGTCGGGTGAAGATGACTATTTTTGTCAGCGTATGTTGGGTAAGATGAATGATTTGTCAGCGTATGTTGGGTGAAGATGAATTTTTTTGTCAGCGTATGTCGGGTGAAGATGAATGTTTTGTCAGCGTATGTTGGGTGAAGATGAATGTTTTTGTCAGCGTATGTTGGGTGAAGATGAATGTTTTTGTCAGCGTATGTTGGGTGAAGATGAATGTTTTTGTCAGCGTATGTTGGGTGAAAATGAATGCTTTGTCAGCGTATGTTGGTTGAAGATGAATTTTTTTGTCAGCGTATGTTGGGTGAAGATGAATGTTTTGTCAGCGTATGTTGGGTGAAGATGAATGTTTTTGTCAGCGTATGTTGGGTGAGGATGAAGGTTTTTGTCAGCGTATGTTGGGTGAAGATGAATGTTTTTGTCAGCGTATGTTGGGTGAAGATGAATGTTTTTGTCAGCGTATGTTGGGTGAAGATGAATGTTTTGTCAGCGTTGTTGGGTTGAAGATGAATGTTTTTGTCAGCGTATGTTGGGTGAAGATGAATGTTTTTGTCAGCGTATGTTGGGTGAAGATGAATGTTTTAGTCAGCGTATGTTGGGTGAAGATGAATGTTTTGTCAGCGTATTTTGGGTGAAGGTAAAAGTTTTTGTCAGCCTATAATGGGTGAAGATGAATGTTTTTGTCAGCGTTTGTCGGGTGAAGATGAATGTTTTGTCAGCGTATGTTGGGTGAAGATGAATGTTTTTGTCAGCTTATGTTGGGTGAAGATGAATGTTTTTGTCAGCGTATGTTGGGTGAAGATGAATGATTTGTCAGCGTATGTCGGGTGAAGATGAATGTTTTTGTCAGCGTATGTCGGATGAAGATAAATGCTTTGTCAGCGTGTGTCGGGTGGAGATGAATTATATTGTCAGCGTTTGTCGGGTGAAGATGAATGATTTGTCAGCGTATGTCGGGTGAAGATGAATGTTTTTGTCAGCGTATGTTAGGTGAAGATTAATGCTTTGTCAGCGTATGTTGGGTGAAGATGAATGGATTTGTCAGCGTATGTCGGATGAAGATAAATGATTTGTCAGCGTGTGTCGGGTGGAGATGAATTATATTGTCAGCGTTTGTCGGGTGAAGATGAATGTTTTGTCAGCGTATGTTGGGTGAAGATGAATGTTTTTTGTCAGCGTATGTCGGGTGAAGATAAAAAATCTTTGTCAGCCTATGTTGGGTGAAGATGAATGTTTTTGTCAGCATTTGTCAGGTGAAGATGAATGTTTTTGTCAGCGTATGTTGGGTGAAGATGAATGTTTTGTCAGCGTATGTCGGGTGAAGATGAAATTTTTTGTCAGCCTATGTTGGGTGAAGATGAATGTTTTTGTCAGCATTTGTCGGGTGAAGAAGAAATGTTTTGTCAGCGTATGTTGGGTGAAGATGAATGTTTTTGTCAGCGTATGTTGGGTGAAGATGAATGTTTTTGTCAGCGTATGTTGGGTGAAGATTAATGCTTTGTCAGCGTATGTTGGGTGAAGATGAATGCTTTGTCAGCGTATGTTGGGTGAAGATGAATGTTTTTGTCAGCATATGTCGGATGAAGATGAATAATATTGTCAGCGTTTGTCGGGTGAAGATGAATGTTTTGTCAGCGTATGTTGGGTGAAGATGAATGTTTTGTCAGCGTATGTTGGGTGAAGATGAATTTTTTGTCAGCGTACATGGGATGAAGGTATTGAATGTTTTATAAGCTTACCGTGGTTGACAGCGAATATATTGTAAGCTTTCGACGGAAGGTGATGTTTTTATTTACCGTTCGTCGGTTTAAGGTATTGAATGTTTTGCCCGCTTATGTTGGTTGAGGGTAATAGTAATTTTATGCATCTGTCGATGGCAGGTTTTGCAGCTGGCTTGAAGTAATGAGGCTTTTGTAAACTTATATCGGTTGCAGGCAGTGAATATTTTGTCCCGTACGTTAGTGGAAGGTAACATTATTGCATGGCCTACTATAGCTGTGTAATGGGGTTGTATTCGTCTGCAGCGACTGAAAGCGATGGATGTATGACTGTTTCTGGGCATTTGTGTTGTGTGCAGGAAGAGGAGAGGCGATGGGGAGATGGTCGCGAGGTGACCGGGCGACTTCAACTGAAGATGTGGTATGACGCACGAGCCAGCGCCCTCTCCGTCACTGTACTGAGGGCACAGAACTTAGCAGTACGTCCTGGTCCCGAGCGTCAAGTACCCCACACCTACGCCAAACTCTACCTGCTTCAGGATAAGAGGTACACCACGTCATCTCCTCTTCATCTTTGACTAACATGCTCGCAGAAGACGCATGCCACCTACCCATGAATAACAGCCAGTTATCGAGCCATTTTAATTCTATTTTCTTTTTGTTGTTACTGCGTCTTACTTAGACCGTAGGATATGAGCATAGTGAATGTGATCTAGGAATGCGGACATAACCCGCTGGATCTGGGGCGAGGGACGGGGTAGTGAGTGATGGGCGGGAAGTGGGCAGGGTTGGTGGCTTGCGCGGAGGTTGTATTTCTAAATGGTGGGTGGGTTGGGAGTGGGGTTGGCTTGCGTGGGGGATATATTTACGAATGCTTTTAGTGTGAGAAGCATCTTGTCAATCTAGGGAGCCAACGACGAGTTAGTGAAGGCAAAGTATGACTCTTGCCAGCACTCGGTCACCCGGGACCCATGAAATTAGCTAGGAGAACATCGGTCTTGCGATGCGTCGCACAAGTGTGGCTCCGTTTTATGTGAAAGCAGGGCATCTGAACGCGCTCGTCACTGGCTAGTCGTGGTAACCAGCATGCCGTATCACCGGTCTCACACGCTAGTTTACGAGAGTCACAAGTTTTATCTTGTGCGTCATCTGGTGCCCACACAACGCAACCTCCTGTATTCTGTATGGCCTCTTTGTAATGACCAGGGTGGGAGTGTTAAATCGGAATGGATTGCCCGCCGTGATCATGCTGTATTGTGTGTCCAGTATATCTGAAGTAATGATGACGATGACAGTACAGAACTCGAAGGAACCTGAATGGAATAAAACCTACTCCCTCCATGGGTTAGGGCCAGATAAGGTATTCCTGGTCAAAACATATACCCCATATCTGTCTGTAGGATTGTGATCTTGACATGATGTCTGTAGAACATCATATAGCGAATGTTTACATATATATTTCATGACGTCATTAACCCATATGTTACAGGTGCGGAATACCACAGTGTTAGTTGTCGTCTGGGATTACTTTCCATGCAAAGAGGACGTATTTGTTGGAGAGGTTCTTCTAGATCTGGCCACAGCGGACTTCCAAGACAATCCATTGTGGTACCCTCTGGAGGCACATGACGAGAACTGCGGTCGTTTACCTATGCCCGAACGTAAGAGTGGCGAGACAGGGCCGACTAAGGGAGAGACAGGTCCTGTTGCTGTAGGCAGTGGAGGCGAGGAAGACGCTACGTCAGCTTACGGAAGTCTGCCTCTCCTGCCTGCCACACCAGCCTATGATAAAGCCAAGGAGCTACTCGGCAAGCGAGGTAGTCACTGTGAGTAGTCTGGTGGTCGGATGCCTAATACAAAATGATCCATTAGTGGCCCATGTGAAGATTAGCATGTCATGCGACAACATGGCGTGTTTATGAGCAAGTGCTTTCTACAGCCTGGTTTAATCGATTTAAGGGCGCTCTGTGCCGTGAGTGGTCACACTATGACACCTGATGGTTCCGGTGGGACGTTATGACAGCAACCTTAACCGAGTGATGCCCTTAGGCTATCCACAACACGAACCCTGTAACAATTTATAGCATAGGACGTCTTTATCCTTGTCAGAAATTCATAAAGCTATTCAGGTGCTTGCTTAGTCATATGATAATTCCTTAGTAATTACTTCATATTACGTGTATTGCTCCGAAATGTTCTAAGACTGAGATGGGGCATAATAATTAAGAAAACCCCATTAGAAATAACTAGAAATGGCATTACACTTAAACTAATTATCCACAGGGGGCTACCTACGTCATTCGCATTAGCGTTTGTAACAAATAAAGTTTAATAGCCTTTACCGACACGATAACGAATGTTTAGGCTCGTTATCAATGTTTATTGATGACTGTGGATATGCAAGCAGTACTTGTGCCAATGTTGATGTCAAATGTTGCACATCTAAGGTGCTACGAATGGCTATTTTTAATAGTATAACTAACCAAGCTGTTGTAATAGCTTCATACGGTACTTGGTATGCGTCATGCTTATTTTGTGAATACTCGCGAATCAAAGTTGTGAACGATCGAGCCATTCCAATATTGAAATGGTGCTTACGATGAACGTTATGACCGTGGTGATTTGCAGTTCTGAGTCGAGTCAGTAAGGATTTGACCTACTCGGCACCATCGCTCGTGAAACTCAGCGCTGTCAAATCTCTCTCAAGTTAGTAAATCCTTTGCTTCTTGTCACTTTTTCATTCGTGCTTTGTTGATATTGTCTGGCATACGATGATACGCGTTAATATTGGTCTGACAATCGTCTCGCTGCTTGTCCGCCCAACGTGGTAGCCCTGTAAGACGGTGTATAACCACTATATCACCATCCGACCGGAGATACTAACGTGGACACTGTAGCTGTGCCCACTGTTATCTACAACATGCGATGTCTACTCAGAATATCATATATCACCAAACAAGCGTCGCAGAACCAACTAATAATATATAAGTGTGCCAATTGGTATGACGCGGCTTTTTGTGATTCTAAAAGCGGCCTTAGAAGGATGGATATAGCCTGATAGTGTCAAGCATGGTGTATAGACCGCCTCTAGTGGAGGCGAAAAACGTGCGCTGATAGATGCCATAAATAGTACGAATCATTCACGACATATGATATTGATATCGGATTCCATGGCGAGTATGCCGTCCACTGTACACAGGTGACGTCGTCCACTGCGACGTTGTCAACTACGCAACATTGATATCGTTCACTGGATATCAGCTGGGCACCTCTAATGTCGTCCATTGTACGCCAGCGACGTCGTCCACTTAACACAAATGGCATCGTCCTCTGAACAGTGACTTCATTCACTGGACACCAGCGGCTTCGTCCGCTGTATACCAGTGACGTCGTCAATGGGACACCAGGGACGTCGTCAATGGGACACCAGTGACGTCGTCAATAGGACACCAGTGACTTCGTCCGCTGGACACCAGTGACTTCGTCCGCTGGACACCAGTGACGTCATCAATGGGACACCAGTGACGTCGTCAATGGGACACCAGTGACGTCGTCAATGGGACACCAGTGACTTCGTCCGCTGGCCACCAGTGACGTCATCAATGGGACACCAGTGACGTCGTCAATGGGACACCAGTGACTTCGTCCGCTGGACACCAGTGACGTCGTCACTGGGACACCAGTGACGTCGTCAATGGGACACCAGTGAATTCGTCCGCTGGACACAAGTGACGTCGTCAATGGGACACCAGTGACTTCGTCCGCTGGACACAAGTGACGTCGTCAATGGGACACCAGGGACGTCGTTCAATTGACACGAATGAAGTTATCCATATGTATGAGAGCGATTGAGTCGCGACTTGTGTGTTGTGGAGATTAGGGATATTGAACATGGGGAAATTTAAACTGTATATATATATAGATATATATATATATATATATATATATATATATATATATATATATATATATATAGATATATATATATATATATATATATATATATATATATATATATATATATATATATATATATATATATATATATATATATATATATATATATATATATATATCTATATATATATATATATATATATATATATATATATATATATATATATATATATATATATATATATATATATATATATCGCCTTGTCTGGTGCAGATTCCGACATGCGTCGACTTGGAGGCGAGGAAGTCACAGCACCCGATGCCGACGACGGCAAGAAGAAAGGTACCTACACTTCCGAGCCGCTATTGGCTTTTGATTTTGAACCCGGTTAGATGACGTCATCTCCAATAGTGGTTGTCCAGGACCAGACACAGAGGTCTTTAGAGAGTCCACGTGCCTCGTCGGGTCCTTAAATTTCCCGTATACACCCCTACTCCGCGAAACCACCTACCCAGCTAGTCTACTTCATTAGTCCCGTCTGATGTATACCATCTAATGCTTATCTCCCCTGTACAAGATTTATACCTATATCGACTGTAGGAACCTTTATTTCACCCCATAACTGAGGTCTTAAAAAGAAGATGATCGACGTTATGACGTTACCATAGCCACACAGTGAATACATGCATGTAATAAATCATAACGTATGTGCAATGTATGCGTGTCAGGACTATTGAGTCGGGTTGGGAAGTTGCGCACCATGAAACGCAGAATGTCTGAAGTAGCTCTAAAAGTGGGCACCATTCTGCAAGATAAACGCCATCCATTGTCGCCGGGTGAGAAAATGCAACCCCCCACTTCACGCCAATAACTTCCCAAATACAACACACATACCGGACGTGTATGGTCGGTTATTATCGATATCATAATTGCTGTTTGTCTGTCAGATTTGAGCAAGGAGAGCAAGCCATTATCGACCGGACTGCGCCGCCATAGCATGACAGAGCCAAGTATCGCGGACAAACTAGGTAATCATCACCGCGCACATACCCGTTATATTGATGATTTAGCCAAACTATAGCCTTCCAATGTATACGCTCTCGGCTGTTACTGACGTTTTATGCAAACTCATTAGTCAGCTCTTTCATCGTTCAGACTAATGTCATTCGCTTAATGGATCTGCAACGGCCTGGCGGACCAAAGAGCTTAAAGCTAGACTAAGAGGGCAAAGTCCGACAGGCCTTGCATTTGACCTTGTCTCCTTGTCACCCCCACCTGGCGGCGCTACCCCGAAATAGACAACTGCATGATGTTGAGCCGATGTCGCGTCTCGTAGCTTCTGTCTTTTGATAAACCGAGGGTACCCAACCAGCGAAGTGTATCTGGTTCGATGTTAGACGTAATGACGTGCAGTTTCACAGTGCACTGCCGGTTATGTTCACATATTTTGTTGGGCGGAGGCCGAGCGCGAGATTTTGTCCTCGTGATTTATCGTAGGAGGCTCATAACATAGGAGCAGTCAATACATGTAAGAAGAAGCTGGTGCTAGGCACTCAGGGATGCGATGACTAATGATAGGCATGGGAGCATGACAAATTGCACAACCCCGCGTATATGACGCTTCCGCACGCGCGACTGTTAAATAGCTCATGCCCTGTCCATAGTTCTATAACGACTGTCCATGGTCCCTGCCGCTGCACATGGTCCCTGCCACTGCCCATGGTCTCTGTCACTGCCCATGGTACCTACCACTGCCCATGGTCCTTACCACTGCCCATGGTCCTCACTTCCGCCCATGGTACCTACCACTGCCTGTGGTCCTTACCACTGCCCATGGTCCCTCATTGCCCATGGTTCCTGTCACTGCCCATGGTCCCTACCACTGCCCATGGTACCTACCACTGCCCATGGTCCTTACTTCTGCCCATGGTCCCTACCACTGCCCATGATCACTGCCACTGCCCATGGTCCCTACCACTGCCCATGATCACTGCCACTGCCCGTGGTTCCTACCACTGCCTGTGGTCCTTACCACTGCCCATGGTCCCTACCGCTGCCCATGGTCCTTACCACTGCCCATGGTCCCTCATTGCCCATGGTCCCTGTCACTGCCCATGGTCCCTACCACTGGCCATGGTACCTACCACTGCCCATGGTCCTTACTTCTGCCCATGGTCCCTACCACTACCCATGGTCCCTATCACTGCCCATGGTCCCTACCACTGCCCATGGTCCCTACCACTGCCCATGGTCCTTACCACTGCCCATGGTCCCTACCACTGCCCATGATCACTGCCACTGCCCGTGGTTCCTACCACTGCCTGTGGTCCTTACCACTGCCCATGGTCCCTACCACTGCCCATGGACACTACCACTGCCCATGGACAATACAACTTCCCATGGTCCCTACCACTGCCCATTGCTCGTACCACTGCCCATGGTTCCTACCACTGCCCATGGTTCCTACCACTGCCCATGGTTCCTACCACTGCCCATGGTCCCTACCACTGCCCATGGTTCCTACCATTGCCCATCGTCCCTACCACTGCCCATGGTTCCTACCATTGCCCATCGTCCCTACCACTGCCCATGGTTCCTACCATTGTTCATCGTCCCTAACAAGGCTCTATCATTCCAAACAGTACCCATATTCGTTAGGACCTTCATTTGTAATCGTCCAATGAGTATTCCTGTTTGTGTACGGAAGCGTACTAACACGGCCGTAAATCCAATCAGCCTGTCTTGTCATTCCGCTTGACCGGCTGCTTCCAGCTACCAAAGCATTACGAGGAGGCAGCATGATGGCTTGACTTCCTACGTCCAAGCTTACATCACTTTATTGCGAGACGGTAACATTTGACCGCTGTTAGCACCACCCTTCTTGCTCGCCCCTTCCCCACATTATAACCACTGTCACATGGTATTGATGGATGGAGTTAAGCGCCCTCCGTATGCCGGGTGTAGTCATATGTTATCAAGTTAATACTGAGTACACGAACTGATGAGAGGCTGCCGTGATCGACGTAAGGCCGGCCATCCAGGTTAATCAACACCACATGAGCTGTACCGAGCCGTCTAAGCCAGGCCCACCTAAGCCACAAGGTTACTCGTCGATACCAACAATAACTGGTGCTCCCACACAAGCGCTATCAATAGCTGTGGAATAAATCGCGACCGCTTGGATGTGACCAGGTCGAGTAGAGTGAAAAGGGGAGGGCGGCCATAAGTAGGTGGATGGTGGGTGGACCTGGGTCTCGGTCTGTCTGCTCAGGGGCAAAAGAGATGGCGTCATAGCGCACGCGTAGTTCCTCCAATCGATTATCATGACTGGTCTGACACAAGAGCGCACATCGTGTCATAAAGTATATTCAGCATTGTCTCGAAGCTGAGATAATTTGGAAAACCGAATGATTAATGCAACGGTTCGCCTTACTCTATCACGATTCCAGCAGTGCTGTCGATGTTGTTTTATGTTGCAAATATTGTGTTATCCTTAGACAAGTCTACATATTCGGCATTAACTCGTCATTTCAAACAACGGTATGAGTGATTAGGTGGGCTTGATATAATTCTTCCGTCATCTCTCAATCAACCTCCTACCTCACACATTTATTTCAGCACCAACGTCTTTGTCCTCGTTGGATGTGTTCATCGTTGGTAGGGACTCATTAACCAAGCCGCGTTGAATTGTTTGTCAGGTTCTTCATCACTCAGCCGCAAAAGCCAGCAGCTGCAAACGATGAACAACCAGTCTTCGGGAATGGGGGCCGGCTCAAGCACCTCAGATAACGAGGAGGACTTCGACCGCTGGTAGGCAATCATAGCTCTACGGCATCCTTCTTATAATGGCCGTCCCTTTATCACGGTGGCGGGTTAGCTAATGTCAGTACCAGGCTATTACCCTACTCGCCAGGCCTCATTCAATCACAACTAAGCTGGTGCAGAGAGCATAGAAATTGAGTTCTGTCCTGCTAATTAGCATGGAGTGCTTGGGTGGTTGGGATCTTTATGTAGATGTATGTCGCTGGTTAGTGCTTTTCGTTATGCTATCTATGCTACCATGCACGTACTGTGATATACCAGTAATGGATGGTGAAGCCGTCGATGGTCCCACAATGCACCTCGTGTATATGCGCTGAGGTCAGACATTGCACCCCTTGTATATGTGTTCGGGCTCAGCACTACACCTCTTGTATTTGCTTGTGGTTGCTGTGAGCCTCAAGTCTTACCATACCTGTGCATTAATGCGTTATTGTTAATAATGATTTCAGTTCAAGCTATATAAGACCCCCACCAGATGGGCATGACATTACCAGTATGTTGGGTCCAGCCCAATTACCACCCAAGACAGGAGCGGGTAAGACTTCAAATCACGCCCTTCTCAAACCAAACTGTGCTTATCATTATGACACCCACGATAAATACCGACATTAGAACCCATTCAGTATGATGCTGAGTCTCCTGCAATTGTACCGTCAGGATTTATTTCTGTTGGCTTCGGTAGATACTTTATGTCAAGGAGACATCAAGCTAGGGTTTATGATCAGTAAAGGCCAGTTGGAGGTGGATGTCATGTGTGCCAAGAGTCTACGTCTTGGAGGGTCAGACCAACCGCCGGGTAAGCTTCTTAACCACCATACACATATGAAATGCACGAATTAATGATCAGTGAAGTGATAATAAAGTGTGTCCTACTTGGACGACCAGATATGTATTTTGTATAAGCACCGATGAGGACCACTAGTAGTTCGTACTCCTTAAACTCGCTTACATCGGCATGAATGTCTTCGTGCTGAATCAACTGACGATCTCGCGTGAATCAGATACCTACGTGAAGACATGCTTACTTGGCAATGGCAAGCGTCTGCAGAAGAAGAAGACCCGCTTGGTAAAGGGCACCACCGACCCCTGCTACATGCACAAACTCAAATACTCTGCTTGTAACGTCCATGGCCGCTGTATGCAGGTATGGAAAGCCACGCAGACGTCACATAACTGTTGACATTCTTTTCCTAATGCTGCGTTAAACATTTAATTGTATTTGACGTTCATTGCGTACAATCTAATGGGAATGCAATAAACATATTAGTATTTTTATCGATTCTACGACTGAGTCATAGGAATCACATAAGTGATTTAAGAACGTATTATACAATTTGCTTGGAGTTCCACATTGTGGCTTTGTATTGCAGCTCCTCATTAAGGAGAAAACGGGCAACTTGGACAGAAACCAAGTTCTAGGAGAAGTCGTTGTGAGACTAGACAGCCTTGACCTCAGCTCAAGTACCACCGGCTGGTACAAGCTCTTCCGTGTATCATCCACCCAATGGGGGTCTTGTGAATCTATAAACGGCGGGTTCTAACGTCAATGGTCTGCAAATAAACCACCTCATAACGGCAATGATTCATCCTTAGCCAAATAGGGCGCTTGTGAATCGATAAATGCTGGAGTCTCATCCCAATGAACACTATTTCGGAGCACAGAGGTGTTGGGAAAGCTCTCAATAACGGCACCAAGCACACGCAGCTGGGTATAGTGTATCCTTGTTCGGCAAACATTGGTTACCTCTATCATTGACGAGTAGTCCCTGTGGGGGTGGTACGATCTTCTTATTGTTTTCGACTCAATAGAAATCCACATGGATTAACGCGGCATTTAGGTTTGTGTATTCCATGGCTTTAATTAATTAGGTAAGGGAATATTGAGAGAAAAGCTCAAGCTTTGGCGCGATGTTGTCTGAATGATGTTACACATGTTCAGAATATTGCAAACATTGATACCAAGTAGTTAGTTAATAAATAGTGATGATATAGGTTTCTCGCAATTTGCTCTCGTTCCTATCTGGAGTTATTGAAGCGCATTGCCTGTTGTGCAAGTAAATAATATCTCACCTAGCACAACCCGTACGGAATACTACCACAATGACTCCGCCTATGGCAATCTACTCCGCCTTCTACGGATGCAGAACGGAGAACTACATAGTTCACTGTATATTTGCATACCTCACGCAGCCACAACATTAACCTTATTTGCATTTACAGTAGAATACGATTCTACCTAGGCATTACAAGCTGTTCATAGGCTGCAAGACTCAGCACAGTGACAAATGCAAGCTTCATCGTGGCATGAGATAAGTGCTACAAAACTGTCATCCGTTACAACACCTACAATCAAATGATTTAACTCCATTCAGTGACGAGCATCGGCAGAAGACCCTTCTAAATAATGATAAATGTGATGTGTTTGCGCATAGTTATAGTTGATTGTTGTTGGATCTCTGATGTCGTTGCAATCGCAGGTGTCCACAACTGTTTTGTATGCTCAACACTGCTCAATATAAACCGATAAACAAGAGGTCTGTAATTATTTTGTATTTATGATAATGAAGGTTGTGAATTGTTATGTAATATTAGTGACAAACGTATATTTTCGTATTGTACTGTTTACATAGTGTCTTTCCTGTGCAATTAGAGAGGATTGATTGCTTTGTGTACTGGCCAACTGGATACTTTGCTAGTAAGATTAGAGCATGTTGTGTACACTTGAATATCATGGTTTTGGGAGATATGCAGGACCAGCTGATGGGGAGTAGCTGGTTGATGATGTGCTTTTGTGATTGTCATTGAAAACATTGTTGATTGCACATAGTTAACAGTTTATCAACGTACAGTGTACTTAGTACAAAGGTATAATGAACATAGATAGGTCCACATAATTCTTCACAAAGCTATCCATATCCATGTACCATGTATATATTTTTATCGTTTGTTATGATCTAAAGAAGAGTTGGTATTGTCGAAATTATATAACACAATGGCAACTGTATTTGACATTATGGGCATCGTCTTCTTAATATGAATATATGTAAGAGAGCACTTGGTTAATAGAGTAGAACCTGAAACAACAAGATCTCTCAACGACCAACGCTAGCATCTCAGCCTTAGTTGCTGTGAAATGCCGACAAGGACCAATTCTTCCTCCTGACACCCCTATAATACCTGAACGCTTGTGATGATGGTGAATTCTCCTCGTATGCTTTCACCTCAGGTGCCATGCCCCTCTACAGCAAGTTTCTCTTTAGCTGATTCACGTCACGCACCTGATTATGATGAACATACAGGCTGCTTCTGCCACGACCGCTTTATGAATAACACACAACATCCATGTAACAACTACAATGCTTTGTAAGGATAATGTTTCTCATTTGTGAGTGTTATTAACACACGCATATTATATATATATATATATATATATATATATATATATATATATATATATATATATATATATATATATATATATTTATTATATATATTTATATATAGGTAGATAGATAGATAGATAGATAGAAAGATAAATATATATCTATATGGATATATATATATATCTATATATATATATATATATATATATATATATCTATCTATATATATATATCTATATATATATATATATATATATATATATATATATATATATATATATATATATATATATATACACGCATTGGTGTAGGAATCAAAGCCCCATGGCCCCTACGTATCATTACTCCGAATGTAGATGTGACGTACTGCTGATGACGTGTTGTTTCGTTGCGCTGTTGAGTGTCTGTACTGCTTATGACATTGGGTGTTACAGCTGAGGGGTGATTAACTAAATCGGCTGCGTTTGTGGCATGTGTACACAATGTAATCACCTCGATGTATGATCATAGATGTAATATATTCTTGTGGATGTGGTTTTCGTAGACGGGAGAGGTTTTGTATACAAGATATTAGAATGTTTTACGTGAAAATCACAATAAGCTGATGGAATGAGCTCTTGTTCACACCGGCAACGGACAACCAACAAACTGACTGCAGCCGAAGCGGCGCGGTAGTCCAAACGCTTCTATGAAATTGGTCTGCCTGCAGCTAGCTGTAATGATGACTTTCTGATACAATTTACGCACTACAATCTATTTTTATACAGAGGATTTAACTATTTTGTGAACGCCTGTATTGAAATTGTCTTGATATTTTGTATAATCACTCTATTGTTCGTTTGTAATGTTTTACATCGTTTGTATGCTGGATCCTTTTGGCAATGACTTCAGCTGCTCAACGCGTCCCTATATAAAGCACATCAGCGGCTTGTCGTATTGGGTCAATGTAAGGGTCTGGATATGTATATTTCCGGGTAATCCAGAGGTGAACAATGAGTTTGTGATGCCACCCATGTCTTACACCAGCACCCATACATAACTGCCGCTTGTATGTAAATATGTAGTAAAATTTTCTGTACATAGATGTGTAGGTGTGATCTGTATCGTTCGCCTGAATTATTAGGAGAGCTTTGTCGTGAACTGCGACTGCTTGGGTACAGTAATAGGGCTGTGCTAAGGCTGAATCAGCTGCAATGCTTCCCCTGTGTGACGTCATTGGCTCTACAGACTGCTGTCAATTTCTCTGTCATTGTTACTAATGAAAGTGAATAAAATCAAACTGATGGAACACTCATCAATGCTTATTTTATACCTAATATAGCGCACCGGTGCTCTATAGTAATACATACCGATGTAACTTAAAGCCTTTCGCGGAGGGACATTCACGGTACAGCAAACATGAGGCTGGATCGCATTAACGTACAATGAAATGATGCCTGATTTGATGGCTCCAGGTGTCTTGATGGTTTTTCTATCCTGGTAACTGCAAAAAGTGATGATCAAACACGACATTTGTCAGTTAATTCCATCTCATCTCATCTGATGTCGCTCCGCTTCATTCACCCCCCAGACGATATGCAGCGCCGTCCGTCACGCTCCGAGTACTTAGAATAGCTTTGCCAGGCGGACACTTTCCTACTGGGACTCAGTCATCATCATAATCATCAGCTCACTTTCATTAGTGTGTTGGGAAAGTGAGTTGATCGCGACGACCCTACATAAAGTACAATCGATCAGAGCGTTTCTGGCACTAGGGCTCTCGTTATTGAGTTAATCAACACACGGATTGACTGCTAAATGACTGACACAAGTACTGAGGTATTGACACATTGAATTAATGACTCATTCCCAGAATCAATCTATGAATCACTCATTCATACACACAAACGTACTCATCCACTCACTCACTCGCTCACTCATTCATTCATCAATATATACACACGCACTCACTCACCCACCCACTTACTCGATCAGTCATCTACCCACTCCCTTACTCACTCACTCACTCACTCACTCACTCACTCACTCACTCACTCACTCATTCACTCACTCACTAACCAACTCACTCACTCACTCAATCACTCAACAGACTTACTTACTCACTCACTTGCTCACTTACTCACTCTCTCTCTCTCACTCACTAACTCACTCAATCATTTACTTACTCTCTCACTCATTCACTCACGCAATCACTTACTTACTCTCTCACTCATTCGCTCACTCACTCACTCATTCGCTCACTCACTCACTCACTCGCTCACTGACTCATTCACTCGCTCACTTGCTCTCTTACTCTCTCACTCACTCACTCTTACTCACTCACTCCCCAGCCTTAGTGCGTGCCGATTGATATGATCATCAGAAGGATTCCATTTGTCCGTTGTTAACGCTGCTCGCCCCTGTGTCTTCTTGGCACGCCGTCCATTGTCACAGTAAGCCAGTTATATAACATATCAAAATTCATCGCCCTGCAAGGAGAAGCCTTTTTCCGCGCCTTTCTATGACCCCCTGTACTATTCACGATGACTTGCGCATAGTCTCGTGTGGGATGCTTATCAATTATGAAATGCTTGTAAGGTTGTAACAACGTGCAGAGCTGACGGAAGAAATTTACACTAAGGAATTCTGTGGTTCGGAGGTGGTTCCGTAAATAACTCTTAAACGACAGGCGACGGTTCAGTGTGCGATAACGATGTATTGATGGTGCTACAAAAGTACTGCGAGTATGACCCCGGTTTGGGGCAAATTGGGTTTCGTTGAAGTACTAAGTCATCTATCGACTCGACAGCGTATTATAGCTATCACCCCTCATTGGATCTGCCATAGACTTAGTGGGCAACCTGTTTCAGCAGCGGGCTGGGGTTGACGGATATCAGGCGTCAACTAAGGGGTGGTAGGGTTAATGGCAGAGTGGGCGACTGGCAGTCTTGGCAGACGACTGGCAGCCATTTGCGAGGCTTGGCGACCATCCCGAGGTAGGCTGAATCGATGCCCACTGCGTTGGCATTGACGCTGCTCAGCTTGCTGGAGGTTACTTCTGCTGCAGCCGTTCAGTCCCGGCCTCTGCTAAAACCTTCTCTTCACTTCATCAAACGCTGGAGTGAAAAGTGCTTGTTTCGCTCCACTGCACGAAACCTCATTGAATAACCAGAGCTTGGTAATACTAGAGGTGCTTAAGAGGGACAGAAGTGAACATTTGCTTTCAGTTTGTGGTTTTGGCAACTTGGCGCCCATGCGCTGGTCCGGATCTGAGATAATGGCGCGCTTGTTGCCGAGTGGATTTGGAGGAACTTCCGGCAAAGAGGGCGCCTCTGAACCTTTAGCCCGGGATTCAGATATCGCAGTGGGGCGTGATGAGTATCTTGGAAGTAATAAGACCTCATTAGCCCCGCCTTGTCCAGCACTAATCAATCAACGATCCCCAATTTACAGGAGTTCGAGGTCTCCTACAATGCAGACCAACCCTGTGAGTGAATGCCATGATACGGGTAACACTGGTGGAGAAGAAGCGGCCGATGATACGGCCTCCAAGACCGTCAACGACCGTAACAACCAACCCACACCTGCGGCCGTGCGTGCCGCCGTGGCTATCGCGGCCGGTAAGAAAGGCGTTGGCATGGAACGGAGTAACAACAAGAAGCCCGTGAGCCGGACGTTGTGCTTGCTCTACTGGCTACTGGTCGTGGCCACGTGCTCTCTCATTTCATTCACAATCTGGCTCTCTGTACAGCTTGCTCATCGTCAAAAGAGGAACATCTCTGCTGCTGGTCAGTATTCATTATTTCTTCCATCGCTTCATCATACACTTGTCATATTATGTCATGAAATCAACATTGGCCTCGAAGCGACGCAATTATATTACTTCTGGACGAAAAACTAGCCTCAGTTAGGTTGAGTTGGGCGGCTTTATGATTGCAGTCACGTTACAGTCACGTTACAGTCAGGTTACAGTCACGTTACAGAGCTTCGTTCGGGTCCTAACAAGATTAACATAGCATCCGGACAAATATTGTAGCACATGAAGCCAAGCAATGGTGCATTTCAATAGTGCATGCTGATTTCATGCGATATATACTTGCCATTAAATAGATTTTTGACATTATGCTAGGTTTCATAGCTTTGCCATGGCTTGCTATTTCTAATGTTAAATCAGTCACTAAAACAAGAGAGTTGTCGTCTGCTGTGGTTGGTATGTCGATACCCTTAATGACAAATTATTTGATTTTCAAAATGCAGTTTGCTAGATTAAGCATTTGTCCTCCAGAGTGACTTCATCGCCCTGCAAAGTGGCTCTTCAGAACTGTCCCGGGAGCAATCAATTCAATGTGGTCGAATATGTCAAGCAAAATTTAATCGCTTTAGATATTCATATCACGTTAGTAAAAGCATATACGGTTGTCAAGAAATAAATGCTTTGTAGAGGCATTCATACGATTCTCATCAGTAGAGAATGTGTTAATTTACACAATATCATTCGCTGTAAGTCGCAATATCCCACATTTGCCCTAACTCATTTTGTAGCATGTAGGTAGTTTGAGTAAGAGGTATTGTTCAGCAGGTAGCCAAAGATATGAGGAAGAACGGTACTCTTACTAACTTACGTGTGTACCAAAATATGACCTCCAAGCGAGCTCGTACATTTACAAGAGCCTCAATATGGAGATAATAACAAGTCGGTACACTGGCTAATCGTCCTGTAGATGCTGTTAATGGAAATTTCTTATGTTCTGCGTTACAATTCCTGTATATTACAAAACGAAGAAGTCGGCCATTAATGCGCTTACAGCCTTACAGGTCTTCATTCAACATGGCCAGGCAGTAATGGTAACGTTACTCACGGAAGAACGCTTGCAAATCTTTGGGCTCTCAAACGCAAAGAGAGCGCATCGAATGAATGCACAAAAAACTTGCTTAATAGCAAGTAGGGGATAATCTATCAGTCAAATCTGTCAGCCGTTTTATATCTTCCGGTAAAAAAGTGAAACCTATTCCACCAAAACATAGCAAGGGTTATAAATATTGTACAGCAGCAGCGTTAGGTTCCGCGATGTTTCATATTATGTGTTGCTTTATTAGTTTGTCAGCACGTCAAAATACCATGAGAAATTATCCGGTCCCTGATCCAGCAGACTTTATGATCCACTGACTTGTAGTTCAATGTACAACGTACCATTTTGCATCTCCTATTTTGTAAGGAAAAAAATGGCAACCACGAGCTAATGCATGTGAGCCAGGGGCTTAACCGTAGCAATGGACGCTTGTTCAGGTGGTTTGTGGAGGGTCTGGGTGATTTTTTAATTATCCTATAGAGCAGAAATAATTATAGTTGACAGCCAGTGAGGTGTCTGCAGACCGAAACTAAGTGTGACGAGGAAATGGAAGAGGATATGCATTTGGGAATTCACGACAACGAGCCAGTGTCGTCGCATACAGGATATGCATTACCTGATTACAAGCATGCTAGTCATTGGTCCACATGAACGATACCGTCACGGGATTAGTGAAATTCTCTTCTTATGCTTTAAATTAAATTAATGGATAATAGAAAAATTGATGATTTTGTGTAAATATTATGCAATTGAAGTATATGTTCATTCGCTGAGACGTACCAGATATCCAATCTAGTGGATTAGTGCTTACAGACATTGGTAAGTCGTTGTTTCCCGATTATACGAAGAATCTCTAGCCTTCAATATACTTTCACGAGAATTTACAGTTCATGACGATCACGTGATGCATCGTATTAGCCGTATGATGTTTCTTGCCGTACATAAACTCGACCCCGCATGGCGAATCACAATTATCTCCTAACAAACAGCGGATACCCCATACTGAGCATGTGCTCATGTTACCAGCTGTACGTAAATAAGCTCACGTGAAGACGAATTCACAGCAGGGGCTGTAATTAAACTTGATGCCAGGCATTTGCACGCGGTGACTTCGGTTTGTACTATCGCCGTGCGACCGGGATTACTGGCGCCGAGTGCTTGGCAAAAACCGAGCTCAACAGGCTCCGAATAAACCTGTATTTAACTTGAGCATGCTTGCATCATGAGACCTGGAAACATGATTAGCATGTTAGGATCATAAAATAGGCCTTAGCTGGCACAAATCGAGTAGCTTGTCTCGCATCTCGAGATACACGAGAGTCCAGTTCTATCTGTATATTTTTTTATACATTTTATTTCTCCTACTTCGATTATTTATTGTCAAAGTCGGAGGTCTCATGTTGCAACTGGTTGTGATGCTTCTATTATATTGTGTGCACACACTGGACGTCTTGTATCCTTTGCGGATCGTGTCAGTGTCAACTCATACCCAGGTCAACTAATACCAGGAACAAATCCGCCGGCAATTTCTCTGCTGACGTAGGTATATATAGCGGCGGGGGTGTGGGGTTTGACATGGTGTGATGGATGTATCTACGGTCTTCTTATTACCATTCAACTGCCAGATGCAGCTGTCTGATATTGCGGCATCCAGTAATATAGGTGGTTTGAGGTCCTAATGATCTTTGACGACCTTAAATTTGTGGATTGTCGTGCTAACTATTGGAATCCGCCAAGCAGTATTACCTTTCCCTCCGTCGCAATATTTGTTTGCAGCGACACACAGGAATATAACCCCGTTACATGTACATTACATTATAGTTAGATCGTGCAGATCACATGAGCGGTTGGTGTAGATCTTAAGCAAAGGGATGGTGCTCGCAACCCGAGCGCACCCATAAACGCAGCTTGGTGTCTTTGCTGCGCGTTATTGAAAACACATGGACGCTGGGACGCTGCCGCAATGTTCATTTGTTTCACCATGCTACGCATTCCCGACATAAAGCCAGCTCTTCGTGACGCCCACATCAGCTCAGGATTTATTATCTGCTGCTGTTGTTCTAACCTCCTCCTCATCCTGTCGACTGAAGTGCTACTCCACACACCATAGGCTTTGCCTCAATCTTGAGAAAACTCCCGACCACCCTGGTCACCAATATAAGGATGAAGCACACACTACTGCGTGTACATATCTTGCTACAACCTTCTACATGACCCAATATCTTATATGCGTTGCTATATAGGCTGGTATATTGACACTATTAAGAGTTGTGCCTGTCAAACAATTCTTGTTTCTACGTGCTGTTGTGTAAGTGTTTCAATCATTCTGTCTCCACTAAGTGTAATTAATGTAAGCTGGGATTCATTTCACACACTGAAAACAAACAGGGAAATTTATATGCACAAATGGTGTTTTGTTGCTCTTAGCGATTGGAACAGTTGCATATAAATGGAAGTTTTGGCTAGCGTTGCGTGGAAGTGTTTATTATATAGCTAAAATATATCATCTTAGTCAGTCAACTGGGAAATTGGATAACGGACCAGATTGCTGTCACTTGAATACACCAACGAGGTCATTACACTCTGCTCTCAATGGGCATGTGTTTGCGAAGGTCCATTTGTGGTAAACTGCCCACAAAGTTGGAAGCATTGATTTGTAGTCACAAAATAGAAGTAACGTTATCGTATTTCCCTGCTTATCACGTGTAATACCAGCGAGAAGCGATGCAGTAAAACTGTTGCCAGCATGTGGTGAGGAACCCATTTCCGATTGGTCTAGACAGAAGATCCAAACTCACCCACTATTCATCCTATCGATTAGCAATGGGGTTATTCATTCCAAAGCAAGCATCGGCTCTGTGCCGCCTAGGGGACAGGCGCGTCAGCGGATGTTTTCTCCCACTGAATCCCAGACTTGCACATTTATTCCTCGACTCGGCTCCCTTTGTTGTTATCTGGTTATACCACAGGACATGAAATCGACAAGTGATTACCTTACCAGACACGGCGGTCTGTGGGTCATGGTGGCTTTTACCGCACATGTCATGCCTCACGGATACAAGTGCGGCTATTAGACGATATGTTGATATAACCCTTCACGGCATTGCCACCATACAGTGCATTTGTTTGCTATCCTGTTTCTAAAAACAAATCTATCTTGCGACAAGTACTGCACGTCTGTTTGAAGCATTTGATTTATCACCTGCCTCCAGTATTGCCGTTTGATTGTACTACTAGAGGGGCGCTGCAAACCGGGACTTCAAAAAGAGGAAAAACAAGATAGAATGATGCTTCGGGCGAAGAAGAGTGTTTGTGGCAAGTGCAACGCGGGGCGCTTTCTGTTTCCTGATAAGAAAACTGGATAGCTCAATGGGAATGATTGGCGTCTACTTCATAGAGTATTACTCCTTCCGAATGTTCGTTATTCCCCAATATGTGACTGTTGTAAATCGATCGCTCAGTGTTTATTATGGAGTCTGATTTAATAATGCTTGACCTATGATTCATAAACTTACCATTCTTTCATTGGACAATTTCTGGAGCTCAATATGGTAAATATAATGAGAATCAGACTCGATGATGGCATAATAGCAAGATTAAGTCAATGGTGTGGAAGGTTACTGACATCAGACATAAGCATTCGCACTTGAACTCCTACGGCGCCCTTTATGTAATGTAAGACGCTCACCCATGGTTAAGTTTATCGACAAACCTCACTGGGAGTATACTCAGGGACAATCTTCGCAATGAGGTAGATGCTGAGGTTGCGCTCTTGGTACACCGATAAACAACTTCGAAATGAGTCTATATTTTAGCCGGAAAGGGCAATAATATACAGGGGAAGTAGACGATAAAATATTTTGGTGTCTTGTTTGGCATGGATTACCAGATGGTAATGGTTACTATATTTATATGATCGTTGTTTGCTATATAGATGGCACACAGAATCACAAGACGTTGTTCTCAATGGACGATGTGTTCAACAGCAGCTTTCAGCCGAAGTCTTTCGTTATTCAGTGGATCAATGGTAAATATAAGACGCTTATCCTTTTAGTTCTTTACCTTTTGCTATTGGTCAACATATCAGGTACCCGATGGGGCCAAGGGTCATGTTAATAACATTAGAAAGATATGTTGATTTTCAGACACTACATATGCACATTTAAACAACGACAAAGATCTTATTCTCCACAATGTGGCTACCAATACCACAACCCTTCTCATCGACCGCTCGTTGTTTGTAAGTAAGAACACTGTGCCTAGTAGTATTTGCTTGATTAACATCGAGATCTATCAATGGTGGGCGGGTTACATGGATATCTGTGCGCTTAATGTAATTGACAGAATGAGTTTAGCTCGCTTCCGACAGTACTAAATTTCTGTCCCAACTGCCACAGGACGAGCTCAGCACGACCGTATATGAAGTATCATACGATACTAGATATGTTCTGTTAACCCACAGCATACAAAGGGTAAGTCTCTTCCATGCTCACCTCGTTTGAAGTGTATAAATGCAATTTGTCTTTGAGAGATATTACAATCTTCTTAACCTGCATATTGTGAATGTTCGTTTAGATTTGGAAATATTCATTTCTTGCAAGCTACACAATCTTTGATACACGCGCTAAACGCCGAAATGAGTAAGCAGGTTTATAATACACCAGACACAGCCTTTCAAGACAATGGTTATGTCCTAAAGTCAAAAAGTGTCACTGATATTATCAATATGGATGAACTGTTAAATCGAAGATGATGTATTAATATGACGTTGAGATGATAATGGATTAATACGGCCTAGCCCCAAGAAGGAAGGTTATTTAATCAGGACCATCAGTTACAGTCGAAATAATGCTATTCATATACTTTCACAGCCTATGTTTCTGCTCTTTATAGCAAACTATAATGACAGACTATAGATGACCAGCACATCCATCAAGCAGTACGTGAACGGACGGATAACAATGGCTTCATTTGTGTGCAGGCAACTGATTGACTTTCCTCTGAAATCGAGTGCTCAGGCAGGACCTGTCCAATGCGCCCAGTGGGCTCCCACCTCCTATGCACTCGTGAGTTACTGCGCTGCGCACTGAAAGGGACGTAGGTGTTGCATCGTCTCTTCGTCATAACCGATCAATACATTTAAGCTGATGGTCTGACATGCCAAAGTAGCAGCACCACAATATTGTTAATGTGTTGTCATGTTGGTTGATAGAGTTTTACCTTGGGCGGAAATCTATTCCACCAAGAAAATCCAGCCGCAGCACCTACAGCCCTGACACAATCTGGAGACAATGCATTTATTTTCCATGGTTCGGCGGACTGGCTGTATGAAGGTCGTTATCAGCTCTGCACGTACCAAAGCATCTTTTAAATAGAGAAATAACGTTTTCCCTGCCGTAACAAGTATGATACAAAGCGGAGCTCAAATTTATAAGGCAAAACGTAGTATCGGCTCGCTGGCGTTAACTGCCATTTACAATAACGTCGTTGTCTACAGAAGCCGTGCTGGGCGCCACTATGGCACATTGGTGGTCACCCGATTCCAGAATGATTGTGTATGCGACATTCAACACAAGTCTGGTGCATATGGTTCATTATCCCTATTATGGCCCAAATGCTGATATGTTTGGCAGCTGGAAACAGTTTTCCTACCCGAAGGTTTGTCTAAGCATTGGCTTAATCACGCTACTGTTGTTCAGCATTCATGAACGTTTTGAAATCTTAATGTGTTGTGCTTGGCATCCATTGCAGGCTTCCGATGGTGCGTCGGGTAATATAACCGCTGTGGCGCTACATGTGGTCGAATTGTCGACACGATCCGGACACGCTCATAAACTGATAAACCCTCCAGTTACTCTGCAGGAAAGGTACGTTTTTATTTTATTTTGTAAATCGACAGTTACACGAAGAAGATGGTTGCAATTTAACATGGGTTCACCACACACCACCATCTTATGTAGTCGTATTCTACCGTATCCCCGTAAATTGCCTATACGCATCTGTGCAATTGTGTGTGTTGGTCTAGAGATCATTACGTCAGTCGCCTCGCATGGAAAGACCGACATAGTTTGGGCATTACATGGCTTAACCGGGCACAGAACAAGTCAATTACGACACTGTGCAGTGTGGCAGCGAACGTAGTGTGTACAGAGGTGATAATGACTAGCATTGCGTCCTAAAGCAGTCGTCGTTAATTGATCCCACTGTTTTAAATCAACATTCACTTACTCCGTTGCTTGGTTACAGAATCATTACTTAGTGCAGCATCACGGGTGGATTGATGTGAGTATAAATTTCTCCATAAATGATGCAATCAACTACAAAAAATCACCGACAGCACAGACAATACTAATGGTTTTGCTGCATATGTGCAATCCTTCAAATTACATCGTTTATCAACCACTCCCACCTAATGCTTCCATAGCCTTGGCCCGCCATGATGTTCATAAAAGGTGGAGCTTCGTATCTGACGGTAGTACCACGTACAGAAGGCAACACGGGACAGTGGTGTCAGCTGGCAAAGATAACCGCACCGGTAAATGGTCCTCTGTTGATGATACGGCAATGGGATTGTCATAGTTCTAAAACATTACAGATGCCATTAGTTCGAAGTATCCTTATTCTTAGTAGTTACGGCTTGATTGTAACCATTTATTCCCTTCTGAGCCCTTGCATGCAATAAATCTAAGCTGGATTGTGATGTTTTTGTTATGTATGATGTTGTGTACAAGCATGGTGAAGCGGGGTCTGTCACGTTCCTCACACGCGGTCAGAAAGACGTTTTGGGGATAGTAGGGTTCGATGCAAGCGCAGAGATAGTGTGAGACCATGAACTATTCGGTATCTAATGCAATGTATACTATAAGCTTCCGTAACGATGCCTGTTTCATTACGTCTTTATGTGGGCTTGATGGATTCTGCCGGTTTGCAGGTATTACCTTTCGACTAATGGCGACCCACTGGCTAAACATCTAATGAAGTATCTTTGAACTTCTTACTCGTGTATTTTTGCGTTTTTTCTGATTGCAATCATTTAACTGGAACGAATAGTTGTTGTAATCTTTACTTTTAGGGTATCCTTATCGGGTACAGAACCACCAGAATGCCTGACTTGTGACAGCAGTGATTGTCGTTATGTGGATGTGTCGGCCAGCACAGAAGCTTCGTACTGTGTACTGGGGTGTTTAGGACCGGCGGTTCCTTCCTACAAGCTGCTGCACCACGGGCTGAACACCAGTCAGTGGCTTAATCCATTTTCTCGACAATAGACAGCTAATGTTCCCATACACTATATAGATAGACTATACAAATGGGCTATTATGATGCCGTTGTGTTTATTTTCAGAAATTGTTTTTGAGGACAACTCAGTATTGAATAAGCTGCTGCAAACTAAAGTCATTCCTGTCACAGAATATATGAACGTATCGCTGGGCGGTGGCAACAGTGGGTGCACATCCAATCTCTTATATTTCGCCCTAAGGCGATTATATTTAGCTTCCAAAAACTATTCTGCTCACACGCCGTGTTCTTCCGGCGAATATCACTTGACTGCGATTGCGCATATGTATGAACTACAAAAGAATAAGCGATTTTTGCAGCGGGATACGCAAAAGTTTTGCTTCCAATTAAGCAAACACATGATGGCAACCCACGACACAAGTATCCACTCCTGGTTAATGTGTCAGTATTGTATTGTCTCACTTTGAAATGAAGAGAAATACATTTTGAATAGACAAGTTACGAAAACATAAAATGTTTCAAGCATATGCCACACTCTTGGTGAGGGAAAATCTTTTTGGCTTCAGGATGGGAAGTCCTGAAAAAAGGGGAACAACTTATCAGTTTTCTCTTGGACTTGAAACATTTTTAGTGTCTACACATAGGATTGTGTCAGTTTCTGTCGATGGCCGAGGTTCCGGTTCCCAAGGCATCAACTTCCGGCATGGTATATATAGAAAAATGGGTAATGCAGATGTAGAGGACCAGCTTCTTGTTGCTCAGTAAGTAGCTATGTCTGATGTGACAGAAGTTTGTTATTCCTCTCAATTGCCAGTCGCATTTTCTTTGACCTTGGATTGCAACTCTGCACAAGAAGTATTGGTCACAAGATAAAGTGACCTGTCATTGGCCATCAACATCCTGTATATTTACCACGTCGAAGTTGTTTAGAGTTTGGTTTTGCAGGTGGCTACTTGATCACGAGGAATATATCAACAAAGCTAAAGCACCTGCAATATTAGGATGGGTAATGCCACAAGTGTAGTTGACCATAATACTTCTGCCATATTTCCATGGTTCGCGTTGTTTGATTCGTTGCCTTTTGTTGCATTACAGTCGTATGGAGGATTCGTGGCAGCACATGCAGTGGCTAATGACACCAATATTTTCCCTTGTGGTGTCATGGGAGCAGCGCTTACTGATCTAGAGTATTACGGTGAGGTTGGCTACAATTCAACCCACTTTTCCCGTTTTGCGTTTTCTCGTTCAGACTATTATGAGATTCGTAAGTCTAAATTGATAAGATGATGCATGTTTATAAGCAATCCTGACTAGCTAAGCCGGAAAATTGCTATTTACATTACACAACATGTCACGGATGACCAAAGATTGCATTGATACAGCTGCAGCTGAATGGCCTTATAGTTATAACTTAGTATTTACTTTGAAATCAGATTCAACACGCGCAGAGCGGCTGATGGGATTTGCAGATTTGACGGACAACTTTGGCGGTTTTGAGGTATGATGAATATGTATAACGACGCGTGCATCATGTATACAATATTGCTAAGAGGTGAAGGTTCGCTGTAAAATTTATGGGCGGTTACTTCAGGCAGCAGATGTTAGACGAAAAGTGGAGTATATGCGGGGCAAAATATTCCTCATGATTCACAACGCTGGTGACGGTAAGAAATATATTATATATGTATGTATGTATGTATGTATGTATGTATGTATGTATGTATGTATGTATGTATGTATGTATGTATGTATGTATGTATGTATGTATGTATGTATGTATGTATGTATGTATGTATGTATGTATGTATGTATGTATGTATGTATGTATGTGTTGTATGTATGTATGTATGTATGTATGTATGTATGTATGTATGTATGTATGTATGTATGTATGTATGTATGTGTATGTATGTATGTATGTATGTATGTATGTATGTATGTATGTATGTATGTATGTATGTATGTATGTATGTATGTATGTATGTATGTCTGTATGTATGTGTCTGTCTGTATGTATGTATGTATGTATGTCTGTATGTATGTATGTATGTATGTATGTCTGTATGTATGTATGTATGTATGTATGTATGTATGTATGTATGTATGTATGTATGTATGTATGTATGTATGTCTGTCTGTCTATGTGTATGTATGTATGTATGTATGTATGTATGTCTGTATGTATGTATGTATGTCTGTCTATATATATATATATCTGTATGTATATATATATATATATATATATATATATATATATATATATATATATATATATATATATATATATATATATACACACACATATATATATATACGTATATATATATACATATATATATCTAGACTAATATATATATGTATATTTTTATGTATATATATGTATGCATATATATGTCCATGTATATATATATATATATATATATATATATATATGTATATATAAAAAAAACGTATATATATGTATGTATGTATATATATATATATATATATATATATATATATATATATATATATATATATATATATATACATTTATACATGTATATAAATACTGATGTTATAACATACAAAAATGCAAATGAGCGTTTCCTATGGCTTTTGACGTCATGCGCTCATTGGTAAAAACTTTACTTGCAGACAACGTGCGGTTGGCAAGTTCGGCAAAGTTAATGCAAGCGCTTACCGACGCTAACATCCAGTTCAGGACTCAGGTGACCAATGCATGGAAGAAAAATTTACGACGATTACCAACACACGTGTATATTTATGAATATATATACATATAATTGTATATATAGAGATATATTTATATTTAATAAATATGTATGTATTTATATAAATATAGTCATATATATATATGTATACATTAATATGCGTGTTTGTGCTCGTGTGTTGGTCCATCTTTTGTTATGCGCGTGTGCATAGTATTGTCTGAAGTGTATGCATTCTGTTATTTTCAGCTATACTACAACATGCATCATCATACGGAATATTACCAGCGACATCTATACGAGCTTATCACCGACTTTTTGATGGACACATGCTGGACACAGGTATGGCAGCCTCCTAGGCTCATATGGGGGCGTGATCCTGGAAAGGAACGCGCGCAATTCCTAAGAAAGGAAATATGCGTCTAGAACTAGCAAGATCACTCAGCTTGGGTGGTATCTGTACATACGCAGGTAATTTCCAGTGTTCATTCCATTGATTCAGCAAGGACTGTGTAAAACGTGGCAGAGGATCTGCTGTCAGTACATTGGGCAGCCGTTACGGCGTAACGAATGAATTTATTGCTCATTCTTATGCAAAATGAAAGTAACTGCTTCATTCACAAACATTTGCTCCTATATGAGATTGCATACGCCCATCTGTGATATCCTGTAGTCATTTTTAGCATGTATATAAGTTGTTATAGCCTACGGTTACGTCATATCACAATTACTGTTTCGTTTAAGAACACTTTAACGTAGTGCCTACACACGTGACATCAATGCACTCAATTTAATATAGACCTAGATTCTTCGTTTCTTTTCTCCACAACAGCTTGCCGCCTTTACTTACTCATTTCCGATCTTCCCTATTCTCTCATTTACTTTGCCTGTCGGCACCACATCGCTTATGAAGATAATCTCGTGTTTTGTGCACCTCATTTATAGGTATATCTTACATCGTTCTCCGATACCTTATAAAGCAGCACCGGATATTTAAATGCGTTCATTAAAGATACAGCAAATAAAATTGTTCAGTTTATGTACATCAGTTTTAGTGTTGGTTTTATCGTGCACAGTTTATTTTGTGTCTACCCAATTGATCGATGAATAACACTGACTACGTATAAGAGGCAGAAAATATCAAATACAACAGAAAGAGCCAAAGCTGACAATTGAATCTCTAGTTGCCAAAAGTGAAGAAAAAAATATATAAATAAACATAGTCCAGGCTACGAACTGATTAATATGCTATAACACGAATGCTCCAATGATAACATGCCATAATCTGCAACGTAGACGTCTCAATGGCATAGTACTTTAGATGCCGATAGATCAAATATATCACTTAAGCCATAATGCATTAGGTTTTTTGATAAGCACCCGACGAATACGTACAATATTTGATACTGAGTATAAATAAATAAATGCATAAACATGTTGCATATCGAATGCAAACATTTTCCTTTGCATTAGATAATTGTTAATGCCAAATCGAGTCATATCTACCAATTTGTAATTCACCATGAATTAATCAATTACCATCGTCTGTGGAAGTAAGCCGTACGACTAGCTGTACGTACCAGACTTCCCAGACCATGGCGATAGTGATTTTGATTGATCGGGGCCTTATGTGTGCGACATTTATAGCAGCAACTTGTTATATAGGCATATCCAATGACATGCATTCGTAATTTACTGAATTCGTAATTTACTGAATTCAGGAAATTAACATGGCATTTAGATATTTGCTCAAACCCCAGACATTAATGTAGTGCATAAAACCTATAATCACAGGACATGGACATATCGATCCCATTATGTCCCTTGTAAACAAACTCCAATAGGCTGGATGGGACACTGATTCTAAAAGTGGATTATTGATAAGGTTGTGCTTGTTTTTTAGTCTCTCTGCAGTAACAAAATCAACTAGCTGTAAGACATAGGCGTTTATATGTGAGGAAGGCAAATGCCTATAACACATCGTCCCGGAGATATTTGTCGTATGCAGGTATTAACTATCCAATCCGATCGTAAAGCGTTCACAAGGCGTCTAATTAAATAGATTATCCAAATTCCAAATGTGGCAGGGGTTAGGATTGGGGCAGAGGTGTGGAAAGAATGCTTATATGTATAATTTCTCATCAACTGGGCATTACCGAAGGAAATTATAATCATTGAATGCATTTAACTTGTAAAGTTAAACGGAAAATGGATTTGATTTCAGTGCCGTGCAGCGATGCAACTCGTCCATGGGGCTATTACGATTATGGCACTTCTAAAGTGTCACCTTTGGAATCGAAAGCCGATCTAATTACTGCTACCCCTTCATAACAAGAATTTCTTAGGTCATTAATGTCTTATACAACTACTTGAGAGAGAGCTGCATGCAACCCGGAGAAGCATCACAGGTCCTAAATCAATCCCCAACATAAATGCAATCATGCTAAGTTTCTCCTGAATACATTAGCCTGCTCATTCTTCCATTCCCAAACATTTGAAACACGAATCATCAAGATTCCGTGGCGTTTCCTGTTTGACGTTCATTGCAAGAATTATTCCCATTATCTCCAGTGATGGGAAATTTCTCTGAAATGCACAGTCATTCAGCAAACAAATCCTAAACTCTCGATATTTTATTGCTAAATTCAACTAGGGATAAAATGAATTACCGTTTGAAATCGGTCACATTTTGAGGAGCACTCTTGGTTCATCCTACTGCTTTTCAAAAATGGACAACGACAACGAACCAAGACCGTTGTGTGTGGCTTGATGTAGCTCAGCAGAAATGGCGATTGTGATCCTTCACTGCACATTATGCAGACCAATGCTTTTAGGTTATGTTGGTGGCCAAACGTAATGGTATTAGCAATACAATCCGGAATAAATTGGATACTAACAATTCGATATCCTGACGAGTCACGTTTCTTGTTGAATATGCAATAATACGTTTCCGAACGAAGCTCGTGTTTTTCCAGGGTCATGATAAATAGCGTGCTGGTTAATATATATTCGATGCTCCGGACTAAACTCTTTATATTGCAAAGTAAAGTGGAATTCCCATGCAAACTCTCGCAGCCTCGAAGCACTTCATTCAGCCTGGCTAGGTTAACGTTACTGAAGCTTCCATATCTCAGGGCTGTCAAACGCAGCTAAAGAATTGCAAAAAAAAATCCCGTTTCATAGCAACTAGGGAATAATCAATCTGTCAGCCGTTTTATAACTTCCTGTAAAAAAGCGAAATCTGTTGCCCCAAAACAAGACGAGCTATAATTATTGATTATCAGTAATTTGTAGGTTTCTACATTTTCTTTTTATGTGTTGCTAAAATACTACGAGAAATTACGCAGTTTATATCCCTACAGATGTTCTGCTACTCGAATTCATAGTTTAATGTGCATCATCCCAATTTATATCCCTTTCCGTTCTTTTGACGTAAAAATGACAACCGCGAGTTAATATCTGAGAACAAACCAATGAGCTGTGGCCGTAGACCCATTATATCTTGCTTATGTGTCGGCCAGTCTTTTCACACCGTCCTTCCGAGCAGAACTGATTAAGTAGACGGGGTATCTGCAGACCTAAGCTAAGTGTCAAAAGAAATATAAAACGGGCATTATAAGCTGCATTTAGTAATACAACTTAGCTTAGGTACAGTCAGCATATGGATAGCATGTATGACCATCGTTATATCAGTGGTTTAAAGAATAACGCCACTGATGTTGACCTGTATTGCTCAACATGGAAGGCATGGCTATCTTATAGATTCCATAGGTATTAGAGATTACGATAATTTGTTGTGAACTAAATGCTGTTGACGTCGATCACTTGTTGATCATGTAGCTGAACAAGAACAAGGATGGTTCATTAGAATAGTAATTCTGATATATCACGTAATGATATCATTAGGAAGTATGCGGTCGTATACACCACTAGCACACCATTTCCAATCATGCGATTTTGATCAGAATACGATGCAGCACAATTATCATACAATGGTGAAACGGCATTTACACTCAACCCCCTTAAATTCCTAAATTCACAATAACATACTGAAAAGCAGCAGTTATTCTGTTTGTTCTTATTTTATTTGTGAATGATCTCTGAGTGTTAAGGGGAAAACGCATGAGATCCGGAAAGCTAATTTATGGGTCATAAGCAGTCAGGCTCTTGACAAGCATAAATACTGATTAGCTGCCACTGCATGTGATACATGTTCAATAAATCGATTCCTCATCATTGTTTTGTGCTATTTGATTGCACCAGTTTCGACAATGTGTTGTCATTGTTGGAGTTCTCAAGTTCCTCTTATCTTAGTGACTATGTGCCTAATGCTGCTCGTACCAGAAAATTTGATAAGGTATGACGCTCATTAGCCGAGCAGGCTTATGCATGGCTCGATGCCTGCGCTCAGTGTTACTGAGTTCAAATAGACTTGGGACAGCATGTTTTTTTGTCTCATTACTATAGGTATTCCTGACAATACGTCGACAAATACGTATGGCCACCTGCTCTAGTGCAATGCTCCTGTTCTCTCGTCGTCTTAAGTGCAACTCCAAATACCGCAGACGTTGGGTCCATCATGAGAAAATTCGCTCCCACCCCCACCTCCAATCAAACTTACGAGGATGGAGCACACCCTACAGCAAGTACATCTCTTGCTGAGATCTCTTTCGCGACAAAAAAATCTTTTCTACTCTGTTATTCATGATGGTAAAGCACTACTGGATTTCGCGAAAGTAACACGGTATCGATTCATAAGTACAGAATATGCGAAACTACGGTTTGACTAGCCATTTTGACAAGTGCTCACCCTAGCAGCCGCGGCGGTATGTACCTCATGAGTGCGCGTACCGAGCATGTTTTGTCTCACGGATACAACTGGGCTTATCGACGATATGCTGATATCTCCCATCACAACATTTTCTCCATTTAATGCAGAATGCGGCAATTCCGTTTAACTAAAAATTGATCTATCTTGCAACGAATAGTGCACATCTGCTTGAAGCATTTGATTTATAACCTGTCTTCAGTGTTGGTGTGTGCTTAGCATAGCATGCCTTTGACTTAGAGTAAGAGGCAAACAAGGTCAAATGACACTTCGGGCAAAGAAGTGCAGCTTGTGGCAATAATTGTTTCATAATTAAAGGCGAGAAGCCTTAAATGGAATGCAAATACACTTCTTCCCAATGTATAACTCAACCCACACATGTGTTATTCCGCAATTGTTGACAGAGGATGGATATCATATAGTGAGGATTTGACATGGGGTTTTGGAAATAAAGTCGATTTTGTTGATCAAAGACTATTTGAACTGTTTGCAATGTCTACTTTAGCTAAATATGTTGAGAGTCTGATAACACAGTATAGCTTTGATGAGGGACAGATAGAAAAAGAATATTGTGATTAAGAGCAGATAGCAAGACCAGACTTAAATAAGGGCATGTTAGGAAGGTAAGGCTGTGATAACGCTTTGCGTCGATCGAGTAGAAACAGGTCACCATTTGTCTGGTAGGTTGCCGACATCAGACCAAGCATCTGCAACTTAATCAAGGAACCCACCCGATACCCTCGCGTATTGCATCATTTGACAAATGTAATACGCTGACCCATGGTTAAGTTGGCGGGTCTCGTTGGGAATAAGAACAAAGGCAATCACTGCTCTGAAATATATAGAAAGCCTGTGCCCTGAGTGCACACATAAACAACTTCGGATTGGCCCTAATGTAATTATACACATAATTGTGATGAAATACAGGGGAAGAAGACTATGTTTTGCATGGATTAACACGTGGCAAAGTGCACAGCTATTTAGCAAATGTATATTTGGCAGATGTGACCTTAAACAAGACGACTTCGTTCTCAGTAGACGACGATGCACTCAACACTAGAATTCCTGCAACATGCTGTGGATAAATCAAAAGACGCGAACGGTTATAATACATTACTGCTCGTGATGTCTTGCCCCTGATTACGCCGCAATTTGATAATATTGGGGATATTTATGCGATGTTGAAATTGCAGACACTAGTTGCGCATATAGGCCTAATTCTGCGCTGTATGTTCACCAACGCAACATATCTCGAACGCTGGTACATAGGAAAAATATATCAGTCCCTAATTGATAGTGTTTGCGATCGTCAGCGACGTGAATGCTGTTGGTCGAATGTTTTATGACAATGCATGGAATGATTCTGGCAAGCAGTGATTTTCACTGATCTCCGGCTGTCAAACTGGGTTTCAATCCAAACTACAAAAAAATGGCTATGCACAGGAATGCAATGAATATACAGAGACGGGGTTGATGATGAATATGCCACAGTGTAGCAGTTATATTCTACTTACCAACAGCATACAAATGATAGGTATGCTCTACGCACTCCTTATTTCATCAACATGTTGTGAAAAGAATCTGCAATCTCTTAAAATAAAATTTTGCTAGTGGTTGTTTGAATTTGTATGTATACGTGTCTTTTAAACTACAAAATCTTTGAAACACGAGCTAAACGAAGATCTGAGAAAGTGGCTCCATGATGCTGTAAATGTGACATTTGCTCAACACTTGTGTAACGGACGGTAGATAATGGGGTAAATGTGTATGTCTATAAATCATCGGACTGAACCCGGAGGATCCTTTAACCGTACTGTACTACCGTACTGTACTACCGTACTGTACTACCGTACTGTACTACCGCACTGTACTACCTGTACTGTACTACCTGTACTGTACTACCGTACTGTACTACCGTACTGCACTACTGTACTACCGTACTGTACTACTCTACTACCGTAATAGACAACTGTATCGCCGGACTAGTCTACCATACCACCGTACCATATCATTGTACTAGACATTCCAATGTAACGCGTCAAGCACAAGGGAATAAAGAGACAATAAAATTATCCTATCCTAAACATTATTCGTAACAACTTTTTTATACCTTTTGAATACGCTATAATCATCGGACTGAACCCGGAGGATCCTTTAATTGTATTGTACTACCGTACTGTACTACCGTACTGTACTACCGTACTGTAAAACCGTACTGTACTACCGTACTGTACTACCGTACTGCACTGCCGTACTGTAATACCTTACTGTACTACCTTACTGTACTACCGTACTAGACAACTGTATCCCCGGACTAGTCTACCATACCACCGTACCATATCACTGTACTAGATATTCCAATCTAACGCATGAAGCACAAGGGAATAAAGAGACAATAAAATAATCCTATCCTTAATGTTATTCGTAACAACTTGTTTATACCTTTCGATTACGTGTCTTGATGCTGTCTGACGCTACGGATGAACTTCAAGCGGCACATGAGCTGTACAGCTATATTTGTATGTACTAAGCCTATTGGCTTTTCTCTGAAAATGAATCCCAGACAGGCAATTTCTGTGGGCCATTATCATTTCATTTAGTAAAAATTTTTACAAATGTTCGTCTTGCGAATTTTATCCTGAGACAATCTCCTTTTCCACGAAAATCCAACAACAGTACTCGTTGACGTAGCGCTATCAACCTATGTCAAATAATTTGTTGTATTTTGCTTACCAATACTTCAGCCCCATATGCAAGTTTGGTGATATGTTACACGATCCCTAATATGGGCCAAACGCTGCCATGTTCGTCATATTTAAGCAGTTTATCCCTCCTTAGTTCGTCTAAACGTAATTGAGTCTTGCAGAAGATGGTTGGTTTTTAAAATGGGATGGATACACATAATAAAGAACACCACCAAGCAAACCGTTTTGTTTTGTAGTCAAGCTCTTACTCAAATGCACGCCTGATATCATGTGTGTGCGTTTGCGCTGGCCAAGTGATCATTATTGGATTTTCATTCAAGGCCTACCTAGCCTCATTGCATGCATGGCGTCATGGGAGAGAGAACAATTCGAGTTTATACATAACGGCGGAATTATCGTGAACTGTGATGATTTTGACAGACATTAAACCTTGAATTAGTCGTTGATACAGTAGAGAAGCCACTGACTGCTAAAGCATCACGACTGTATTTACCTTAAGTTGTACAATATAATGCACAACATTTTACACAGCTTTTGACGCGAGTGCCGCGTTACTTGCAAATGACATTCCCTCTCAATGCTTTTAAAGCTTTATAGTCTGGTTCACAATGTAATGTCGCCAGAAACCTTATAGTATAAGCAATCAGCAAACAATGTTTCCATTTGTCGCCAGCTTAAATTTTACAAAATGGCTGCCGTGAAAAAGGTTTTCCTAGATATCTCAGATTCTAAATAACATAGAGCTTTTATTTTAACCGCTAAACTACCATTTCCAGGGCAAAAAAATCTAATGGCATCAAAATAAACTCAATTGACTGAAATCTTCCATTTTATTCAATGTTTTCATGATCGTTCCACAATGATGATGTCCATTAAGAACCAAAATGCTTCTAATGACAGAAATGTGTTCAATCTTTAAGGCAATCAGACAGTCGTTTCATATCATCATCATCATCACATCATCTTTATCATCAGTTTCATACTTGTTCTGTGTGTCCTCACCATTCTGACACGCACTGCCGCACTGGCATAAATCGGTGCAGGATAAGTTTTTGTTCTGCCAGAACATCTGCATTGACAGCTAACCATCTCGATACGAAAGGGAATGTAATTCTTCGTGACTGAAATACTGCTTGCTCGCAGCTCTATCCTGGTTTCATGGTGATTGGTCCTCTGATCATGCATGTCTGGGATGTATCTGGGGCCACAGTCCCTTTAACCCGGTCAACGATGAAAAAGAGCTTGCTAAGGTGCTATCCGGCTTGGAGATGAAGCTCCAGGTCTGCAATCCTGTTTTTAGCAACAGAGAACATAATTTCTTCTACTCGATGTAGGTAGTTCATGATTATCTAAAACATTGCATTCTTGGATCCTTGTTTCTTCCATTCTTGGAAAACTGTGATGACATCAGCAGTGGTCCAGGCTTCACGTAGGTTGGTATTTACCTATTTCACAGACTCAGATTTCAGTTGTGGGTTGTCCTTGAAGAACCCCTCCATTGCCATTTCATAGAGAGCTACATATGAATAGGTGTGGGCACGAAGAGCACGCTTGTAATGGGTACTATTTAGGATTTGCCATGTTTTTGCAGACTCATAGACATCAGCTTCTATCCAGGCATCATCAATAATGGAGTTCTCCATGGAGGCACCAAGAACGCGGAGGGCAGCCACGACAGCATGTAACTCTCCCATTCGTGGGACAACTGTGCTTTTCAGGTGAGATCTGGCATCTACCAGTTTGACCACCATCTCAAAAAGGGCCATGTCAAATGAAATGACAGTGTGGTGATCTTTCACCAACAGCCTACTGTCTCAACTGACTTGCTTGCATGATCAGTCAGCAGGGTTGACCACTCTTGTGCCACCTCTGGTAGTAGTGGTAGGGTTCCGACCTGGGTCATTTGCTTGCTTTCAGTATCCTGTCTAGCCTGATATAGCTTCCCCTGCTTCAATCTGCATAAAGCAGAAGCATCAATCTATCCTAGTTGTGTCCGCTGGTAGGATCCTGAGATTCCCTTGCTGGTGACAATGTGGTCTGTTCTCTTGGCAATCTGTGGTTTTTGCTAGTCACAGTGCAGCATATCTACTTGGTATAGAGTGATATATAGACTGGGCATCGCCTATCTTCATGGGTGGTGCAACTGGTTCTCTAGAAACATCTGCCTTCTGGTAAACAGCAGCAATCGTTCCATGGGTGGTAACTTTCTCATAAGCAGTGTCCTCTGAAAAGTCTTCGTTATCTCTTGCGAAGAACACAAAGGCTCCCTTCTTCAAGAATGGTTATACATACAGACCATGGAATTCTCGTTGTTTTGTACAACAACATTGGCAAGAGCTGTTTCCATTACCAGGGTACGACCATACGGAACATCATGTTTAATGAGAAGATCATTCAGCATCCTGTTGCGGGTGACGTGATGAACAGTCAGAGCCAATCCCAGAACCAGTGAGATTTCTCGTGCATGGGGTGGCCTGAATGATGCTGATTCTCTTCGTGGTTTTTAGTTGGCCTGTCGATTGGATTTGAATCCATACATGATGTTCTGGCTCACCGTGAATGGTGCTCTGTCAACAACTTTGGTCCTCCTTTGAGTTTCCAGGCCGTCAGAAGGCCTTATCATGATCCAGCGGATCGTGGTATACAGTTCAACTGGAACGTCATGGATGTCACGGGTGACCTCTATGGTATTTGTACCTTTGGCCGCATTGGTAAAGTTTGCGATGCTTTTTCTTATCAACTGTGCGTCTCTGTAAATTGTCGGCATGTTGTCCTCTTCATCACCATGATTTTCCATCGCAGAATGAACCATGCTTTACTCGCATGTCACTCTGGAATAGAGAACAGCTGACTTCCTTCGATTTTTTATAAAGACAGGAGTTCAAGTGTTGCAAGGCATTTAGTATCTGCTCTTTCAGCCACGTTATTTTGAATGTAGGTACGTGATTTTCTAAGCCTTTTGTGCCAAGCATATTGATATATGTGGTCTCGATATCTTCCATAGGTAGGTGTGCTTGTTTCTTGGTTTGTACATCAACAAGGTTGATCAGCACGAGCAGACTTGCACACTGTAGCAAGGGTTATTTGAGCCCTGTTCTGCTTCCACTGGTGCAGGCTTCCAGCAGGATTTGTGATACCGAACTTCAACTGAATGTGCGTTCCCTTGCAATGCATGTGTACAGTCTTGTTTTCAGTGTGTCATTATTTAATCTTTCAGCAACTTCTATAGGAGATTTCCATCGTGGACTGCTCATCATCATCTTGCTGACAGAAGAAACATCGTTCCTTGTCCAGTAGACCTCATGAATGGTGTCGAAGAGCCAGATATTGATGGACCTGATTGGTTCATTTCAGTGCTTCCTCTTTTCTGTCCACGTTTCTTGGCAGTGTGGCGGCCAGTAGCTAATGCATTGGTATTAACGGTCTCGGGCACGTCTTTGTTGGTTGCATTTGCATAGCGACAACAATGATAGACTGCCTAGTATGTACAGAGTGTGTTCATTGTACAGTAGTTGGACCTCAACATAGTTGCCATCATGCACACGGCCCTCTCTTCTACTTTATCCAGCACACGCAGGTAGGAGTCCACCCTGGGATGTTGCACCAACTCTTACTTGTCAGCATTAGACTGGCACAGCATACACTGCGTCCAGTTGATAGACTCCTGACCTTGACAAGTAGACCCTTCAGCCGCTCGTAGCAACAAATAAAACAACACCACTATAATACAACTGCCGTCAACTTACATGTTTGGTTCAGTAAACTGTTCAACATACTTAATATAGGCCTACTACAATAATCAGACTAGATAAAAATGTCCTTGTGGTTGGTGATTAGTATGCCTTATGCTTTGTCTCATGAAATTGGTAAGTATTTGCATGAGTTGCTGTAACAAATGTCTCAACACATCTGCATCTAGAAGAAACATATTCCATGGCCCTGAAAATGGTAGTTTAGCTGTCAAAATAAAAGCTCTAGTGTATCTAGAAGCTGATATATTAACGAAAACCTTTTTCACGGCAGCCATTTTGTAAAATTTAAATAGCGGTCATATAAGATTCGGGATAAATGGAAACATTGTTTTGCTGATTACTTATACTATAAGGTTTCCACAAAATATTAGTTATCATACTCTCCACATCCAACGAAAGTTAAAATCCAAGCATAGTCAACCTGCCTATTAGCCCGCCATGATTTAAATCTACGAGGTGCCTCTATTTAAAAGAAGTACCACGAGTAGAGAATAGCACAGGCGGTTCTTGCTAATCGTATATAATTCGCTTTTAGTTGATTATTTATGGCTTTCAAAGCCATTTTGGCTTATTAAGCTCACTCCTCGTGTTTCTCATGTAGACGAATACCAAAGATACTCATAGTTCATATTCGGTTCAGAACAAATAGTTTTCAAAGAAGGAGATTTATGTATCCATATATTGAATCCTGTCAGTATCTGTCGATTGCCGTGGTAACGATTTCCGTCTGATATGGTATTCAACGAACAATGGGTCATGTATTCTTAATTGAGTGTAATGTATCATTTTTTCTATGGCTTTCTGTTGTGCAATAGCCATGTTAATTACCGTGTATCGTGCCGTCAACTGCCATGACTGTGCTTTACTTTTCGATTTATTACAGTCGTATGGGGTAGTTGTGGTAGCACACGCAGTAATCAAAGATACCAATACCTTTCCTTATGGTGTCATGGTGGCTACTGGTTTTGATCCTGAATATTACGATGTGATCACGCAACATTTTCCGTCCATTTTCCCGGCTTTTTGTCTTCGTTTCCTCAGATGGCCACGTCATGTTTGTAATATAAATAGACCAAATTGATATATGAAAATTAACACTCCAGACTAGCTAGACTTGGTAATCATCATTCTTTACACTCAACATAGATGTCGAGACGAGTGGAATAACGTGATGCTGCTGCGTAACACTGCTTCTGCAATGTCCAAGTTCATTCTCACTTTGGACCCTGACGGCTGATGGGATTTGCCGATTATGCACACATATTATTTCCAATATCACTTTAAAGGCACACACCTACAATAAATATGTGAGACACTGCTTCAAGCAGTAGATGAGAGACAAAAGGTGGAGTATATGCGTGAGATATTTATCTAGATTCATTACGCTGAATACCCCTACCGTTATTGATAAAACACCAAGAATATGCCGCGATACATCACAATTTGCAATGTAGTAGTTATCATGTGCTAAAACTACCTTCAAGACAACCACGTGAATGTGATATAACCACATGATTTCGTTCTTGGTGGAATTAGGGTGGGGTGAAGGCAGGGATAAGGATGGTGTCATATATATAATATATATAGATATATATATATATAGATAGAGATAGAGAGATATATAGATAGAGAGAGATATATATATATATATATAGAGAGATAGAGAGAGAGAGATATATATAGAGAGAGATATATATCTATAGAGAGATATATATATATATATATAGAGAGATATAGATATAGATATATATATATATATATATATATATATATGTATATCTATATCTATAGTATATCTCTATGTATATGAGATCTGTCTTTATATTTATATTTTCTATCTATATCTATATATATATCTCTCTCTATCTCTCTCTCTCTCTATATATATATATATATATATATATATATATATATATATATATATATATATATATATATATAGCGTGCTTGCTTCATATTGTGTGTGGTTAGATATAACGATGTTATACTTCTTTATTTCAGCCATACTGCTAAAAGAATAACACAGACAGCTACCTTGGACATCTATAATAGCTTAGCACTATCATTTTTGTAAACATCTGCCGGACACAGGTGTGGAGACATGGCCTTGAAAAGGTAAGCACGTAATTATTGAGGAAGGAGCAATATGTGTGGAGCTGCAAAGAATATGTCTATAGCCGGCTTTGTTCATACAGACATTAGTTTTGACATAAAAACAAACGTCATTATTCCGCACGGGTTTGCTTAACCACCATTTCTCTTTTGCTTAAGAGCAGTCCGAAGACACGTGCGCATTGGTTGATTGGCAATCTTTTATATGAACTTCCACCGACCTGTCCTATCCACGGAACTTTTTGCACTTCCGATTTTCTATATTGCTTTCTTACTGCTTTCTTACTACCTCATGAAGCAGCACCAGATATATAAGAGGCAGCAAATAAAACATCAAATCATAGCAAGGCCCATGCTGTAACGCGTAGCAGATATTATTGCTTTATCTACCTATTGATTCATAAAAACGTGAGTGAGTGAAAGGGTGAAGGAAAACAGAGTAAAAATATCTCACTAACGTACCATGAAGTTTCGCCATACATCTAGCACAAACGACCTAGCTGTTTGCGAACATGCGATCACTGGATGATGTACGAAATACATACATCTTAACAATTTGTTTAAAACTCAATGTTAAATGCATCACGACAAAACATGAAGACTCGTTTCCACTCCATCAGTATTGCCATTAAGTGTATGATGCCCTGTTGCTAACGAGATTACTTCTAACCGAGTATTAAGGATTCCGTGAAAGGTTATCTACATATCATTCGGCGAATATCTATTCATTATTTGCTACTGTTTGAACACAGTGACTTACAAGGCACATCCATACACCGGGCTTAGACTCACGGTGTCTCACTGAACCTTATTTAATGATATCCATATACATGCCAATGGCTCTGCGTAGCCGTCATGATTTCAGACAGCAATGACTGTTACTTAAGGTAGATCGTGTATACTGCTCGGTTAAATAATCACTATATCCGTGTGTTTGCATGTGGTCAACATTAGTTTGCGACATGGGTGCCATTGTTTCCTTCTGTTGATGGGCAGTAGCATTTGGCTGCCAAAACGTCTATTAACCAACCACCAGTGAAGCTACTCTGTATGTCTCGTTCGCATAGGCATTCCTTGCCGAACGCGTGCCGAACTTCTCGCGGAATTTATATTTATAATTTATATGGTAACATATTGAAATCAATTCGCATCAAACGGGGAATGTCAAGTCATATGTAGCGGGGGCACATGAGGTTAAAAAAACATGTAAAACAAACCCACCGAGTACGATGATAAACTTTTTTAAGATGTTGCATTCCTGCACAATATTACTTAATATATCTACATTTGCTACTGAAGGCTGGGATGAATGCGTACTTCCTGGCTTATTTAGGCAGGGCCTAATATCAATATCCCTGTGCAGACAATGATTCATCGGGATTGAGCCTTTATGTTGCACAGTAACCAATGTGGGTCGTGGTAGTCCTTCACTGCGCAGAAAACTTACCAGTACAGGTCGGTCTGTGTGCGGCAACAAACAATGGTGTTAGCAATCTAGCATTGCAAAAATGGGATGCTAACAAATCGTCCTCTCGCCGGTGTTACTTGATAATGTAGGTTGACTGACCCAGGGTTAATGATGTTAGGGAATATCTGTGGATGAATGCACAACGGGCGTAATTGTAATAGGGTATGCAGTTGGTCAGGTCAAAGTTTTGATAAGGTGGCTAATTGAAGCATTCACTGCCCTCAATGGATGACGACTTTGAGTCTAAGACAACCATGTGCAAGAAATTGATGGTACAATAGGGCGATCGGTTTCGACATGCTGATAAAGAATGCTCAAAAACATTTGTTAGCATATCATCAGCAGCAACGCCAACTTTTCACCAACCGTTATGCAAAATTATGCATTGATTGCTGTAAGTAAAATGCAGCTTCAGCAATGAGAGTGCTGTATTGTTTGCGGGTTGCTTCATATTTTACAGTATACGTACCAAGTGATTGAGTTGCATATCCCTCTTGCCACTAACTACAGATCTCTAAACCTTAGTTAAGCAAATGCCAAGGCTAATAAATAGATAATTTTGTCTTTTTCGTTGGTAAAAGATCAACAGCACTAAAATATATCTGACACAGCCATTCACAAGTGACCATGTGGTCACGCCAGACACATAGACAACGCAGACTGGAAGCTAGAAGGATCGTACCGGCTAATGCGTTTGTGACCAAAGAGCAACCACGGTCAAAATTGGTTGAGATGCATAAACATTTTCGTTAACCAAAACTTGGCTAATTTCGTGTGCAAACATGTACACCACCACATAAACTAGTATTATTGTGTGTAAAATTAGTTTACATTATGGACCTGGGTACCGCGCAGGATAAAGCAAACATAGGACGAAGGATCGCCTGATCGTAATATAGTGATTTAAATCCAGAATAAAAGCATACTCCATTGATGAATTGATATATCTACCAAGTGCGTTAATACTGTGTTATGATTCAAGTTCTGCATAAATGTCCTTACATGTATTGTTTTGAGACATAATGCTCTTCATCTAATATTGTAAATTTGTATCTTGAAAGCTGCTGTAAAAATGTATGATGTAAAAATGTATGTATTAGTTGTTTCTATATGTGCGTGTGTGTATGCTACTGGCACGCTCAAAACATGATTCATGCATACAATTATATACATATAACATAAGGACAGCGGAGAGTCCTTTTTCAAGAAGAGACAAACATCACCCCCTACAAAGCGCTAATACACGTGTACACTCATAAACACACCATCTATTCGTATTCACGCTCAATAGCACTCCAATCCAAGCCACGCCACAAGCCATTGTGGGCAGACTTAAACTTAATTGCAAATGGGTAAACCCTCGCATGAATGCTTGCATGCACGTGTAAATGTATTGTCTCTCTATGTTTCCTTAGACGCGGATTTATGAGTGTGTCGAGATACCACCTTTCATCCTTTACCAGAACTAGGATCATATTGATTGATTACAGCGGCTATTCTGAGCAGACAGTCAATAGGGGCATCATATAGCGAGTCATCAACACCACTTGCATTATCGGCCTCAACGTGTGAAGTAACTATCTAATTCTGGGTTTGTGGAATGGACCATAACACCCTGTTTTCCAGATATCGTCTTTGAGGATGCCTCTCTGAATAAGTCGTTGGTAGCTAGCATTACCAATGTCCAATGCCAGTGAACTCTCTTCATAAACGACCGTCAGGACATTGATATAAGTTTTGTAATTAATTGTGTGTTTCTCATTGTCAGTAATTCGGTGGTAAGACCAAGCGACTTGTAATATCGAACAAAACGATCATTGAATTAAAACTTTGCATTTGAGAAGCAATCATGAAGGGACGTCATGCTAGTCAAATGTGATTTTATCATCTTGAATAAGTGATGAATTGGTAGTTTCCCAGGGTTAGCCATTAATATAACAGCAGCGTCGTGTGGTGCGTTTGTGCTTAATAGATAACATAGTCTAGTTTTAGGGGAATAATGCATGAATTGTACATACATTTCCGTCACAAAGAATGATCGTCTGCTCAGTGTGCATCGCACGCCATATCGTGTGCTGTCGTAAAATGCAGCAGCAGCAGCAGCAGCAGCAGCAGCAGCAGCAGCAGCAGCAGCAGCAGCACAAGCAGCAGCAGCACAAGCAGCAGCACAAGCAGCAGCAGCACAAGCAGCAGCAGCACAGCAGCAGCACAAGCAGCACAAGCACAAGCACCAGCAACAGCATCAGTACCAGAACCACCACCATCAGCAGCAGCAGCAGCCGCAGAACAAGCACGATCAGCAGCAGCAGCAGCAACATGAAGGGTCATCTGTGCCGAATGTTTTCCCGATTACTCATCTTTTTTATGGGATATCAGTCCATTACAAGCCTACTTCCAGTGTGGGGGCATTGCATTGATTGTAAGCAATTGAAAAGCCTCTGTTGGCACAAAACACTTACCTTTGCCTGCATTGCATAGTTAGCGTTTGTAACCATTGCAACGTTAGACCATTTTATAACCCGTGTGAATGATTTAACAAACTTCAGATGTGGGCTCGAAAGTCGGGATTGATGTGGGCTGTTTAGGATGCCGTTCAACGTATAAATAGTATGCTGCAAACACTGATAATAGCAATCAAATTAAGAATCCAATCGTGTTTATTAAGACACCTGAACCAGGAATAAGGTTCCGTATTAGCCACACTGAAAACAATTAAAGAATTTCTTGTTTCTTTCTTTTTCACTGCGAACGCATTAATGGAAAACATAATATGATATATACATGCAAATAATACAACAAGCTGAACAACAAAGCCCTGTGCTCTATACATCGAAAACTCGAGAGCCGAGGCCAATCGTCAAATTTATAGCTAGTTAATGTGGGCGACCGCCGTCGTATACCACGAATATCCCTTACCTAATAATGATAATGATTTATTTTCTATAGCGTAAAAATCCACAATAAGTGCTCTGAAACGCTAAGTGCTAGGCGCTTAGTGCATACATTAGCCTCAACATATTCGGCAAAAAGTATTGTTTTTAATCGTGACTTGAATAAATCTACATTATCTGTATGTCTCAGGGAGCTTTGGAGGTTTTTCCCAAAGAATGGGCCAATGACGGTCATTTGAGTGAGACGTTTGCATCATCTAAAGATTCGCATCTACCCACTACACCTTCACGACGATATCGCTCGTACAATCATTTCAGTAAATGACGCAATGTTCCCCTGATGGCGGCTGCTCGCTGATCACTTAAAAACGTCAGCAAAGCGAGCGCTTTATTGAATGGGTTGCCTATAGAGTATTCATGACGCATCAGAGATTGGATAGCTTTGCTTGCCATGAATTGCCTCTCATTTAATCCCTACAAATGGCACATCAAATGAACAAAATGACTTTTCATCGCTCTTTTGGTGTGAACATATCAATCTTACTTATTTTATCGCAACATTTACAGAGAGCCATCGCATAGGTAGTATCTTTTAACGCCGCTTAGAGAAACAAGAGGTTGTTCGGTTATTATTGCTTCACATTTACCAAGCATCTGTTGCAATGTGCGATACTTATCAACAATTCAAAACTGGTCCAAATCGGACAGTGGTTCAAGTAAATGTCAGGGAGAGGGCTGAGGCATCCTTCAACAGAAGCTCATCAACCAGCGGTCGCTCCAATAGACAAAACAATTGCAGCACTAGATATCGATTAGTATTAGCATGTGCCCGTTGAACACATGTATCATTTGAGGCAGATTCAACTATGTTCTGATGTACATATATAGTTGCAAGCCATACATGTCAGTTAAATTGAATGGCAATAATGACGGCCAAATTCACAAAGTCGCACTGCAGTTTAATACAAAACATTAATTATAAAGATTCCGTTGCAGCTGAGCCAACTTCCGTTCAAATTGCGCCCCTCGTCTTTTGAGGGTCCACCATTGTCATCATTTCAAAACAGAGAACTACCTCAGACGTTTTCATTTATTGGCATCAGTTGCGTTATCCATGCATATATTGGCCGATACTTATATCCACTGGCCAGCTTTATATACACTGTCCGCATGCTTTGACTTCTATAATGCCAGACTAATGCTGTCTCACAATCAATCTTAATCTAAAAGGGTAATATACCGACATAATTCCATTTGGCCAAAATCTAATTTGTATTAAAGCAGGCATTTGCTTGCCGATGGAAATAGACCGAGAAAACCGTCAGACATCCCACACACGAATTCAATTGAAATTGTATAATACGGCAATAACACGATCAGTTGCTTGAATTAACCTCATTATTCCCGGGTGAGTGCCTTTGTCTAATTTGTGTTAGCAGATACGACTGGTGACATCGTTTTTAAACCTCTGAACTAAACATAAGTTAATTGGGCAACTACTAGTGGAATCGATGAAACAAATAATCGCTCGAACTGCATTGGCTTGATAAGCAATAAGCAAAATATCTTATAATTCAAATTTGTTAGCCACTTAATTTGATCTGCAAATGGGCAACTGTAATGAATTACAGACAGCATACTATCAATGCAATGCGATCCAATATTCATGGGTCTATCATTGTGGAAGTTATGTTGGCAAATATCTTTTTAATATAGGTTGGTGACTTAAAGTTTAGTGACCATATTAAACAGACCATGCAAAGTATGTATCCAAGTGGCTAAGGAGGGTTAAAGGGCATGCAGTTTCAATTGATATTCGGTTAACAGGTACGATATTTCTTACTTAATTGGTGATACTATACAGCTGCACATGAAGCAAACAACCGGCGCGTTTGATTTGTATTGATCCTTGATTATTAACTAGCAAGTAAAAAGAGTAAATGGTGAGGTTTTCTTTTCCTATTGATACTGGCTTTGAATATTGCCCACAAAAGGCAAATTCGCTTGGAGTGATTTTTTCACATCATATAGTTTTTGATAGAGACATAAAGATCCAATATACGGAGCCAACACTGGGCCAACTTATTTACTCTTAATAAGAGCATACTTTCGAAGTTAGATGACATGGATATCGCTTCTGTGGTATTGATTAAAGGTGGAAATACCCAGCATTTACGATAAACGTATGTGGATACACTCTGATCACAATATATTGTTTATCACTGTACTGCTGAAAAGTATAACAATGAGGCCTAAGGGTGGCTTCATATATGTACCATTTTGAGTGATGCATGCATACATACCAAAGCTAACCGGATTCAGGGTTGTTTATAATTCAGACGAAGTGACAGGCTGACATTCTTATCGCCGACGGATACCTTCATAATAACTGCAAATAAATAAATAAAAAAGGCCCATGGGTACTTTGATGAAATATTTTTATCATCAATGTTGTTTACAGTTCAATTCAACTACGATAATCTGTAATTGTTTATACTATCGTGTCATTTTCCAGGGAGACATTGGTGATTTATAGTTGGTTGCGATGACCTTGACATAAGTTTGCGCTCAAACCAAAACAAAACTTATGGGTTTTGCGCATTCCATCAAAAAAGTAATTTCTAAAATATATAGAAATTTGTGATCTGAATAACGAGACAAACAAACTTAAACTTTTATGTAGAAGCTAACAAACGTTAGGCATATAGTTAAAATGATTGGAATAAATTTAGAAAATCAATAATTTGATTACATTATTTTCTATAGATATATCAAGATCAATCTATTTATGATGTGCGACAACAGTCTGCATACTATCATATGATAAACATGATACTGTCATACATGCACCATAATTATAGAGAAGACAAAGCAGTACCAACAAAGCAGCGATGTAGGATCATAGTGATGTAAATGCATAACTTCACAAATAAGAGCTTGGATGCACTAATGTGGTGGTGGTGATGATGATGATGATGATGATGATGATGATGATGACTGTGATGATGATGGCATCATGACCACAATAGAGAAATAATAATGATGATGTTAGCCAGAACATAGACTATATGATTGGTATGATAATGCTATGAATGGCAAGATATATGATGACGACAATAATGTTGTTTATGATAATGATGGTGACAATGATGATTATGCCATCATGACCACGGTCAGGAAAATGTTATGATATGAAAACCGTCAACATTTCAAAAGAGAGGATAGTGTAAATGGTATTTAGAAGTAATTATTTACTACTTATCATGGCAAATTGGAAAGAAATTCATCATCATCATATCATCATCATCATAATCATAATTATCATCATCGTTGTCTTCTTAATCTCCATGTTCATCATCTTCACTGTCATCATAATCAACATCATGATTATCATCAAAAACACCATATACATCGTATACATTTTAATCATTATCCTACATCCTTGTCATGATCATGATGCTAACCATGGTCTTAATCACGATCATCCTAAACATCATTATTACCATAATCATTGTTGGTACCATAAGCAAGATCACCACCATAATCCACACCACATCATTGTCTTCTCCATTTTCATCATAAGCGAGGAGGCAATGCTTAATGCAGCACCGATGAGTAATACTGAACATTATCACGCTGAAGAACTCAAGTTACGATGGGAAAAGATCTATCCCCTGTATGCACCGAATGAACGTCTTGCACAATCATACAAAAGTTGAAACTTATGACGCGAACTTTGCACAGCACGTTGTGAAAAGCAGTGAAAACCCAGCAGAAGTGACACTGGCTGTACTCATAGCTTACTTTGTGCGAAAACAATCGATAATTTACAACGCAAGATAATTAGATATATGTGCAGAATTGAACGGGCTTCTTTTGAGTGCAATTAAATCTACTTGATGATCATAAGTATGTATGTATGTATGTATGTATGTATGTATGTATGTATGTATGTATGTATGTATGTATGTATGTATGTATGTATGTATGTATGTATGTATGTATGTATGTATGTATGTATGTATGTATGTATGTATGTGTGTATGTATGTATGTATGTATATGTATGTATGTATGTATGTATGTATGTATGTATGTATGTATGTATGTATGTATGTATGTATGTATGTATGTATGTATGTATGTATGTATGTATGTATGTATGTATGTATGTATGTTTGTGTGTATGTATGTATGTATGTATGTATGTATGTATGTATGTATGTATGTATGTATGTATGTATGTATGTATGTATGTGTCTGTATGTATGTATGTATGTATGTATATGTATGTATGTATGTATGTATGTATGTATGTATGTATGTATGTATGTATGTATGTATGTATGTATGTATGTATGTATGTATGTATGTATGTATGTAGACGTGTTTACGCATATTAAGGCTGGAAAGGGCATGAATCTTTGCCGTCGTGGTTAAAGGGAATCCAAATGTAACAGATTCGCTTAGATTCCTAAATGTACTTTTCGTAATCAGATGACGACAAACGTACTATCAAACGTCGTCGTTAATGTATTTGCATAATGCCATAAAAAAATAAGGAAGGCAATTTGAAACCGTATTATGTAGGTGTTTAGTGCGCGATGAGCAAAACATCCGGATAGGAAGCAATTTGACTGGAACAATTGCAAATCTTCGCTTGCTGCGCAACCAACTTGTATAGCTTGAAAACCTCTGCAACGTTTTACACTTGTGCAGCGACAAGCAATTAGGGATGTATTTACATGGACTGTAGAGAAGGCGCTTTTCAAATCTCCGTAACCGCTCTTTATAAAAATATATCAGAGCTATTTGTTGGTTTTTGCAATATTGGTCTAAACATTGAATCGACAGCTTACTTTGACGTTGCTTCTGTCACTACATCTTGGCAATGTATCAGTCGCAGTTCCATTTATTAGTGTGGGATGTAGCATGTTTTACAAATTGGCACATCGACACCACGTTGGCCATGACGGATGGTTCCACTACCGATTTCCATAGCAACAATAAGTAATTTCACCAATGGTTGAAAAATGGTTTGCACATTATTGTGTTAATCGTACTGATTGCATATGGTTCTAACCGTAACAATGTTTGGGATATAAAAGACATCGCAGATGATATATGCCTACGACTTTAAAACAGCATTTTATTACATCCCTTGCGGTGAACAGCCTTTATTAGTTCCTTAACGCTGCAATGAGTTCGATTTATTGAGATCTGCTGAGGAATTTCAACACGCATTCTTAGATTTTGCTTCACTCAATGAATGAAAAACCTAAATCTCTTAGTAACTGCCTCTAGTCGTTATATATGAAATTGTCTTCTGAACCGTCCCATTAAAATTATGTCTGCATCCCTAGTCATAGGCCGTGTGCAACTGCTTTAGTGCTTACCGCGAAAACATTTCCTAATAATGTCGACGATATGATACTTTCCAGGGTAGTTATCAATTATATATTCTCATTTTTTTCACGCAACCCCAAAATACCATAATTCATCAATTGCCACTATGATATATCCAACAATTCATATTTTCTTTTGGTTCTCTTCCATGAGTATCAGTGTTATCCCAAACCATTGTTTAACGGGTTTTGCTTTCGCGAATTTAGTAGCTTATGACACGAACAGAGGCGATTGATTTTGATGCTATCGCTATTGTACCACTGCACGATAGTAACTAATTAGATGATTCGTTACGCTGCTTCGTCGATGATATCCGTTCTTGTTAAGCGCACCAGAATTTGTGTTGGGAAATGTCTTAATACAGAACTTAACATTCACAAAAGCAGCATGTTTTAGAGTGCAAGTGGTTTGTTATCTCTACAGCAAACGAAAAAAGAGCTATTGAAATAAGCCTTATTAGGCCAAATATTTCTTAGTTTTATGTTTGGCAGACCGCGTAAATTTAGCATCCGTGCCTAAGGTATATCTCATTCGCACTCATTCAGACAGCAATTGCTTGAGCATATAAGAAAAGGCCTTTCTCTGACGCGGGCAGTTTGCTAGAGCGGTAATCAATTACATCTCTTGAAACAAACTTGATCACTGTCTAGCATCAATCAAATGAAAAGGCTAAATCAGCTTTTTAATGTGAAAGCAATGTGTGCGACGAAGAATCCTTCCAGTTGAATGCAACGAACATAGTGTGTTATCGCCATTATCTGTACTCTATGTGGTTAAAAGTTACTGTATCCAACATTATCATTCATTTTGAATAATTAAATGTGTCCTTACTATACACCATGGATGGTTACATATTGCAATGTTTGGCATATCGATGTGTACACATTTGTTTACCTAACAGCAATTCAATGGAGTTGAAAGGTTTTAAATTAATAAAGATCTGTCATCTATTGATGTTGGAACTGTATTTCGTACAATATAAGTATTACCGCGACTACGCCTACAAAACAAAATCAAAATTGTACAAAATCAACGACAAGAATATTGGGGAGGGGTGATATTCAATCATGTAATGGTCAAGAAATCAATGGAATGCGATCACATTAGCAGACAAGCGCTATAGATTCTTGATGCATAGACATGTTAACAACGTGTTCTAAGCAGCATGCTATTAATGATATTACATACGAACGTTTGTCAGCGCTGTAGAGTTATATTGAGGTCATAAAATGTGATTAGTCTGTTAATCGTTGGCAAACTATTGACGACGGTGGACATCAGGGAGTCGTTTGTAGACACATTTAAATACCAATACCATCAACACCTCGATGCGATGTCGAAAACTACGCACAGGTAATAAACAGGATCCACAATGGTTTTCATACTTTTCCAATAAGTGAAAAAGAATGCGCGAACGCTCTATTGCGTGGCCAGCTTTACTAACAATCATCTTTTTGTGTTGGAATGCAAAAATATGCAGCAATCTGGCGATTCTTAATTAGAGAATTCTGTTCTTTTACTACTCGCATCTACTTGAACTAATTTGTTTTATGAGGCTGGATGAACAAAGAAGGTACAATATAATTAGTTTCTTAATAAGCTAAGCGATGAGAACTTTGTTTGGTGGGTGTTGGGGACGCAGACATGCTGTTGCATTCAATTATTCACCATAACAATTATCAATGTCCATGTGTTTATTATGCAAATGTAATTGCTTTGGCCGTAAGGTGTTATCTAGGTCGATAGCGACTCTACTTAGCTTCTGGGCATTTATAAGGAATGAGCTGGTGCTGAAATTATATCAACCAGCGTGCCGTCACCTCATCATGCAATTGTTATTGTTGTATCCCTTGCTTATTTTAAAAAGATTTGATTATTTAAGTTTAATAAATACATATTATTTATCACACAGTTTTCTTAAGTTTATGTTATAAGCTTGCAGGTTCAACCCCTAAGAAAAATAAAGTGATAGAAAGCGCATGGGACTGTTGATCCAATGTCTCTGGGACTGGCGCATTGCAGCATATGTTGATGAAATTTGGACATCTTATTGATCGAGCCGACTCTTCCCCTTTTATGAACTAGAAATGTTCATGTGGTTATAAGATAGACGCAATGACAGGCAACCTGTTGCACATGAACGGCGTTTTCGCAGCTTTTCGCAGCCAAACGCTCTTTTACATGCAAACTGCTGCCTAGCATTTTATTTGCTACCTCCGCGCTCTGTGTTGCGATAGAGTGGTAGCCAGAATGCTATTGCTTTGAAAACATAAAAACCCGATGCTGCTATAACGGAACGGTAAGTGGTTTATATGTGACTTAACTCCTATTATATTTTGCTGGGAAAGAGTATCAACTTTAAAAATACGAATCTGTCAGAGAACAGGATGCAAACAGACACTTCCGATTCCTGAGTTTTAAATGCAGAACCATATGAACCTTGAAATCACAGGCCCATTTGTACAAATGGTATACAGCTACTGATGGGGCAGCCACCAAACTATTAAAAGTAAAATGGCAAAACTTGTTGTAAATAACAACCTGGAGCTCAAGAAGCTTCTACATCTGCTATGTATGCCATTTTAGTTTGCATAGTTAGTTTAATCCTAAATCATAAAAAATAAAATAAACAAAATTACTTGACTGGCGTATGAATTCTCGAGGATTGTAAGATTTGTCGCCTCTGAAGGAGTTCCTTCAATACTTAAGCGCAGAGAGCTCCAATCGAGAACAAACAAAACCTATAGCACATCAAAAGATGAACATGTCGACATTATACGAACTAGGCATTGTTGAATTGCAAACGGCAAGATAGGAACCAAATTTAAAAAAAACATCTGTACGGGAAAATTGTTTATACCTTACGTATGAATCTAATAGTGCTTGCTTCAAATAATTGCTTTTGATCTGGTGGGTTGTAAAAAACTGTGGTTGTCTGGGCAACTCTTGATATAAAGAGGTGGTTAAAATAGAGTTCACTTTGATCGTGTGATTATGTGAACAATGCGTTATACATGCAATTTTCCAATACCACATACTAAAAACATGTGATATGCTATATGTTCATTTCACTGTCTGCTGTGGTTACATCACGCCGCCACCAGGTGGAAGTCTGTTGCCTCTTAACATTAATAAATCATGGTATGCGGCTCTTATCCCCAGTGATCCCAGTTGGTGCCGAAAAGAACAGTTTTGCTCACTGACGTTGGTGGGTAGACATATCGCATGCCGATCCCTCGGATGTTACACTCAGGACTTGTACCATGATATAGATTAATGGAAATTCGTCTTGCGTGACTGTACTTACTGGTAATACCGATGTCTGGCCGTGTATTTCTCTCCATGTATAACATTCTCATACAGCGGCAATCTGCAATTAATACGAAATAAATTCATCGAGGCTCTAATTTGACTGACAAACTATCGATGGATCATAATCATATTAAATAACTAATTTCAGCAAAGATGCTAGGAAACCAATTAGATGTTGCGATTAGTGTACAATGTGCATGTATTCTAATGCTTCAGCGATTCGAAAAATGAGCAATCGCTTGGCCTTGTTACTGTTCCTTTGACTGCCAACGTACATTCATCAGACTTGGCGAGCACCAGCAGAGCCTAGTGATCATCCGTTTCTACAGCCCAAATAAATGACAGATGGCAAATGGGAGGACAGATTAAATTGTTTACTTGCATGACCTGTGAGTTATTTTAGGTGGCTGTTGAAGGATTACTTGCGCTGATGACGCACGGTTGCAAGTTCAGGATTCTGGACAGTTATGGCTTTGGAATGCGATGATGAAAGCGGCAGGGATCGGTGCCAAACTGAGTTTATATTCGGTATTTGTATTGATTGTTATCTACCCTTGTAGCAATAACAGCACTGTGTCAGCTTCAGATAAACGAATAATATTAATTAAAATGCTTGTGTCGTTATAATTCAAGTACCGACTTTTACGTTGTGTGATGTGCAGATAATGGATTTTACACACACCTTACATGCACATGCATAAAGGGAGTATACTAGGTAATTGATTACCTTTGAACTCTTATCGGAATAGATATCACATAGATTCTTTGCGTTGAGTTTTTCTAAAAGCATCACGTTAAAGTAGCTTTTCCAAAATAGGTTTTGGTTTGAACTTTGCGGGTATGCTTTTATATCATCCATTCCGACAGACCACTCTAACATTGGCGCTGTTTGCTTTCACCATAAGCTTTTACGTGTGCATGGTATTTCAATGCAATGAAGCATATCTCGTGAGCCCAGAACACAATTATTATTAAGTCATGAGGTCGAACAGAAACATGTTTTTGTCGTTTGGCAACAAATCAACTTGGTAAAACTAAGCTAGCTTAGCCAATAAAGTTTTGCATTTGCTAAATATAATAATCAGAATAGCACAGGGAATGAATCGTGTGATAACTCTTGACCACTTACTGTGGGCCAAAATAGAAACAAACGAATCCGAGTCAGTTTCATTCACCATGCGTATAAATTGTGGTCACTCAAGCTAAATAAGTTACAACGAGTATGACGTTATTTGACATTTACAGATACTGACAGAAATTGTAGTTGACAGAGCATCGAGGTGTATAATGGCATCGAATTTACTGACTGGCGCTATCATAAATCAAATATTTTGTTGGAAACAAAACTGGCTTATATTGGCACTTAAATGACAAAAGCTGACAGCGTTTTTTAATCTTATGAGATAGTATGACTGTGGCTGTCCAAATTGGAATATTGAGCAAAAGCAAATTAACAAACGAATTGAATTAATGGATGCCTTATAACTATCATCCGGACATCAAAATACTAGGAATTGGAAATGTACTTTTAAGACCAGCTGCTCAGAGTAATGCAGGTAAAATCAAGTCTTTATCTGTTAGTTCCCCCTCGTCTAACACAGAACTACACTAATGGCTTTGACTAAGGTTTAGTTCGTGGAAATCTTACAACCATTTAGACAGAATATTGTACATTGCCCTTGTCAACGCCTGAGTGCTGTCTGTACAGTCAAGTTTCGCATACAAGAAGCATATCGAGTATGAAAGCAACTTCATGTTTTGATACGTTATTGCAATTTAAAGTAATCTTCTACCACAATATTTATGTACGTGGAGCTTGGCACGAAGGCATTCTAATTTTGAACAGTTTTAAACAACCAGATCGCCCGTCTTTCTTCAATTAGGCCATTATAAACAACTAACTTGATTTTAGACAATTAGTGTAACTCACTGCGTGATTGGACTATCGTTCTGCCAACTTCTTTCTAGTCAATGTTTGAATTGCATTAACGCTTAGTTTTGACAATTATTGTTTCATTTCAAACAATACGTTATTATCAAACTCTGTAATAGACACATGTTTGAATTCACTTAGTATTTCTTATGTAAACCCTAGTTTTGAAATGATAGATAATTACATGTGTTAATTCCATTAGTACATTGAGCTGCTTTGTCTCAACAAATGAGTATTTCTACGCATACATAGTAAATATTGTTTGCTAAACACTAATTTATAACATAGCTATTTAAAAAAATGTGTTTTGAGGAGTCCTGTTGTATTTTAATTCGGCGTTGGTTTCTATTGCAGTCATATGAGGAGCGATGAGCATAAGCTCTCTATAAAAAATACCTATTGATGTATATATGTATGTATGTATGTATGTATGTATGTATGTATGTATGTATGTATGTATGTATGTATGTATGTATGTATGTATGTATGTATGTATGTATGTATGTATGTATGTATGTATGTATGTATGTATGTATGTATGTATGTATGTATGTATGTATGTATGTATGTATGTATGTATGTATGTATGTATGTATGTATGTATGTATGTATGTATGTATGTATGTATGTCTGTATGTATGTATGTATGTATGTATGTATGTATGTATGTATGTATGTATGTATGTATGTATGTAATCATTCATGTATGCATCTATGTATGTATATATATACATATGTATGTATGTATGTATGTATTTATGTATGCATGCATGCATGTATTGATGCATGTATGTATGTATGTATGTATATATGTATGTATGTATGTATGTATGTATGTATGTATGTATGTATGTATGTATGTATGTATGTATGTATGTATGTATGTATGTATGTATGTATGTATGTATGTATGGACGTACGTATGTATGTATGTACGTACGTACGTATGTATGTATGCATGCATGTATGTTTGTATGTATGTATGTATGTATGTATGTATGTATGTATGTATGCATGTATGTATGTATGTATGTATGTATGTATGTATGTATGGATGTATGTATGTATGTATGTATGTATGTATGTATGTATGTATGTATGTATGTATGTATGTATGTATGTATGTATGTATGTATGTATGTATGTATGTATGTATGTATGTATGTATGTATGTATGTATGTATGTATGTATGTATGTATGTATGTATGTATGTATGTATGTATGTATGTATGTATGCAGTGAACCTCGTATTGGGGCTTTTGTTGCTTTTGATATGTACAGAATTGTACACTCTGTTATAGCTTTATTCATTTCCGTCGATGAAACCCGCGTCATGCAGCCAAACGGCTACTCAACGATTGACAAGTATATTAAGATTTACTTGTATGTTTGCGCTGCCATCATCGCACATGCGCGGTGACATAGTTATATCAGTACCATATGATGTACAATCACCTCATTAGAATATCGTGGATTGCTGAACCCTTGAAGTTACACATCTTTTTAACTGCGCGTCTGTCTTTCATGCTATGCGTGATTGACTTAACCTCACCTAGCAATAAATATCCGTATCACTAATAATACAAGCAATATACTAATATTATATACGTAAAAATATCCAATCCACTCAAGCTCTTTAAAAATATCCAACCAATCAAAACTTTGCTAAAAATCTGCAGCTGCGTGGGGACCACTTTATCGATCATTTGGTCTGATGTCATTACCGGAGTTATGAACGATGAGCGCAGGAAAAAACCAAAGGATAACAATTTAGTACAATCTTTAGCTTATATCTATATTATTTTTTTAGAACGAGTCTATCTATATGGCGTGATATATTTTGTAATATAATCCACCACATCCCCAAACCTAGCCGCTTGTGTGAAATATATAATCTATGGCGAAATACGTTTATATACGCTGTGCATAAAATCTACTTTTGTTTTTTAAGAGATTATGCGAGATCTATAACAAAATTAGAAAATCATCCTTACATGATAATGGGAACAATTATGTATCAGTGAACACTTCGAATCCATGTAAATCAGTTGGTATACGAAAGTAATCAACTCTTCCTTTGGTCAGTCTTTTCCACCGATGGTTAAAACAATTGTACCCACTGCGATAGAATGCTGAACGACTAAGACTTAGGTACAAAATGCCTACCTTGGGCGCTTAGTGATGCATATTCAAGGTAGATCTTATTGGGTACTCCTCATTAACAGAGCTTTTCTGCTTATTGTTCCCCTGGAATACGTGTTGTCTCGACCAAAAAGACTAATACAGCTGAAGAATAAGCTGCCAGTCTTATTTACTTGGAAGATATACATAAGAGACACGTGTACCGAGTGATCTCCCGATTGCTCACCCTCTACTTTTTGGAATGAATATTACGAGCTAATCGCTGGTGCAACAGTGCGATATGTTGTTTCAAATCTTATGCGCTGTGGAATACCTGTGCAGGCACTATGTAAATCATATGAGTTGATTTGTCAACAATCTTTAGACCTTTTCCTATCATAACCTCAATATTGTTATCATGCTATTATGCTTTGTAACCGATGTACTAGCACACAAATGTATTAACCGTATGAATGCTTCTCTAACATGGTATAAAGTGAACTATGTTAAGCTGTTGATGTTAACCTTGCTAAATACTTAAAATAGTAGTAATTTATCAAATTATTATTACAGAAGTAATACATCCAACAATTCATCTTGATAGCTAATTAACATAGATTTTAAAGCCTTGGAAAACCTTCCCATAAACGTCTGGTTTGATATAATCAATTGACCATGACAATAATACTAGCCATGAAATTATAGCTTCCACAGAATGGGTATGGAATATTGAGAACTAGAATACTTGGTACGATATTGTAAACAGTAGGAAGTTTACCACATCAGTGCATGCTATCATGCACATCAATGAGCCCACGAAGATCAGAACTAATGTGGGGCATTTAGAACAAAGAGACTTGGCTGGTATCCTTAAACGCCGTCATTAACAGCTAATAATGGTATGGGCAATTAATCAGGAAAACAGTTTGTATCATATAAGACATGGTTATTGTTTCTGAACAATGCATGAATTGTTGCTATTTGTCTCACTGCAAAATGCAGCAGAATATCATGTAGGCGTCAAACTTAAATGGTACGGTGAATAGCAAATGAAAAAGCAGCTGTAAATATTTTAATGATTCGTGATTTATGGTCATTGAGGGCGATTGCCGTTTTTGCAGGAGCCACGAATGCATATTTGAGATAACACTATGAAGTCGCCTGTTTAACGACCCTGACATAGTTTCAACGAATGATGCGGAGTTCCCCAGATGGCCATTTCTTGGTGAGCACTTTGAAACGTCAGCAAGGCGAGTGCTGATTGGGTTACCTACAGATTATTAATGGACTGAGTAAGAAATTCGATTGACTTGCTTGCCATAAACTGTCACTCTCTTGCCACAATACATTTACACAGTCTATATAAAAACGGTTGCTTGGTTTGCACGATATTTCAAGATTGATCGAATATTCAGTATCTTTCAATGGTGGGTAAAGCATGTTAACCCACAGAACACAAATCAGCTATATTTGCTGCTCTTCAATGCTTATCTACACTTAGCAAACACGTCACCTTAGGGATCTTATATGTGTTGCTCACATAAAAAAAATTACCCGCAACAACTTGCAGCTGAACTAGGCTATGTTGAAACAGAAAAAATCATAAATCATTAGTATTTCACGTCGTCATTGGCGTCAGCGTGATATCGTGCCTGTGATGGATAGTGATGAATGTGGTGCTTGAGCAGCCCCACTTAAGCGCCATCGCCAATTTGGCATACATTCGTTGGCCGCAAAAGGCTGCAAATCCACACCGCTTGTTTAAATCAAATAAAATGCTTTGAATTGATATTTAAGTAGAATTCACCAATATTGCAAATAGTCAACAAAACTGAAACGCGGATTTCATTTGTAACACTGCTTATACGTACAATTGCAGCGGTGTATTTGTGTTGGCTTGTTATTTAAATCCAAATGATCGCTGGAACAGGGAAAATTTATCTAGAATAATTTAATATTTTCAATGAGAGAGATTTCACATTTATGCGAACTACAGTTAATTGTTTATAGGTCATGTTTTCCTTTTCATGTGATTTTTTTTAAAAATAACATTGACATTTTGTTAGCTCTATTTCCATTTACTTAACAGGCTTCTGAAATCTCGGTGATTCCAACACCAATGCTATAACGCAATGGTATTACAGGATTTAAGGTCTCACAATGCCTTCTTTCCAAGAAGTGTATACGAGACCTTGAATGATAAAATTATATATATATATAGTGACCATAACTCAACAGTGATGACCACAATAGCCACAACTCAACGGTGAAGACCATAACTCAACAATGATGACTATAACTCTACAATGATGACTATAACTCTACAGGGATGACCATAGCTTGATACATCTGGGAGTAAATACGACCTTGTTAGGGAGAATAAAATCACGCCTAAAGTCAAACCTGCTCGCACTTACCAAATCAGGTACCTGCCGAGCTAAATATGTTTTCCATCGTTCTATTGTCATCCGAGTGAACGCTTCTGTGACAAGCATATATTGCAGCTAGTTTTGAATGTTCAAAACCTAAAACTTGGTGCTGAATTGTTCGTTGTCAGAATGCCAAACATTTGCCATTATGACTACTAATTCAAACAACAGTAGCTATATTCAAACAAAATTCCAAATAGAATTCGTTCCATAAATGGACGTTCAATTAGCACAGTCCCATAAAAGCAAAACAAACTTCTATTTGTACAGAAATAAATGTTTGCCTCACTTAAAGCCTTGCGTGTATGTTGATGTCTAACAGGCGATATTATAATATATATCCCTAAAATCATGAATCTATTCTCCTCCGCTGAATACGTCAATCAAGCCACATGCCCGCATATAACGGTTTCGTGTTAATAAGTGTGGTGCGACGTTGCAACATGTTATAGTTACCAACACGCAATATCTGTAACACAATTAGCGCTATTGTTGTGTTATAAGAACCACTGCGTTTATTTCCCTACCGCATCATCGTCGTTCAATATATTTGAAAGAGGAAGGAAGTGTGTAATATATATCATTCCCACCGCCTAACACTCGAGCGGAAGAAACCGACCATCAATCGTCCTGTCCATACATGATGGTCAATGATTGAATCGTACATACATACATATATACATGAAAGCTGAACGGAAATATTGTGAACAGTCGACGTGGAAGTGTTTTATGGGATTAGTTATTGATGTGTACCGTTGTATGCTATCAACTGCTACTGTCGACTGCAGTGCTTAACCATCGACTGCAGTGCTGAACCATCGATCAATCTAACATTTTGCTTATATTAACTGCCAAATACAGCGGCTGTACCCGGCTGACAAGTTTTAGTGTGTGTGTGTGTGTGTGTGTGTGTGTGTGTGTGTGTGTGTGTGTGTGTGTGTGTGTGTGTGTGTGTGTGTGTGTGTGTGTGTGTGTGTGTGTGTGTGTGTGTGTGTGTGTGTGTGTGTGTGTGTGTGTGTGTGTGTGTGTGTGTGTGTGTGTGTGTGTGTGTGTGTGTGTGTGTGTGTGTGTGTGTGTGTGTGTGTGTGTGTGTGTGTGTGTGTGTGTGTGTGTGTGTGTGTGTGTGTGTGTGTGTGTGTGTGTGTGTGTGTGTGTGTGTGTGTGTGTGTGTGTGTGTGTGTGTGAATGTGTGTGTGTGTGCAATTATCCTATTATTCCATGGGATACGAAACCAGACCGCCATTATCAGGCCTATAAAGGTCACTTTTCCTACTCCATGCTATATAACCCACCAAATGTTGTGATGGTTGTGTTGCTTTTTCTTTTGTATCAAGTGGCAATTATTATAAAACATGGCCAGCGTTGTGATTGCTACGAACTCGTAATTTTGCATCCAAAGCACGGAATATATTTCACAAAAGGTACTTGAAAGGAGGATGAAACAGATACAGATTGAAACATAATATATGACATTGAGTGATTGCATAAGGGTCCATCACCAAGAGCAAATTTGATTCATTATGCAGTTGCGCATATTATCTGGTATTGATACTTTCACTGTATCATTGCTTCAAATAGGACTCACGGCATCTAACAACTTAAACAGCAAAATATTGCGATATTACTTCCCTTCCGATCAGCAAACAATGAGGAATAAGGAAGCTTATTAAATGCACTATTTTGTGGTGAGTGGTCAACACAATACAAAACGAATGATTTCATATTAAGTACAATACATATTTTATTCTTCACGCTAGATAAACTATTTAGATTAAAATTATATTTGCTTATATTCTATTACACATAAATACTTTTGTTAAGCAAATACATTATATGAAAATCAGCCAAGGTTAGCATGTGGCACACCAATCGGAGTATGCTATAAGGTGCCTTGAGAGGACCCTCAAAATGAAATATTTACATTGGAAAAAATAAACATACGAATGGGAGATAAGAAAAAAACGTTTACATTCACTAGTTTGCTTAGACCATACAGCATGCAACCAGATTCATCTCCGCAAGTTTTCAGTTTGACAAAAACATGTATGATCGTTGCTCAGAGAGAAATTTTTACTTGCACTCGATTCGACTTTCTACACTTTACAGTTTCAATATTGATCATATCGTTCCCCCTAAGATTCATATAATATAGCGTCAGACAATGTCAATAGCCTGTAGACTTGTTTTGTGAACACGAAACTTGTCTTAATTGTTTGATTGCTAGTCATTAGCTGGCTCCTAACAAAGAACGATCAGCCAAACTATAAAAGCACTGTCAAGGTGATAGGTGAGATGATAGGCTGATTAGATACTACTTTTGTCTATTTCTCCACACTAAGCCTGAACATCATGCTTCTGGAAAATAATTATCATCGGAAGTGCAGAGAAGCTGCTCAGTACCCATGGTAAACAAGGTTTACTTCAATATTGAGGCTGACGAGTCGATATGGTAAAACGTAGGATAATTTCTACAGTTGCTGGTGCGATGTCTACAAAAGCATCGACCAGGCTTTTAGTATATATTTAAAAAATTAATGATGACATTGAAATGTTTGAATGTTGGAAAACGATGCCGCATAAACTATACGAACGCTACCCGGCTGACCGGATCATATTTCATTTTTCGGCGTATCTCTTTCAACCGAATCTACAGATAAAACAGGATGTTGCAGTTAGCTACAGGGTAAATGTATGGATTTTATAGAGCATTCTATCGTGGCAGCTGTATGTCGGAACTTGTATCGGGTTGATAAAATAGTCAAGTCCATCCGTTTGGAAGCCAGCACCAGTTAAATAAAACATTGCAACCATTGACGTATAGCTAACAAAATATGCAAGCGTTCATTGTACTACGGCATAGTTATCATGAGACTGTAGGATGACGAATAGTAATGAGAACTGAACAATTGCGCGTAATCATGTGAATCAATAAAATCATCCATTATGAAAGCACATACTGATAAATATCCAATCCCTGGAACGCAATATTCAGGCGATGACGACGTTCCTTAATAACAGACCGAAAACCATACAAATATGATAAATGTAAATGTGCTTTTTCACAAAGAAGATCTGCAGATTATGGTAGTGCATGATAACATGGACCACTGCGATTGGAGGCTCAAATTGAATGTCCAAGCACAGAATGGTAAGCACGGAATAACGCGATTCTATAACAGCAAGAGGCACATTTCCGGAAATTCCTAAATGCTCATTGTGTAATCAGGTGACTGCCAACAGGCCATCAATGTGTCTCTGGGTTGTAACAAGACTTCGGCGTGCACTGAATTGCATGGAGACGGAGACAAATAAGCGAGTCAATTTGAAAGCTTATTATGCAGGTTGTTAGTCAAACAAATATACCCAAGCACATGAATGCATGGAACATAAGTTGTCACTGAAGCAGCAGTATCTCGGGTAAATGCCTATCGTGTACGTTTAACGCAAGTTACCTTCCATCGTAAAATACTTATGCAACGGAGAACAATATAAGATTGAATACATAATACATTGTCATAGTGTATTATCACAAGCCCGGAGAGTCACCGTTAAATGGAAGAACTGTATTATACATGTATTTATATATAACCTCGCTTATGCGTACATCATAATGCCCGATGTCCAATTTCTCCACACCAAGCATACGTTTTTGGGTCTCAAACTACACACCAGTCAGTTTATTCTGATATAGAGAATGCTGCAATTGAACTGATACATTTTCTTAGTGGCAATTGCAATATTAGGTAACAAGAGAAGGTTCAATACAATAAGCTTCTTAATATGTTGAGCCATAATTGCATTTGATAACCGATCTGATTACATAATATGGCATGTTGAGAATAATCACCACTGCTATCTCAGACTCTGCGTCATTAGACAATGAAAACATGATCTCCTGGAATCGATTATTTAAATGAGAATACTTTGTCGAACGTGGGAATTTAACATAAAGTGGACCCTCTAATCAACAAATATCGCCAAGGAAGTGTTAGGAAACTATGACTTTTATCCGAATGAAGGAACATCGGTCCGCATTACATACCACGCAGTTCGTACATGTGCATGTCATATGGCCGTAGGTTCACAAGCAAAACAAGACGATCCACATTGTAATTATTTATCATTTTGCATGTACGACAAAAGCATCGCTCGACTAAGCATTTAAATTCGTATTAGCTGTTCGGGTTGTCGATGCTATCATAATTTGCTATCAACTACGCAATGACATTTCAATGGTCAGATACATGACAAACAGCCGCCTGCAGAACGATCCAAGGCATTGCTAAATTATTGCTACAAAATATAAGATATACCCCATTCTTCGCATGCACACAAATTTTATCATTTAGCTACCTCCAAACTCCTACTGGGGACATCTATACGCCTCTCGTCAAGTTACACTCCCATATAGAATACGGATGCTTGGAGCATATCAATGATAAAGGGGAAACCATCGGAGTGGCAAGAGGTTCATTTATGGGCACGATTACCAGATCGTCGGAATGTTGAAAATGAAACAGCACATTGTGTCGTCCGTTCTTTTTTGTCATCTATGCCCTACGAAAGTCGTAGAAAGTCATAGAAACTACAGCCGCTGTATACATGGCCAGCCAACTCTAGCCTGGACACATTACAGGAGTCGCTGGCAAACAGAATCAACCATATGAATATGGACCTATCATAGCACCTTGCACGTACAGACATATCATATTCGTCTTTATTAAATTTAGAATTATATGAACCCTGAAATCAAAATTAAATTGTATACTAATGATAAGCCGTCCTGGTTTCCTCGGTCAGTGTCATAAACGACAATTCTAATGCGCAAAACACCATGCGATCAACTATGCCAAATTAACAAAATAAAGCCGTCCTGGTTTCCTGACACAATCCTAAATCGTGCGATAACATGTACATAATTGTACAGTTTGTATGGAAAGTGCCACTTGAATAACACTCAGGCTTCTGCGTAATATAACCTGAAGAATGATACCCTCGGGATATTAATGTGACGCACCGAAACTATATAACATAGTCTAAGGTAGTCTTAAAGCAATCGATCCCATCTATATGCGAGTAAATAATAGGCAATCCTCTCTTGCAGCGCTATTTTCACGTGAATGCACACTGAAAATTACTTTCCATTGGTGAGTATTAAGGAATATTTGCTTCAAAGCTCATTCTTTCGTTGTCCTCTTGACACTTGATTAATCGCTGCTTCAAAAATGTAGAGATAATTATGCTAGAATTACACTAACACCTTGAACAACGCAAAATTGTTCAAGCATTCCACAAAATGTGTACCCACACCATGCAATTGTCCCTTTAACACAGGTGCAAATGATAATATACATAGTTGTGCATTCGTGCTGACAGTAGAAGAAGGAAGCATATAACAAAATAAGATGACATATAACATATACATCCGATATGTTTTTGCTACATTATCTGGACTATTTAATATTTGCCGTTTACACACACCCATCACAAACCATAAAATATGCAGGACTTGTTCTTTACGGTCTGCTGTCGTAGCATACCGCCGAAATTGGGTTGACAGGTGTGGTCCTTTAACAATAATCAATCATGATGAGTGTGACACTTTCTCCCAGAGATCTCAGGTGTTGCCATGGAGTAGAATATTGTTTCAAACAGCTGAATCACACTGACGTCATCGCATGCTAATCCATCATGAATAGAACATTCTGGGCGGGTACCGTGAAATAAACGATGGGTGCTTCGTTTTGCATGACGCCTACTGATTAACTAAACCTAGTTTCTGTCTTGTGTAGTTCAGTATTCTGGATGGCTGTGGATATGAAACCTGAATACGACATGAATCAGTGACAAACTAAGAATTATTTGTTACTGCTTACTTGTTTCTTGATGTTTCATTTCGATCTAAACCCTTTGATTATTTGCTTCACACGGTGTGACCATGACTACTGTGTGGCAAACCCAAGCAAACAGGGACGCTTATAGTTATGGATGATTGGAGCCAGCCCACTGGTAGAACTATCATTACTTCTCTACTGATCATGCTCTTGTTTACAATCTGCATCTGCTTGATCACAGCGTTTATATATCGAGGCGCCTGCCTTATCAATGAGGATAATGACTTACAAACAGGATATTTTCCCTACATTCTGCAGACAAATCATAATAAAGATTAATAAGAATTAATGATATAAACGATATTGATTGATATACACGAGTTTACATGCTAACTGTTGTTATTGATTTCTTCGAGCTTATTTGCTCATAACAAATATCCACAAGTAAACATTGCGACTTGGGTATATCTGTATTTCGTTTGAACCCAAATCATTATTCATACAATGCAAAATCACCGCGGATTTATGCAACACGGTTTCACGGGTATATTGCGATCTCAACTCATCTAGGGAGACGCAAAAGTAATTAACTTTATGTGAGACATTTGAAAAAAACACCAACCTGCGCAACTGTCATGATCAAATGTCGGGCGGCGGTCGCGAACCGCCTTGCATAACCAAGTATCAAGCAACAATTGACGCACCTGGAGCCTACATCCACTCTGTGGACCACATCTATTCTCTCAGATTCAATACAGCCGCGCCATTCCACTGACCATGGGTAAACTAGGTACAGAAGCCAAAACCCTAGTACGCCAGCAGTTTCTTCAGATGAATCAGCCACAATCATAGGAAGGTCGGAAGTACTGGAATCAAGATTTAAATTCCTTAACTTGGACATAGCGCTTTTTCTTAGCAGAAAGCCCAATAACGTGCCTGATGACAGCCTTGCATCTTGCCCATTCAGAGCCTTTTCCCTTAGCCAAATATCACTCATACTTTTCTCTTATAGAGCTAGCTGCACCTGCCAAAGTAGCAATGAGTGGCTTCCGGGAGGCAATATATTGTCTAAAAACCTTGCTCTATTCTGTTTTTTTATATCAATATATTCGCTGATTGCTGTCGTGCTGGGTGATTTTACTTACACCTCTGTGGTGTTATTGATAATGTATTGCCTTTTTTCATTGAACCTTTGCCAGGGTATGAAGATAAATACAAATTCAATAGCAACGTCAAATGTCCAACGGGCGCAATATACCCAGACCACAGAATGTTGATACATTTCGTCATCTATATAGAAAACCCTTATCGCTAATCTCGCAGAGGTTGGACAATACTCTGACCAATTACGATTAAAAGATACTTGTTAGAAATGTGGCAACTTGGCAAACTATGAAGACATTTTTAACTAATGATGATGATGATCATCATCATCTTCATCATCATCATCATTATCATCATCTTTTTCTTTATCACTGTTATCGTCTTAATCAACAAGGTAATCTTCGTTAACACCTGCATCATCGATATTGTCATCACCATAATTATCATCATCTTGTTGAGGCACTGCTAAACGCAATATTGTTTTTGTTTTTAAATAGAATGGGCTGGATTCAGGGATTAGAGAATTGCTATACGCCGTAAACAGCGGAGAAAAGGTGTGTTAACATCCCAATTCACTCCCGGTGTACTTCGGTGCGTATTGAAACCAACCATTCGGCGGCAAATTAAGACCCATGCCAACAATGAAGTATATACCGCTGGCCCGTTAAATATTGATGTGTACACAACCATGGATATAGTATTATTATGGGATATTAATATGGACTCAGCAAAACAGTTTTTGCCCCTGATCTTTAGAAAGACGACTAAAACGACACTGTTCCGGAGATTCTCTGCCAACAATGCGCCACAACAATACCCAAGAATCATAAGAAACTGCCACTCGTTACATGGCTTTATTACAATGACTCAATCACGCACCATCCGCACCCCTAGTTGAATTAGCTATAGTTAGTAAGCAGATAGCCCAACTAACATAATGCGTTCAAGAACCCTCACACATGTGTACAACAATAGCGATAATATATATATAATAGTGACTATCATCCAAGTAGCTTAAGGCCACTTTATACTTCAATGGTTGGCAACTTCAGTGCGGCGGAATTTATTACACAAGCTATAAATTGTAATATGTGTGTTGATCAGCTACTTGGAGGCGGGCTAGCTCCCATAACACATTATCCACAGGAAATGGCATATTCGGAGGTAATCCTCTTAGTATGAGCCAGGGACACATAGTAGGGACGCCAACCAGTGCTAATGTAGCTCACACATATGCAACAGGGGAGGACTGAGATATCACATGAGAACAAAGGCTTATGGTGTAGCTTTCATTGCATATAGAGCGTTGGTTAAGCTGTGTACGTGAAGTGGTTTCTCGTGAGCACTGGTCAAAGCAACCAGAGACGTTGTTCAGTTTGCTGATTGAGGTTCAGGTTTACCTAGATCACCGGCCTGATGCCAATGAATAGCTTAACCCGATATTACTATTCCGTTAGCCAACTATAACTTCAATTAAGATATTCTGATGTTATTCTGCTGCTCTGCTGCTTCACAGACAAACATTAATAGAACACTCGTTTTCTCGTGATTAATATAGAGATACAGTTCATTTGATGGACGAGGGTCTCTGTGGATCACATCACCGATGATTATGCGCTGTGACTCGAGAAAATGACTCTTACACCGGAAATATAAATCGTTCATTAAATAGATATTAAGACTCCCGACAGGAAGCTTCAAGCCAAGCCATATCTACACATTGTAAGAACTTAGCTTCCCCTTCGGTACTTCCGTATAAAAAGTGACTGTAACAAGTGAGAGCAGGTTGCTTTCCAGACAAAATAACGCGCTGGTAAAGGATGATTTGGAATACTAATGTCACTGTAACTTATTTACTGCATTTCAATGAGATAGTGTCCTGTCCTGCTTCTGGTCACTGGATGTAATTTAAGTGAGTCAATGTACGCATGACAGATATGAAAACTACCATGCAATAAGATGCATGGAGCTGCCATCACATTGCGCTTTCCATACCACAGATGCTGACAGTGTGCAGTCAAGCCGACATTACTTTCATTAATTTCAAGCGAATGCAAAAATGACAATAATGTATTCATGAGGAGATTATAAATGAGTCGTTCTCTACGGCGCCACTGTTGTCTATGAAAAGTATCCCGTAAATCCTATTTGAACGATTTCGTCAAACAAGTCTTATTCGCGTGCTTCACTGGTGAATACATTCCCGACAGATTCTTTGTTTGTCTCTAAATTCTAGAATGTACCCAGTGGCTAAAACGATAAGCTACTTGTGCAACCTTTCCAATCTCAAATCGGAATGCACATAATTGTGCTGTTTTCGAGGTTAATGATTGCCCAATTAACGATCTTCTCTTGCAAAGCGTCTGTATATATCATGTGGTAATTTAGGAGCACACGAGAATGTGCTTGCAACTTTAGTAACTTCATATTATGGTTCAATTAATTGATTCATGCATCACCCAATAAATGAGTCATTTCCAGACAATGAAGTAGACATTAAATAATATGCCAGTCAACATTTTTCGGTGCCTCACGTTTGTGTTGAACTACAAATGGGAAGGTGTGAGCAGCAATTAAAACATCCAAGGACATAATAAAATACCGGATACCAGATATGCATATTGTTACGAACAAATCTGGTTATTGATGGTTGAGCATCACGTGAACTTTAGGAAAATGAACATTGCTCTTACTTTACATTTGACTCGCCGTTATTGATTACCATACAATTCATCTTGGAATTCGTTCAAGTAGATTCATAAAAGTTTCATGGATGGAAGATTGATTAAGTGTACGCCTACATTGCAGAGATATTAGAGATGTACTTTGATATGTCGACCTATATCTTAGGAGGTACCTACCCATGATGCATTAGACAGCAATCAAGTTATGAACTCATATTGTCCGCGTCGGACAGCTGAATGGTCTCGTGACATTTCAATGAGTTGCCCTGCATTATCTTGTCATATACCGGGCGTATAGCTACGTTTTACAAAGACAATAGCTTTACAAAACGATTGTTCTTCTATATGCCATAACGGGAGGCCGTGACAAGTTCATACCGGATAGTAGCAGGCTAGTCAAAAACTTTACCCTTTATGTTAAGTTTTATGAATTGTAGAACGCATTTTATGCTGCTTTATGTAAAGTTATGTTAACAGATGTTTCTTTGTATTTTTGCTTCATTGTAGACATTTTTGTCATCAACTCTAAGGTCAGCTCGTTTAACTTCAGGACACCAGTGCAGACAGATGGGACTTCTAAACATATATCTGTAATGATATGTGCCACTTTATGTTAGTGATTAATTGTCTTAAGTTAGTGAATTGCGTAAAACTGTTGAACCACACGGACGGACGTAAACAGGGTAAACTTTTCGCATAGTAATCCCTCGATTCTGCTCATTCAAAACGGGTACCGCGAAATCAATCTGTAGAGCCTCTTCTTTTATGGATTCAACGGATTGATGATATGTTGTATGGATGATGGGATTATGGGTACAAAACACACCGATATCTACACAAATATATGACTGTGGTTAATGTATAAAAGTAAACCAAA
>CM067350.1:64977631-64985131 GCA_034190875.2 Urechis unicinctus
GTGATACTGCTGTTTTCTTTAGCTGGCATAGCACCATTTATACTGTCTGGCTTTGTTGTTGTAGTATGTGGTTTAGACCATTATTGGTCTACAGTACAGTGCATTTAGGCGGCCAGTGCTGTCATGTGTTTGTATAACCTTGCCACTTGCGTAAGGCAGTTTCTGGCATGTGTATAGATGGGCCAAGTTGTCAGTTCCTTGGTTGTCGATTATTGTGTTGGGGCTGTGGCATACTGAGTCACAGAACATTCAGATCCTTTTTTTACTGTTCAAAATCATCCAAAACTTCGTCTGGTTTGGTTTGGGCATGTATGTTCTCATAACGCCACCAACACGGAGGACCAGACGGGGGCGTTCTGCAGTCACAGTGGACCAGCCTGATGGCCCCTTTACTTCTACAGGCACCGAAGCTGATGTCGCTGCAGCCACCCCTTCCCAGCTTTTCCCCGGACGCCTCAGTTACCTGCAGCAGATTTTCATCTTGACCAGGAGACCCTCATCGATGGCATCTATTCAGAAGTGGTTAACCAGGCATTGGCGTCGATTTTAGGCTCAGGAGTTGCAGGACACTGAGCCTCAGGCCCCAACCAAAAACCCGGTTAGACTCTCCGCTTCATTGGGTGCGCATATCCCATTGCTGACTAAGCAACTAATATGGGAAGGGCGTTTTGTTCACTTGTACGAGCTTGTCAATCCCGTCCCCCAAAAAACCCCAGGATGGTTAAGATAAACCCAAGCAATTGCTCTCAATTGGGGAATGAGCTGAAGCTTTTGAGAAATTTGCATCTATTGCATGTGAGCAGGAGCCCCAACTGTCGGGAGGCCTGCTAAAATATATGGCCACAGTAAAACAAATGGCTAAAACCTACGGGGCAGAGGCGTGGCGCCACTACGATGACAACTTTCGGTGGTCAAAGCAGTTTGACCCTAGCCTAACGTGGGGCCATGTTGACCTCATGCTTTACACAGAGGCTTCGCACCTCGCGCTACAGTATGCCCCATAAAACAGCAGAAAACCTCAATAGTTTCCTTGCCATGTGCAAAAGTTGCGGTATTCCCATCAAACAAGAAAAAACTGTCCCTCCCTACACAAAATTAACTGTTCATGGCATTGAGCTTGATTCATTCGCAATGCAGGCAAGACTACCTATGGACAAGGTGCAAAAGTGTGTCGCTCTCCTTACGCATTTTTCTTTGGCTCAGAAGTAATATTAGCAACATGGTCCGGGCATCAGTTGTTGTCTGGTGGCTAGCTGACCACTGGATTGTAGTGCTATCAAGTTTGCCAATCAAACACTATAACATAGCCACAGTTGTAGCCTGGTGGCTAGCTGGGGCTTAAATACTCTTAATTTTGTTTTTAAGGGCCAAACAAAATAAATCAATATTAGCAACATGGTCCAGGCATCAGTTGTAGCCTGGTGGCTAGCTGACCACTGGATTGTAGATCTATCAATTTTGCCAATCAAACACCGTAACAAAGTCACAGTTGTAGCCTGGTGGCTAGCTGGGGCTTAATACTCTTACTTTTGTTAAGGGCCAAAACAAAATTTAGTATTAAAAGCATGATCCACGTCTCAGTTGTAGCCTGGTGGCTAGCTGGAGAATCATTTCCTTGATACTTCCCTGTTGATGGTTTAAACTCCAAATTTGTTTTAGTTGGTCTGTTAACGCAGTTGTAGCCTGGTGGCTAACTTTCGTCAGACTAAAGAGGCTCAGTGATATTTTTCCTCCTGCAACTCAAAACTGCTCCCTCAATTAGCTTCAGTTATTGTTATAATTTTACCATTACACATCTGTCTGTCATGCTCTCTGTGATTGTCTTGTACAATCCAGATATGGATTATTACGTTATTGTCAATTCTATTAGTCTATTACATTGGATACTTTGGGTGGGGGAAGGCAAGCTTGGCTTGCCTTGTGGCCGTATTCTGGCCCCCACCTCGTTGCCAACTCTGGTATTATATTGTATCAATTGTATAACTTACCATGATATGCTAAATATATAGGCATATTTTTAGCACATTGTATTGTATATATTTTTAGTCTGTATTTGATTTAAAATCTGTAATAAAACGTCACTCAAATCATGAGTGACAATATACAACAGCATGATTTATGTTTGATGCAATAACATTGTCAGCAACAGAGCAGCAGTATCCAACGTAGCTAGCATTATTTTTAATTCGTAGATTCTAAAACTAATTCTTGATATGCTGGCAGCAAGCCACGAGCATTAAAATGTATATAGAAATTTAGATATTTATATATACTATATACCTTATATACATATGTATATATATACATACATATATATGTGTATATATATATATATATAAATATATATATTTATTTGTATATATATATATATATATATATATATACACATATATATATATATATATATATATATATATATATATATATATATTATATATATAAATGTATATGGAAAAATAGATATTTTTATATACTATATACCTTAAATACATATGTATATATATATATAAATCTATATACATATATATATATATAATGTGTATACATATATATATATATAAATGTATATATATATATGCATATATATATATCTATATATATATATATATATTTATATTATATATATATATAAATATATATATACATATTTATTTATATATATCTATGCATATATATATATAGGGTATATATACGTATATAGACAGATATATATATATTTATATATATATATATATTATTTGTATATATATATATATGTAAATATAAATTAATTTATGTATACATATATATAGATATATATTTATATAGAAATATAGTATATAGAAATATAGATATTTATATATACTATATACCTTATATACATATGTATATATATACATATATGTATATATATACACATATATATATATACATATATATATATATATATATAGAGAGAGAGAGAGAGAGAGAGAGAGAGAGAGAGAGAGAGAGAGAGAAGAATAAGAGAGAGAGATATGTATATGTAAGTTAATATATAAACACATATATCTATATATACTGTTATGAAGATAAAACTATATTCGTTGAACATCCAACGATTTAATTTGTAACACCAAACCAAACCTGGCTTAATTTCTATTCCACGCATAGTATAATTCATTGAAAATTCAATTCTTACCAGCTGCTTGTTACAGTTTAAAATCTCAGAGAATCAGAACATGGATTACTGAAGCAAGGCAATCATCTAAGCAACTAAGATGCCTCTGAGCAATTCCCTGCTGTTTGTTTATCTTACATATATGCGAGAACATGAAACGTATAAAGCTACTTCCATACGCTAGTTCAGTATAAACACTCACACCAGCAATGTCGTCATATCCAAGGTAACCAGGTCAGACATTTGGTTGTCGTTCTGTACTTTTGTACGATAACTTACATAATTAGGAAGCCGAGATGGTTTAATTCTGCTGCCTGTATCATAAGCTATATAATTCACTAATCGCGAGAACAGTATTTTCACCAATGTTGCGTCAAGTTGTATGTGTCTATCAATCATAAATCTCTAGGGAGGGTCTAACGACGGCTGCAAAATTTGGTGTCAGTAGTTGGTATTAATATTAATATACGACTGCATCGTGTCAGCTAGTATGGTGTTCTATACAGCTATTGAGGTTACTTCAATTGCTTACTAAGAATAGGGGATTGGTCTGGTAATAACCTTCAGTGGGTTTTGTCAAAGGAAAGATTGTAAGGAAATCTTCTGGCAATGTGAAATTCGTAGATTATAACTATTTGTAACCTATACTAGCCCTGCACGGACGTATCGGTTCATTATATTGTCATGATTCCTTGCATACAAAGCCCATGGGCCAATTTATCGGTAGAGGATTATGCATGGTAATGTTCCGAGAATGCAACATATATCTCTTTCAAGCGAATAGATGTAAAGATATGCGCAAACACATGCTTATGATACCAGTCTTTCATAATTTGATATGTTTGTGTCTTATATTTTAAGTACTCGATATTTATTTCTACAAGCGATTAGCATAAGCATCGCGTATGAAATATTTATCTCAGTTGCTTGATAAACAACATATTCTTAACCTATTGACATTCATATAGATGCTACATGATTACTTAATTCAACACAAAACCTGTATTAAACACAACACTTTATCAATATTGAAATATAAGTCAAATCTTTTAACAATGGTGGCGTTCCCAATGATTTGCAATTAACCATTATTAGCCGTATTCATCACTCTGTAAAGCATCGATACCAGATACCACCATATGTTGCTTTATCTTGCGCTTTATGTAGCAATGCGAAAGTATGAGTACTGGAAATAATATTATAAATGCAGTAATTTATCGACTTTATGAGCGATGATGAATGCCTGGGCGCAGATATTAGGGTAAATATGAAACATCTAAGGAAAGAAGCAGAAAACGGTCTTATTAAATAGATATGATATTTAACCGATTGTTGCTACGAGCGTGACCACTCCCGGCATTTACCACATGGTTCCATGGTGATTGGAAATATGGTTAACAGCATCATGTAGCCGGTTCCTGTGGCGTAGAGGAAAACTGCGTCGCCTTTCGACCCACAGAATAATGGTTCGATCCCAAGAGGTCAAAATATGACTGGCTTCCCGTGATTACATTGATCTCGTTAATTGGCGGTCCCGTCTCTGATAGGGAATGCACCCAATCCGGTAGCTCTATAGTATCGTGCTGGATCTTCATCTCTGCGGCGTAGAGTTGCATTGTGCATCTGAACCGAGTGGGAATATCTCGCAGATAATACACTATCGCAATCCTGCATCCTTCTATCTATCATAAAGTTACATTAATTTGGTGCAGGCCAGTATCAGTCTGATAAAGCAACTTTACTTTAGCCTTTACTAAACCTACCAGCAGAGAGCAACAGTTATACACATCCTATTTTCGTTCATTGCTGCGTGTCTGCTTCCTATCTGGAAACTAAACATGCTTGAATGGTAATTGGAAAGTGGCTAAAAAGTCCCATTGTTTTACCATGAAACCTGGTCTGTGACACCTCACGCTTTTGTGTATATATATGCCCTTTATGTAAAACATTCCAGCTACTACCATGCATGCATACACGGGGCAAAGAAATAACAGCAAGGAACGGTCAAATTAGTGAGGTCTTTCCATAGACACAGATGCAGAGCTATCAAAGTACAGTCCCATATTCTCTTAATGTTCGAATGTTGTAGATGGAGGACGTAATTTTAAGATTATTCGATGATATATAAGGCAGGTCATGTAAGTATAAATATGTCTCTGCCACTATAAGTCCAAAGAGAATACAGTTATTGACGATCGTAGTAAAGGGCGTGCGTCAACAAAGCCATATTGCAGCTCCATTTCTGCGTTTGACAATATGCTGCGGAGGAATAACATGAAGATGGATAACATCGAGATCATGTATGGTGCTACCCCGTTATACCCGAGAACAAATGGGATACAAAGCATGTCACTTTGAGATATCTCGTCGACATCACTGCTGCAAGCAGTCAGGTGAAATGAAACTTTGCTTCGGCTTCATTGAATATTGCAACTGTCTCATCGCAGCGACCTTGTGTATTACTAGCGTTTATGGGTATTTCGATGCTGTTGTCCACGCATCCGATGAGTGACAAAGCTGCCCATTCCGCACAGACAAATAATGAATAACTAAGTCAAGCATATAATTTAAATACTTTGAATGTAGCTGAGCTGTGCATACCCTGATGGAGTCATTTGGTCCTTCATACAGAGGCGCTATCCATATATTAACCTTATTGCAATATATATATTTCAAGATGGGCAGCACGGCGCACAGCGTGAAGTTTGTTCCTATGGTGTCAACCTAATAGCACAATTTGGTTACAGTTCTGTTCTTTATTTCATACTGGAAACGCCAGGGGCTTGTGTTAAAGCATCTTATTTAAATGTCACAAACACCACCACCGGTCAGGTTGATTAGGCGAAGATAACATGGTCAACAAGAACTGAGCACCTTTGTTCGTCTTTATTTGGAATTGAAATAGTATTTAACATCCTTTTTATGAATGAGTGGACTGTTTTGGTCGTACGCCAGCCGGAAAATGCAACACCATTTGATGTGTGTTCATAAAGAAAATGTACCATAACATACCCAGTCTATTACCGCTTTTAGGAAGGGTAGGTATATATCAAGCACCATGAGAAGGTTTAATCGTTATTGCGTGCATGGTGGAAACTCAATATTGCAGTTGTGATGTATTTAGAGGGTTATTCATGTCATTGTCGTCGATTAAACTGGTACCGCATTTACTTGTAAGGTTAATGAACCACCTGAAATATTTATCAAACCATGTCTTCTCGGGGTACTAATATCGTCAGTTTTGGTAGTTAACTTTCGTAATTTATGATATCAAAATAACTGCATTATTGTGATAATGATAATTAATAAATATATGCTATCTAAATTACTTTAGAGCATACTTATCAGCTTTTACGAGCTGATTACGGAGGCCCTATTATTACCAAGGCGCTGACTACTGTCATCCATATTCAATTCGCGTAAATTACAGTGCGTATACCGGTTTACGACTATGCATATGACGGATCTTAATTAAGAAAAGGGCATAAACAATGTTATGTTTTAGTACGGGAACATCACTGTGTGAGGCGAACGTTAAGCAATGCTAGGAAGCCACATACTTAGCCAGTGCGACATGGTAGTATGTTTGGATCATTGATATAGCCATGTTAATTTATGGATATAACATTGAATACACAACCAACCTACAATCAAGCAGGCATATGATTTGATAAGATTTCTTAAACATCCCCAGGTACATATAAGCAAATCGATATCGTAGAAGAAATAGGCAAAAAGCTTACGGAAATTTATATTTAGGAGGATATCACGGATCTGCTTATTAAAATTACCAGGCTTTATCATCGCCAGAAATAAACAGCATATATCAACATCCAAGCCATGTTATTGTGTTTATCATTACTAGACCAGATAACCATCTGCACAGCATTCATACCAATCGCAAAAGGAAGCAAAAGTTGTTTTCATATAGACACGAGATATTTGCGATATAAACTGTTGTCACATTTTTAATATCAATCATGCATACATACATACATACATACATACATACATACATACATACATACATACATACATACATACATACATACATACATACATACATACATACATACATACATACATACATACATACATACATACATACATACATACACACATACATACATACATACATACATACATACATACATACATACATACATACATACATACATACATACATACATACATACATACATACATACATACATACATACATACATACATACATACATACATACATACATACATACATACATACATGCATTCATACATGCTTACATACACACAAACATGCAAGCATACATACATCAATACATGCACACATCCATTCTTGCATGTACACATACGTACATGCA
>CM067350.1:64990131-64992631 GCA_034190875.2 Urechis unicinctus
CTGCCAATGCAGATGGAATAAATCAATCTAGTTGAGTTATGGCATTTAGCTGCTGAAATGCCAATATAAATGTTTTGCTCACTCAGACGTTTGGTTGTTTTACTCGGAATGTAACGAGTCACTACGGTGCTGTGCTAGAATTCCACTACAAATGGTTGCGTTGATACACCTCCTCTACCAGTGGTTAATAAACAAAACCAAATAGTGGGCGCAGTACTGCAATCTGAAGCGTATTTTTTTCCCTAATATCAATGTAACTAATCTCTTCAGCGCAAAACTGGAAACGGTTTAAAATCGGCTTCAAACGGCGTCTTTCTGCATAGAAAAATACCAAGCGCGCCTCGATACGAAATTTGAAGCCATAAGTTGCATAATGCATGAAATAAAGCAGCATGAACGCTCGATGCGCGCCTGAGAAGCTGGCTGCAGCGAGCCTCGAACAAATATGTGAGCAACGGGGGATACATTTACTATCTGATGTGAAGGCCCTCTTCTGGTATGTACAGCATATAAACTGTTTGTGTGTCAAGCACAGTGTTTGACATTGCGTTAGAATAGGACGTATATTCATTGCACTGGATATAGATTGCAGCTATTCAAAAGGAGAACTCCCGTTCAAATGCATTAAATCCATAGCGAATTGGTGTAAGTGTCAGTTCACATGGCTTCATAATCCTGTATCACATAAAATGGATTCTGTGCTCCACCTGGTACAACCTACTGCTACAGAAATGTGCAATGTTAGCATACTCCGCTGAAGTACACAAGCCGCATATTATACCACCAATTTCGAACAAGATATATTATGATACAGCAGACGAAAAACCAAATACAATGACACAAAACCACGCAAAGGATTATAACAAGACCAAAACGTGGATAGTGAGCCCATCGTGTTCTTTTTTCTGCTCAATTCAATTGCATTTCCAGTTACCTATATCACAATATATTACTATTGGAATATATTCTTGAAAGTAAAGATCTGGCACAAGCAAACCGGTTTGAAGATGGTTTTATTTGATTATCAGGGTATACAACTGGCTTCGGCACCATACACCATGGTTATGTACGGCTAAAAGCAGCATGTAATGGTGTCGATTAAGTAATTCTAACATCGTATCAGCCACAGAGCGAAAGCTAAATATGCAATAACTGGAAAAGAGGGCGACATGTTTTGGGCAACCGTACACTGCAAATCAAATTAGAATTGTATTGATACACAAAACATTGGTACTATGATGACTCTACTGACCACTCGCAAGTTGATGACCAAAAAACAAATCATACTTGGTTTGTTTGATTCAATTGTGTTTCCGAGGACGAAATGCTGCATTGCGAAGTGCGGCTTTGCATGCGACTATACTATGCGATGGCTGGTTAAATACATAACTTAAATAAGCCAAGTACGTTATCTTATTTGGGTTGCATCACAAGCACTTGGAAGATAAAACTTATGACGCAATGATATAGCAGGACAAACTCTAAATATCACAATCGACGTCGTCGTTGTGAACAAATGGTGCTTGCATTCGCTAACACAGTAAATAAGCACTAGGCAGAATAACCAAAAAGCATTTCCTAAGCGATATCTAATACGCTGTCATTCTAGTATATTGACATGTAAGCACTAACCATAGTAAGGGCCCATCACACAGAAAAGTAAAATTAGGGGTGGATTGTTTGGAAGGGATAAATAATTTATAAATGTAGCCGGATGTTGTTTCGTTTCATAAAAGCAAGAATGTCTATTTCGCCTTCGCAAGCATCTAATATAATTGAATCCCATTGGATCATTCGCATATACAGGAGCACCATATTCGTTTGAAAGGAAGATATTGATGAAACACTTTGCAAGAGTTATCTGACAGTTGGTTTGAATGAGCCTAAAAACTTAGAATAGAGCAAGGAGTACTATATTTATGAATTAACTTTAAATACTTTCCTCTAAATATATGATCGCATATTATACCTACTGCTTTGTTAACAGAAGACGAGTATAGACTCATGAATGCATGGAACGTTTTCTAGCCATTGACAGCTATCAAATGCACGTAATCAGTTTGAACAAGGCGACATCATAAGATGTCGAGCCATGTTGCTACACATGACATGTATATGTGTATAATCGATGGAGCCGTAGAAAAAAGCAATAAGCAAGCTGACAGCGGGTTCAATTTAGAAATTTGGCAGACTGGAAGGACAAGACGACAAAGCTGCTACTATAACCATACTAGTTATCATATTACTCATTAAAACTTCCTTTGTTGACGCTAAGTTAGTGACACCAGGGTGCTGCCAAGACCCTAGTATTGTTAACGTCGACTGGTAATTACGTCTAACGTTTTTCTCATGTCAGGTATCATAAAGATATTGTTGCGTCTTTCTATTGATTACCATTACTCCTGATGTCGGGCTGCAACAGAATAGAGAAGTGGCTAGCTTAGCTAATAACATTTTTGGTGCAATGTGTATGAGCAACACGTAGGCGAGCTCAACGAAT
>CM067350.1:64995131-65012631 GCA_034190875.2 Urechis unicinctus
ATCTACTAATAAATGCAATCTTTGTTATCTCCTTGGCATGTCTCGCAATGACAGTGAGAAGGGCCCAGCGATGCATATCTTTGACGACTCTGTGAAATGAAGTTATAACGCTTGGTAAAACTCCCGACATTTGAGTGAAGCTCCGTAAACTCATTCGACGCTTCATTTGTTGATATCTAAGAAGAATATATGGCACAATTCATGCTGTGTTGGACTCATGTAGAATGGTGCTATCTGTTTGGTAAACTCTCATTTTCCATTAGACACGCAATTGGCATCTAATATGCACATGTAAAGGATTGAGATTAGTTGGCACTTGTTATTCGTTAACCGTTGTAATATGGAGTAAATTACGTTATAAACATCACAAAAAGAAAATATTATCCAATTACTGCAGTATGTAAGCCTCTGAGACAGACCCTCGCGATAAAAGCCTGATTTAACTGGGTATAGATTAACTGGTGCACGACATAGGTGTCAGCATAATCGGGCTTCGTGTTGTTTCATGAGCTATGAAGTAACGAAGCTTACGTCATATAAGTGATAGAAGCAGCATGCTGTAAGATAGGTCTGCATACATGATGAGGCGGAACTTACTTAGCATTTGTATCAAGACCAATATTAATCTAGCACATCCACGGCTGCAATATCATGGATGATTTCGTCCCCGACTCCATCTCTAACTGACAAGCTATTATTTGCTCATTGCATTGCCTCGGTTGTGGATAATTAAATGTTCAGTTTGTTCACCGGTCTATATGTCACGATTATCTGATTGTAGAGCCTCTGTTTTATGTCCCCCAGCTCTCTTACATATCAAATACCATACTTGTCAACCAATGCTGATGATGCCAGGTCTTCTATCATGATGGTGCTTTACAATCATCATCACAATGTTAAAGAAGAGCGCGAATGCACAGTTTACGAACAACAAACAAAATATGTGCAATAGTAAGCATTTAAGAAGTTCAGTGCCCAGTGGCAAACATTCATCCACAATTAGACTGAATTACTATAGCAGGTGCGGCGTCAAAGAATACTGGTTTTGTTTCCTTATCTTCCATGCACGGGTCAATTCTTGAACATATCCAAGCGTCGTGGTGGGTCGGCAAAGAAACTGATTTAAATGTTGCCGGAAAACATGATACTGTGATCCATTTTGCGCCATTAATTATTATTATGCATTTCAATAGTGGTGATTTGTTATGTTATTAGAGTACCAGGTGATGTTATTATTACAAATAACATGGCAAGAGTGACACTACTCAGGTACTGATGACTACGCTGACAGTCATGAACATAAATACACCTGTGTCTAAAAACATGATTATTAACAAAATTCGTGTTCTTTCTTTACAATGCGCAAATTTGTATCATATTCATGACAGTTTATGCACTTAACGGGAATATATGAATAAGGGGTTTGCGTTCGATGTCTTGGAATCGAATCAATTTACATTCCCTTGGATAAGACCGGCGTAAGTCAGTTCCACGAATCCAATGCTCGACTTTTCTCGCTTGTAGGGGCACAATTATTTAATGATTGGCGTTAACGCACGCCAAGTATGTGGCCCAATGATCGGAGCCTGATTGAGGCTCATACCTCGTCCACAATTGCCACAAGAATTGCTATGCTGTTGTTGCCGTTGGTCGTGATGGCGGTGATGTGTCTGCCGACGAGATTTTCTGTGCTTTACGTGGTGCTGCTTTTTCTGTGGTGCACCTGGGCGAGGACTGGGTTATGATATGGTTAGAACGGGGGTCATTCGATCGTTGAGCGTTGGCTGCCTTAAATCTAATTCAGACAAGTGACCGGTAGAGTAACCTTTGAGCCATAGTGTATTATTGATGCTCGCTATAACATTGTCCTCTCATAGACTTGTACCGAATAAAGAACACTATGTAATTTAAATCAACATCAGAAGAGATTGGTTTGCAAAAACGCAAAAGCACTTATTAATGACCTCGCTGACGTTTCGACACTCTTTTGTGTAATCTAATTACTCTATGTGAGGTAATAACGAATATTTTAGGGAGCCAAAGGTCCGGTTTTTGCAAAACGTGACATATCATAAAACCCATTAAACCGATCTAATTACTCTATGTGAGGTAATAACGAATATTTTAGGGAGCCAAAGGTCCGGTTTTTGCAAAACGTGACATATCAGTCGTTTTTATTTGGTGGTTGTCTCCAAGAAATCTTCGCTTAGACTGGTAGAGAACTATTCCTCGGCATGCCATCAGAGGTATACTGTACAGAGTGTGACACGTGTTGTTCGATTTTATTATCAATCATTTACAATGCGAACGAATGAAAATTTTCTATCCATTTCGCTTCTTCTGCTTTACTTTCATCATCTTCAAATTCACGTAAACCATATGGTGACGATGACAATTTAAGTATTTAGACTAACCAAGTGAATTTGCTTTTCACACGCATCTGCCATAATCCACCCGCCACCTGACTGAGTTCGTGTTACTTTACGTCTTCAGTGTTGACTGTTGTCGCGTTATTAGATATAGCCTTGATAACGTGCCACATTAATGTTTGCTATTGTTGCGAAGCAATGAACCGCGTACATCTGCTGAATCACTTTGACATAGACGGGATAACATATCATATGGCCACCTCTCGGATCTGTACATTCAGCACTGCGACATCAATCATTGGAGCCAATTCTATCATGGCTGATTGATGAAACCTGAATCTGTAATTACTTCCGATCCCAGCCGCATAGACCGTGAAACCTTACAAAGCACTTTTCTGTAATCTAGACCGAAGGGTCTTTGGATGTAAAACAGACTGAAATATATGCAAATTTTAGATAGTGCCTATACTTTAAAATACTAGGCACTTGAATTACCCTAAGCTCACTAGTAAGACGTTGCACCTTAAAACCCTGACTGACCACAATAAAATTGCTCAACGCACCATGCCAATCTCACTTCAAACTTTACCCAGTACAAATGCGATGGCAAAAAAAGTAAATATTGCTTCATCTTTGACCTTATATAAGCTACTGCATCATGTCCTGCACATAAAACGGTATGATGTAATTAAGAAATTGTCAACAATATGCCTTTGCATCTGAATGCATCAACACACCCTTACTAAATTGACGCACGAAAACATGATCTCCCGGCGCCATCACTTAGATAGGTTTCCAAAGATTGAATTCAATACATTCGATAATTCTTGCAACTAAATATAAAGAATCTAGATTGTGAAGGGAACGCTCCAAGACCAAATGATATTTTAACGACCCCTGGTTATGGTATATAGATGTAGATTACATTTGGTCGCTATGATATGCAGATATGGTTACTCGAAAGCTCCGCTTATCTTGACATTTGCAATTCACCAAAAGTCATACTTGTATGTCGATTAACATAAACATATCCTATTCCATAATAATATATACGCCCCTCAGTCATTGGGAGTTGCATATATAAAACAATTTCGTGTGTAGTTACTAACATTGTGACAAAAGGTTAGTGTTTCGAAATATGTTATGATATGTACATATCCTTTGCCATAGTAGATCATGGATCGGGGAATCATAATCTTATACAACAGACATATTATTTGCCGTCTGATGTGGGAGATATATTCCATACGAAATCGCACTGTCGATTTCTGTATGGCTTTGTAATATTCAACTCGGTGTCATTCTTTGGGATAACTCACGATAGAGGATGGAAAACACTACTCGAGTATATTGACGCCAGGATGAGCTTTAACTGCTGCGTGTTGGATGGCCATAAAAACCCTCACCAATGAGTTCGTCAGACTTAATGACTTTTTGTCATGCAGGAAGCAATGACAGACTACTTACATTGCTATTTAAGGCATCATCTATCATATAAGAGGAAGCTTCACAACTATATGCCATAAAAAAAGAATTACCTATGCCACTACGTGCCCTTTAAGGTGGTTGACCAGCCGCAGCTGACACCTATTGGGCATTATATAGTCAGTTCAGTAGCCACACGAGGTCAATTCATCAATCTAACTGATAATATTTTGCCGTCATGACCTGCACAATAGATAACAGATTGACGTTGCATTGACCGCGCAGAGCAGGTAATTGCAAATGCCAACCATTACAGTTGCGGATAAGGAAATCAAATTTACAGACACCTGACTAAAACAGAAGATATGTGTTATCAAACGCTGTTGTCCATTGGTTGACATCGTCCGAGTAATATAAACTCCTCGCGATAGAAGCGCAGATTGCGACTGAATTAGGTCTCGATTATTTTCATTAATCCAGGACGCCATTGAGTGTGAATGATCACCATCGAATGCTACGTGCGATCAATAGCCGCATCAAAGGATGTGACTTCAGAAATAAAGGTCTTATGTGATTTACTTTCACTCAAGAGGGAATGAGTTACGCGCGAAAACCACTGAATGCTGAACGTGATCTGCGTGCTCTATGAATGGATGCGACTAAATAAATCTTCAGTCCAGGAAGTCATTACATAAAGCGCGACAGGCATTGAATGCTTTAGGCGGTCAGCATGCCATATCACAGGGTGCAACACAATTCTAGTTACTAACTTCCTTACATATATGTTACGAGAAGAAGGCATTTGGTGTAATCAATCATTTCGCAAATAGTCAGCTGGAGGATATTATAATGCGTCCCATATCGCACATATATTTCTACAGCATGAGGTCAGCGCAACACCCGTCAAAATGTCGGTTATATTCCTCACAGGCGAGACCTCGTGCCCGATTGTGACTGTCAAAATACCAATCGTTGTGGCAATCAGCAGTCAAGTGAATCAGCAACTTCACAGCAACAGTTTACCAGGGCACTTCACATGTGCTGCCCGACGTGAGCAATCCTCAAAATGTAAGCTTGCGATTGACCTCAGCTGACCTACGTGAGCCTCGCCTCCACAACATCTCATTATGTCGGAAGCTGTCGGTTCTAAATGTTGGTATTAAAATATATTATATATTTTTGGGCAAATATTCCATGGAAACACTGTATTGTGATTAACATACTGGGATGAGGTGATACAGATATACGCGCTAATATGTCATAAAACACAACCACGCAAAGGGTTATTATAAGAATAAAAATCTCATCATAACGCTGCAATCTGTCATTTTGTATTTGATCGTAATGGGAGATATTTTCAATCAAATCTTTTACCGGGCGAGGATCGCATAATTACCACTAACCTGCCTTGCACGGACACATTAATGTCCTCTTGAGGAATCAGCTCTTTACGGTATAACATTTTAGGGCAGTTTTGGAGTAACAGGATAGTGCATTCGTATTAGCATTGTGCCGTACAGTCTAATAAATTCAATGGGCGTATTCGCAAAGACAACAAATGCGAGCGACGATGAAACATGGGCGCCATCTGCTGTCTATTGCTTCCGATAATCTATGGAAAGGACTGTTGAGTGACGGCGTGTATTGCATATTATTCACGAGCAGTCTAATAACATACCCGTCCGATGGCAAACACATCGCGATCCACCAGTATTATCAGTTAATCAGTCATGATAATTGTCGAGTGTTCAGTGTGTCCATCGTCAAATTGCGCGAAACTTTGGATTAATTCAGTCGGCTTATTTTTTTGTATTACTTGTATAAATCACAGGATTCTACTGTTAATGCAAATAAAATCAGCATTTTGTTTTATGTCAAAAGCACAAGAATTGCAATGCTACAAATAGCCAGGCACAAGCTGATGAAAAACAAATATAAGTTCTAAAAAATTATACTGGGGTTTATTCGATTCTACCCCCGTTCTGTTGAGAAAAGTGCAATTACACCGCATTGCCTCACTGATGTCTCTTATAAGTCGAAGTGCGGCTTCGTATGTGATTATACGATGCATTGCGATGGCTGGTCCTACGCATATCTTGAATAAACCAAATATGCCATTTTATGAGGGTTGCACCACAGGCACTTGGAATAAGCATGTATGTTTGGCAAATAATGCTGTCTCTCTGCAATTAAGCTGTTCGAAGATAATATTTGCGACGTACTGATATCAACAAGCAGGACTGATTGTAGTTGAATTAACTTTAAGATCAATTTTACCTTCGTCAGCATGAAACAGTGGATAAGAAAGGCGAGCCTCAGCCCATCACTCGAAGCTGGGCATCACACCTCCTGTCATCAAGCAAGCCGGCACGGGAGCAAATAAGGATATTCTCCTTATGCAATGTTTGCTGTTATGTATCCTGATACCTCAGGACATGGATCCATACTTAAACCGTGAATGCCACCACCATTCACACCTATGGTAAAATTGACATTCCCGTATGAGGCGATCATTCAAGATGGCTAGACTGTACATTCTTTGTATGTGACACGACTGAGGCAGCAATATTGTCGTGTGGTGCCTTTAAGAGAAGTGGCATCATCAGTGTCAAGGACTGTCGCAATACATCTATTTTGAAAGGGAACGACAAATCTCAGTTGCACAAAAAACACCACGGGACTCCAATAGCTGTATCGAGAATAATTTGAGGGGAATGGTAATGTGAGGTGAATATCACATCGAACGGTGACAAGATGCATAGTCTGTGATAGTACCTTCATGCAAGTACCCCATCAATCTCAACGAGGGAATAATACAGAAACTCAATTAGATGGGAACGATTAGAGTCAATACTTAGTGTGAATGTGATGAAACATCGGAGTGGATTCACGCAGTGGCATTAACGCAGAAAGCCAGCGGTGAGATCCGTGTGTCTCAAAGCACCTCAACGCATCGATCAAGCGGACTTACCACAAAGCACCAATGTTGGATGAGCTGACCCATTGCAAGTTTGTGCGACTGCCCTTCGGACTCTCTATGTCCCACGATGTATTTCAAGCCCGTATAGGCATTGTGTTAGCCGAATCCATGAAGGTCCCATGGAAATAAACAAATCACATGTTCGAGCTATGGAATGCTTGTTTAGGCCTGAACTAGTGTCGCTCATTATTTCGGAGCATATAGGCGACTGCTCTATTTACCAGACCAAGTTGCGCAGCCAAGCAAAGGAAGGAAATTATGACTCACGATCTACCTTGTGCCCCTTGACAATGTTCTGGCAACAGGCTGGTTTGACCTTGACGGAAAAACATACATACAGGTGAAGCACCAGTGTTAAGACTATGGACACTAGTGTTAAGACTATGGACAATGAGCCAGATCTTCAGACGTGATAAAACAGTTAGGGGAAATGTTTAGTGTCCATGGTTCATGCCAGCGCTTATACAGTGACAATGGACCGCACTAGGCTTCTGCTTCAAACAATTCGCAAGAGAGTGAGATATGCAGCACGTTACAAGCACCCCTGATTACCTACAGTCTACTGGTTTTATTGAACGGTTGGTAAGGAAAATGAAGCAGCTGCCATAATAGGCCAATGCGTCGGCAGTAAGCCAAATAAAGGGGTGAGCTGGTCTATCGCATCCCAGCTGATTTGATGTTTCATCGCAAGATGCTCAACAACATGCCCTCAAAGTTAGTATTGAATAACGAGGACATCGACTACATGAAAATGCAGACAACAAGTTTTCAGGACGATATAACTAGGTATAACAAAAGCACAGGCCACGAGCTCAGTGAATTGTTGCCTGGAGGGAACGTCTTGATGTTAGATGACAACAATTGCTTTTCCTGCTACAATTAAGTCCGAAACCGAGGAGTCTTGCTCGTACCTCATTTGCACCCTAGCGGAAACAAATGTTTCTTCGAGAACACTCTGCAAAAGTTGGCGACAAGTTCACATTCCGTTATGCCCTGACATTCCTAGTATTACGGTATCCGCCATACCTACAGAGACAACAACGAAACAGGTTCATTTTTAGGAAGGACGAAACATCATAATGCCACCCTCATCTTGAACAAAGCCTCAGGTAAACATTGACCTCCGCCTTCAGATAATACCCGTTATTTAGGTCACGTTATAGTCAAACTTCGACTTACAAGCACGTCACGTTTAATTCATAATTTGTGTCACGTGATTACAACGTGAATTCCCAGAAATTTAAACAATTTTGTAGCCATTGATGACAAACAACGAAATCCAGAACAAAGAGTCAGAGCCTCTCAGCCAATCAGACTCGAGAAAAAGCTCGGTCTTGAGTAATTTCCGTCTCGGCAGCCTATTGTACACCGTGTGAAGCTGCCCTTGATTATCTCGTGCAGGTGCCTAATTCAAGTGCTCCTTCATTCGCCCATGACTTCGTTGTGTAGAAAATTATCACAACCAATCTGTGAAACGTCGTTCGGTTAGGGGGAGGGTTATGTGAGCTCGTCTCAGGGAATTCCTGTTGTGGACAAATCGCGTTCCATCAGTTATAATGCGTGGTCTACCGACAGATGAGAGACACCAACATTGTATGTTAGATCGGTAAACAAGTTATCAGCAATCACAATTGATATTTCGGGAATGTGACAATATCTCGAGAATGCTGAACATGACTTAGAAGCCCCCAAGCTGTGCAATAACAGTTTTCTCTACTAACCAGAAGTCGACCTAGCGGGTCCGGTGTTCTTTCTTTTCGTCATTCGTCGCCTATGTTACAACCTTCATTGTACAATGTACAACATCAGAATTCAAAGTTACCTCGTGATGTGATATTGACAGGTAAAAAACACTAATGTGTGAAAAACATGTATTATCACGTCCAAAGATATCATCCACGCAAATTATGATTGAAGAAACGTCCTTCTGATGAGAATGATAAAGGTCATAATCATATAAGGTCACAATCTCATAAATTTGTTTGCATCACTTGAACAAGACCATGAATCATAATTTGATAGTCGAGTACCCCTGCCAGTGCATTCAATGATCGGATGGGATGCAAAATAAGCCAGAAATACATTAGGCCACCGAATCCGGGTCAACGGGAGGTGAAAGAGAAACATACACAACCTGCAACGGCTTACAACAACTGAGATAGTTGTAATATAATGGTGAATGAATTGTATTTAGTAATTGAAAGGAGCTGCTTAATCAGTTCGAATTATACATCTAAACCTGATGAACTTGATCGATATTCAGCCTCAGAATATGCCGCGCGCTTATTCATTGCTCGCTAGTTATGCCATTGGGCTTTGTCCTCCCACGACTTTCGTGATCCGACTTAACCTGTGTTCGGAAACTCGTCGACAGCAAGTATAAATAATGCGTTTATATATCGTCTGTTTGACGACGCATGTTCGATGGAATAACAAGTTTCCACGACAAATGCTGTGTATAAACATATTTGCAGGTTACACATCCTTTGTACGTCTGTTAATATACTCGGACTGGGTAGTGCTATTTATATTCAATATAAGAACATAATGATTGGTCCATGATTGCGATAATATTAGTAACATAAATTGCGCCATAACAGAAAGGATGTTAACGATACGCGATGGTTGATGATTCTTTACAATTAAATTACATATCCTGGGATTGATTATAGTTCCTAAGAAATAATATCGCTGCAAATGTACAAGCATTGTGCAAGCAGAACATCTTGTATCTGACTAAGCTAATAAATGATGTTGCCTGCTACCGTAATGCCGTACATTGACGAAACACGTCATCTCTTGGGCTGGTAATCATATCAGCACAGGTAGTTTACTATGCCAAATATCTGAGAGATAAGCTTCCCTATGATCGGTAACTGGTGGGTATGAAATAGATTAGCCGAAGTTATATCACGGATTTAAACCAGCAAAGCTTTCTATGACCCTGGCTTTGTTCTTGGCAGATTGTGTTACAGCGTTGATACCCATCTCGATGAAAACATTTTTACCCCACTATTTATGCGCGCGATGCAAACATAATCACCCGATCAATTTACGGTCGGTCACATTCACTGCGGGCATCAAACCAATTTCCTTGTCACCTTAACTGCATTTGCCTTATACTTTGCTTTAGGCTACTCCCGTTTGCATAACTTATTGATTGTGCAATAAACCGTAGTGATTCTTCCAAGATCTGTCGTCTATTTATTGTGAGATAGCCACCCCGGAATGTAAAATATCTGAAGCAAACTCTTCCAGTTAATGTATCGGTTTCCAAGCTATGATCTGTGTAAATCAATCAAATAACTGCGATTGTTTGGTAATAGAAATGGATATATTAAGCCTCCTCTTGTACGTAAAACATGCTGTTAGGATCATATAAAGAGACTAAATGTCAGTGCTTACATATGTAAGCAAACAGGCAATACAATATGAAAAGGAACCCAAGTCATCAAGCTGTCAACTTTGGTAATCAGTTAATGTCATTGAGTATGCCTGTCAGATTACTTGATTTGATTGCAACGTGCAATACGCCTAACTCATTTCACATCTGTTTTCTGTTAATTAAATGGGAACAGAATATATATATTGTCTTGTACAATCAATCCATTTTTTACAGATATTAGAAGACTATTCTCTATAATTTAACAAGCAGCTTTTTTTTTTCAGTGGGAGTTACTAATACTATTGAATATATTTTGGACAACACAAAAAGCGAAGCTAAAGTTTATATTGTAGTTGAGTTTGCGATACGGTTAATATGTGTTGGTCTATATGACGGAAAGTTATGAGGAAGGTTAGACTGTTACAATTAAATGGTCAATATTTTCACAAATATTGTGGCTTCTGCGTATTAGGAGTCGGAGGCATAATACAATGTTTCATGCGACAGAAGCTTGTCATTCTTAGAAGTTGGTGGGGCGGGTACACATTTAAAACGAATGATTTTTGATTGGTTAGAAGAAGTAAGTTGAGTGATGTTATTGCGGTCTAATTCAAGAGACACAAAGTGAGCATTGGTGCGACCACGCTACAGACATTATCGTGGTAATACTGAGACCGATCGAACTGTTACTCTACCACGAATATTGCTGCTGCATATCGATTAAAGCTACTCACATGTTAGCAGCGCAAATGCATTATTTGGTCTTATTGTGCGATTGTCAGGATTGCATTCATTTATCTCACTTTGTTTCAATGTGCACGGTTTGTATGGATGATACATCTACTGGCTTCCATTCAGTTCATTTAATCGCACACATGAGAATGATATATTGTAGGTTTTGAACTGCTGCATACTCGCAAGTTACGTTTACAGCATTGGCAGCTTTATCATAATGTATCGCAAGTTCGACGCGCATCATCCTAACAGTGTATGTATAAATATACATGAGATATTTTGAAGCTTTTCGTTTCACACTTGGACTGTTTTACTGCAGATTGTACCCATGAGATATAACTGCCAAGCTACTGATGGCCACGGTGCATGCTGGGAAAATAACACACACATCCCTTCCACATCCCTTTCTGAGGCATTGATAACTTTCCATTGTTTTTGGTTCCTTGGATCATATGACAATAAAAATGGTAATGGATTATGCAGATGTCAAAGACCCAGCGTATCGAATGAACGAAGGCAGCTGTAGCAAGTCGACGTTACACCACACCATGTTGTGCAAACGATCGCTATTCGGAAATGATCAAAAGCACACTGACAGGTGCCCCTATTAAGGCTTTCGGCTGACTTGACAGACACGACGAAAAATGATATTGGCTTACTAACATTCATACTGTGCATTCTATCAGAAAGGGAATCAGTGATACCAGAGAGCTGCATAGACCCTAATGTTCTTTTATCACTAGAAAGTAACACATTTGCGATAATGTTTGATGCTGCTTTTAGAAATGGAATCAACAGTTATATATGATGTTTCGCAGTATTTGTCGTTTACTTGTAAATTACTATATTGAGATAAGTTGTGAAATGAGCATGACAGTGGTCATAACGGTATATATATATATATATATATATATATATATATATATATATATATATATATATACATATATATATATATATATATATATATATATATATATATATATATATATCTATATATATATACATATATATATATACGCATATATATGTTTATCTAATCATACATATATATATATATAAAATACATTCATATATATGTATTTATATATATATATACATGTATATATTAATATCTATAGATATATATATATATATATATATATATATATATATGCATATATATGCATATGTATGAATATGCTTAAATATATGTTTGTGTAATATATACATGTTTATATACATATATATATATATATATATATATATATATATATATATATATATATATATATATGTATATATATATATATATGCATATGTATATCTATATATATATATATATATTACACAAACATATATATATATTCATATATATATATAGATATATATATATATATATATATATATATATATATGTATATATATATACATGTATATATATATGTATACGTATATATATTTTTATATACATATATATATATATATTACTTATATATCTCTATTTATATATATATAAATGAATACATATCAATGTATTTATGTATTAATAAATATATAAATAGATAAGCATATATATATATATATATATATATATATATATATATATATATATATATATATATATATATATATATATATATATATATATATATACGTATTTCCACAGTGATAATGGATTTTCGTGAAGATGCTTATGACTGACACTTAAGCAAAGAGCTTGTATGGGAAGCATGCAATGTCTTGTTAGGCAGCTATTTAGCTAAGAGAGCATGCCGGTGATTCTTACGTGCTAACTTATGGGGATTTCTGGTACATGACGTCGATATATTGATCGCGTCAAAAAAAGCATAAAACACTGACTGGTTGTCATTAATTGAGTCAATTGGGTACCAGTGTTATATCTATGTACGATCTAAAGCCACAGCATGGACAAGAAAAAAGCGCAATTTACTTCTGGTTCCAATTGAATTCCAGGCTATATCTGTGCATCAGGCGTTAGTTCTTATTCCGATTTAGCACCAGGCTGTATAAGCGACAATGAAAATAAGACAAATATGCTATGTTCCAACTTATTACCAGATTTTATGACAGGAAGATGGATGCTGGCAGCATACACAAGACACAAATTTGTGGAAGCAAACAATTAGTTGCAGCAAGATTTGCTAGTATATCAACGGCTAACACAGTACAAATCTCGTGGATAGCAGCATCTAATAATGAAATCACCATAAATCTTCATTCACAGTGAGGGACTACGGGGTTGGGTGAACGGCCCATGTAGTGTATCAACTGAATTCATAAAATACCATCTTATGCTAGATCATAGATTCCTTTATGCAGCTTTACTCAAATTTATGTGGGGCGCCGTAGAAGAAGTCAATAATATAACTATGTATGCTAAATATCGGGAGCTGATTGAAGTTTACCTGATACACTGCCTTCAAGGCTGAAACAGCCTTAGAGGCAACAAGTTGAATAATTAACTGCCCAAAGCCAGTTGTATGCACGGACGGAGCTTCATTTGAGGTCACTTTTCGTGCTGAATGTGCATTACAAATCAAAAAGTCAAAGTGGATGTAGCTTTAGGTAACAGTTTGGATTAGGGTGTGTGTTCACTCGTGGGGCTAGGGGGCAGCACATGTCAGAAGTTATTTTTTACAAAGAATACCTGGTAATATACACTATAGTAGTGTCAAGAAGCGCATTTAGTGTATTCTGCATTATGTATTGATGCGATCAAATCAGCTTTATTTCTGTTATTACTACTTACACGAATGTGATCTAAAGTTTCAACGCTATTTTCGTTTATTTGACTTGACACTCTTCAGATGCAGCCTGCAAAGCTATCCGAGTCCGTACTCTCAAATTCTGGGTGTGGCTAAAAACCCGTAGCTTGTCTGAACAAACAACAAAAGTGATAAAACTCCTTTGCGCTTGTGTTTCCTGTCATGGACAGCGTCATTTATTACAGTCTGATGTCTCTATCTCAATTTACGCAGCTCTGCTTGTGTAGCTGCTTATGAACAGCAATCTCACACGCGGCATAGCAATAGAGCACTTGATAATCAAAGTTATTTTGTATCTTTATCCCAAGAATCAAAATTATTGCGTATTCATCAATGACTGTGCATCCTGTTGAGGATGAAATGCTTGACACCATCTTTATCTTCATAAGAACCTGGATGTGCTGTAAATAACGTAGCAGTAAAGCCGTTAACGAACGAATGCCGTTCAGCGGTAGCTGACCAGGTACTATTCATTATAGTCCTAGCCACCAAGCGCTCGTCATCTCTTCCAATCTCTTATATATAAGCCATAGGCAACCCTCATGGAGTGTTTCAAGTATATCCTCCCCCCATGTTTCAGTAGTTAATCAAGCAACGTTACTGAATTCAGTAGCGTTGCTTGATTGAGACGCCCTATGGGACGTTTGAGCTTGTTCTATATAGACATTGCTTAGACAAGCCCTATCCCCAGCCGAGCCACTGGACATTTGCCGATGGCTGAACATCGTCTTTGCTATCATTCATTATGAAACAATAACCCCATTTGCACTCCATGAAAATAACGCCCGCTGGTATGTTCTTCTTTGCAGTCTAACCTTGGTGCACCAAGCACCTCTTGATCATAAACAAACAGCCAAAGGATCAAACGATATCGCTGCTTGTGATGATTAATTAGAACATGCGGATATTAGTACTCATAGAAGACATGGTATGATAAATCTTTAAGGTAGTTCATAAGCCTTACAAATCAAGGTGGCACCGATTGAATTGACGACAATGACATGAATAACCCTATTAATCTATCACAACTGCAATATTACAGATTTAAACTAACACCATGCACGCAATAACGATTAAGACCTTCTCAGGATGCTCGATATATACCTACCCTTCCTAAAAGCTGCAACAAACTGGGGATGTTATGGTACATTGTCTTTTTGACGACACATCATATGGTGTTGCATTCTCCAGCTGGCGTAAGACCAAAACAGTCCACTCATTTTTAAGAAGGATGTCTATTTGTTAAATACTATTTCAATTCTTAATAAAGACGAACAAAGGTGCTCAGTTCTGTTGACCATGTTGTCTTCGCCTAATCAACTCGCCCGGTAGTGGTGTTTGTGACATTAAATGAGATGCTGTATTACGAGAAATAGAGAACAGTACAGTAATAAAATTGTGCTATTAGGTTGACACTAAAGGGACAAACTTCACGCTGTGTGCCGTGCAGCCCCTCTTGAAATATATCGAGCCAGCCATGCAGTAAGGTTAATATATGGATAGCGCCTCTGTATTAAGGACCAAATGACTCCATCAGGGTATGCGCACAGCTTAGCTACATTCAAAGTATTTAAATTATATGCTTGACTTAGCTATTCATTATTCATCTGTGCGGAATGGGCAGGTTTGTCACTCATCGGATGCGTGGACAACTGCATCGAAATACCCATAAACGCTAGTCATGCACAAGGTCGCTGCGATGAGACTGTTACAATATTCAATGAAGCCGAAGCAAAGGTCCATTTCACCTGATTGCTTGCAGCAGTGATGTCGACGAGATATCTCAAAGTGACATGCTATCGATGCTTTGTATCCCATTTGTTCTCGTGTATAACGGGGTAGCACCATACATAATCTCGATGTTATCCAATCTTCATGTTATTCCTCTCGCAGCATATTGTCAAACGCAGAAATGGAGCTGCAATATGGCTTTGTTGACGCGCGCCCTTTATTACGATCGTCAATAACTGTATTCTCTTTGGACTTATAGTGGCAGAGACATCTTTATACTTACATGACTTGCCTTATATATCAAAGAATTCTCTTAAAATTACGTCCGCCATCTACAACATTCGAACATTAACGGGAATAAGGGATTGTGCTTTGATTGCCCCACATATGTGTCAATGGAAAGATCTCGCTAATTTTACCTTTCCTTGCTGTTATTTCTTTGCCCCATTTATGCATACATGGTAGTAGCTGGAATGTTTTACATAAAGGGTATATATATACATGAAAGCGTGCGGTGTCAGAGACCAGGTTTCATGGTGAAACAATGGGACTTTTTAACCACTTTCCAATTACCATTCAAGCATGTTTGGTTTCCCAAATAGGAACCAGACACGCAACAATGAACAAAAATAGGATGTGTATAACTGCTCTCTGCTGGTAGGTTTGGTAAAGGCGTAAATGAAGTTGCTTTATCAGACTGACCGAATTAATGTAACTATATGATAGATAGATGGATGTAGGATTGCGATGGTGTATTATCTGCGAGCTATTCCTTCTCGGAATTGAGTCAGATGCACAATGCAACTCTTAAGTCAACTCTACTGCATGTGATCCTATTTGATCGTGATGAGTAAGCACTAGAGCCAATCACGTGATTTACTGGATTACAACAAGCAATATTTTACCCAAATCGAATACACGACGCTGGGCAGACGACTGCACTGTAGGTCACACGTCTGGTTGGACCAACAAAGCCAGAAATGATGTCCAAAAGGACTGGCTTTTGTACAATTCATTAAAGTAATGAAGGAACAGAAATGCGTGTGTATGACAGTTTTGGAAGATAGTTGATTTGGCCTGGTTATGTAGTTGTTGTCTATAAACAACTCTCATTTATTGCCCGATTAAACATATACCTAGTCAATACCCAATGGTGCTTGCATTGAGATCTTTAACCTATGTAAGAATACGAAACATTCATAATATAATACTACGCTGGGTGAATATGTTCCATATGTACATGATTTTAAATAGTTATGGAATTTGTGGTGTTTTTCGTCACTTTCAGTATGGATGATAGTGATGCTTGGGCGCCTACTTGTCACGAACCCGTTGCCCTTGATCGGGCTACGAAACAAACCTACGGGTGTATTCCCTTTCAGAGATGGGACCGCCAATTAACGAGATCAACGTAATTACGGGAAGCCTGTCAGATATTGGCCCCTTGGGATCGAACCCTTATTCTGTGTGTCGAAAGGCGACGCAGTTTTCCTCTACGCCCCAGGAACCGGCTACATGATGCTGTAAACCATATTTCCGATCAACATGTTAAGTATGTGGTAATGCTGTTGATAGCTGTTTTAAATTGCCCATGGCAAAAATGACAATCGATTTCATTTAACGTTCTTGTTCATAAGTCATCAGGGTTAAGATACTAGTGACTGGGCCTTAATTCTTGTACAGTCATGGTTACGCCCGGATCGGCTAACTGGTAAAGCTGCTTATCATCGAATGCTGGCCAGGCAGCTGCTCGCTGAGCGAGAACCGTCAAGCGCTCCACAGCTCTCCTAGCTTCCAAACATAAAGCTAACGGCAACTCTTTTTGGGACCATAAAGGTGGATATTTTTCGGCCCTCTACTCCGCGTTCACCGTAAGCGTCTTTTTGACTTGGCACAAGCCCGTCGCCCAGATTGGACTGCGAAACCTACGCCGCAGAGATGAAGATCTAGCACGATACTATAGAGCTATCGGGTCGATTGTATTCCCTTTCAGAGATGAGACCGCCAATTAACGTGATTAAAGTCATCACGGGAAACCTGTCAAACCTTTCGACCTACATTCTGCGGGTCGAAAGGCGACAGTTTTCCTCTACGGCACGGTAAACGG
>CM067350.1:65017631-65152631 GCA_034190875.2 Urechis unicinctus
GCGATTTTTGCTACGAGTTCTCTCCTCGCTGATATCTCTGAAACAGCTGTATTTACGCACATGACATTTTGTCAGTATATAGAACTTGATAATGATTGTAACAGTATATTTAGCATTCACAGTAACAAAAAACAGTAAAAAGGACGATTAGTTTCAAGGTTTTCTACTGCAGCAGCTTAGCGCGCAGGCTAACAGCAGGTGCTGTTTAAGTAGGCCAAACCTTACGTAATCGACCAGAGGCCTTGGCTGGGTTTGCATTGACTTGGGTAGGGGGTCATGTCAAAACAGGCTAAACCTTACGTAATCTACCAGCGGCCTTTATCACTTTCGTCGGCTCAATATTGACTTGGCAAAGGGGTCATGTCAAAACATCTAAGCGGCAGCTTATAATAGTGCGCGTTACCAGCTCTCCTCGGTCCGTGTATATACTGTCTTTTTGTCTCAGCGACAGTGTGCACTGGATGTCCCCGTGCAATCAAAGCGGGTATATATACACAAACACACAGGCACGCACACATATATATATGTATACACACAGGCGCTCGGTTTTCGATGCCAAGCTTCCGAGCGCCGAGCCGCTCGCTATCTATAAATAGCATATATATGTGTATATTTATAAGTGTGTTGTGTTTATATACGTATATGTTTATATATACGTATATATATATATATATATATATATATATATATATATATATATATATATATATATATATATATATATATATATATATATATATACATATATATATATATATATATATATATATATATATATATATATATATATATATATATACATATATATATAGATATATAATATAATATATATATATATATATATATATATATATATATATATATATATATATATATATATATATACAGATATATATATAGGCATACATATATATATATATACATATATATATATATATATATATATATATATATATATATATATATATATATATATATATATATATATATATAATATATATATATATATATACATGTATATATATATATATATATATATATTATATATATATATATATATATATATATATATATATATATATATATATATATATATATATATATATTTTTTTTAGAGATAATATTGTTTGTGTTATATATGTTGGTACCGTATTGCTGGTCGTCAAGGCTTGTTTGGCCATTGCGCTTGTGCCAAACTCTAAGTAGGCCAAACCTATAAGTGTGTGTGTGTGTTTATATATATATATATATATATATATATATATATATATATATATATATATATATATATATATATATATATATATATATATATATATATATATATATATATATATATATATATATATATATATATATATATATATATATATATATATATATATATATATATATATATATATATTCCACCTTGAGCTTAATATTTCAATGTTATGTGTTATTCGAGTTATATGTTTTAAAATAATAAGTATTATCTAAGTAATTTTATTATGTTATGTGTAATTTATCAAATATGATATTTGAAAGATTATGCGCATAATTTACCATGAATAATGACTCACCATAAAGTGTCACAATGCCTTTAAAAATATATTTTACTTCAATTTTTCACTAATAAATTCTTCACTGACACTGCTCTTCTGAGACTGATCATATCACTGTGGAATTTAAGTATGATATAACATCAGTTTGGGTAATATGTTGATACCGTATTGATGGTCGTCCAGACTAGCCGTTGGAAAACATGCCGTTGGCGCTTGTGCCAACTCTAATCATATCACTGTGGAATTCAAGTATAAGATAACATCAGTTTGGGTAATATTGTTAATACCGTATTGCTGGTCGTCCAGACTAGCGTTGGAAGACATGCCGTTGGCGCTTGTGCCAACTCAAAGAAGTCCAAACCTTACGTAATCGACCAGTAACGTGGGTGTGTGTGTTTGTGTGCATCGAAACATATTCGTATTTAGCAACTAAGCTATGTACGACTACAATTGAGTAAATTACTCTAAACTGGTCACTGCTACGGAGCACGTCGTCCTCAAAGTATCTTTTACAGCCCTTTTCAAAGATGGGACCGCCATTTGTACGTGATCATCCGAGTCACGAGTCAGGTTGTCACACCTTGGAGTCGAACCCACAGCCTGTGGATCAAAAGGCGAAGCAGTAAACCACCAAGCCACTGAGACCGGCTTAGTCGGCTTTGTATTGACTTGGTTAAGGGGTCATATCAAAACATCTAAGGGGCTGCAGCTTGTGACATCTATCCAAAAATAGTGCGTGTTACCAGCTCCCCTCGCTGACATCTATCGTAAACGTGTGCGGCGCATAGGGTTTCTTAACAAGGCGCAATCACAGACCCGATTGCTTGCCATTGGAAGACATGCCGTGGCGTTCCTGCCGAATCTAGTTGCTCTTTCTATTGCTTGGAAATGCTTTGTGTCTCATAACTGGTTGTTGTCTTCCGTGGATACGTGGTAAGACCAAATAAAACCAGACAAGGATGATAGCCAAAGCATTCTAAAGGGAACAATTTTGATTGGAACGAAAGGTTATTAAACTTCGTTAGAGAAACGTGTAGTATATACTACCACCATATAGGACTCATAGCGGAGATAGAGAAACACGACATTACTTCAATGTTTATATAACAGCACGCTTACATTACTGAGATTATCCAACCTGTGAAGACTAAAAAAAGCAAAGGTTAATATTGTCGAAACAATGTGTCTTTCTATATGATCACTGCGCTTAAGCTCCTGAAGGCTAATCCGCAGTGTACATTGTCCATAAAATGAACTATATACATCAGTTGGTTATGCGTGATTCATCCAGGCTCTCCAAGCCGTTACAAATCAGATGTACCCGCCAAACGCAGCTGGTTTAAAACCAATAAGAATATATGTTTTGATATTGATTTGAAACAACTGCTGACTTCTTTTCTGATGTTGCAGACCTATGTTAAACGTAAAAGCCCGTAAATGAGCTGAATAACACGACGGCATAAAAAAATCTTTCTTTGATTGGCAAGTTGTGAAAAACAACCTCACATGCGATATGCACATCACGATCCTCAATGTAGAAACAATGACGCAATTGATTTCGCTGTTTTCAGTCCACCCAAAAGAAGATGCAAGTCTGCACACTACGTGGGTGTGTTTTTTTCCAAAAAAAGTAAATTATTATCAACAGATACTGATAAAACGTCGATGATTCCCCAATCGTGTGCAAAGACGAACTGTGCAAGGCATATATATATATATATATATATATATATATATATATAAACTCGAGTGGTCGAGGAGTCAAACTGTATTATGAAGATGCAAGTCTGCACACTACGTGGGTGTGTTTTTTTCCAAAAAAAGTAAATTATTATCAACAGATACTGATAAAACGTCGATGATTCCCCAATCGTGTGCAAAGACGAACTGTGCAAGGCATATATATATATATATATATAAACTCGAGTGGTCGAGGAGTCAAACTGTATTATGTTTTTCTGTATTATATGCCTATTACAATATTTCGACTCTTAAAGACCTGTCCCTATTCAAGGGCTTGGTTTATTGCTCTCTACTGATAAAATGATGAGTACCTCATCACGAAGGATCGGTTTATAAAAACGCAATAACGCTCATTAATGAGCTCGCTGACGTTTCGACACTCACGTGAGCCTCTTTCATGTGGGCGTAATAAAAGCCCATTCTACCCATTAAACTAATCCAACTACCTTATATGATATAATAATGGGTGTTTCGGAGAGTTGCAAAACACGACATTTCAGTTGTATTTATGTAGCTCGGCTCTCCACAAAGCCCTGCGTTGTAGCTGAGTCCACTTGTTTTATATACACATAAGATATTGGCCGTTTAAACATTTTCCCCTACATTCAATTAGATATATGCTACACGTATTTGTACCATGCGAAGTAATGTGTGTTTTAACTAACATCATCTTCAAAATTCACATGAACCATGCAATTTAAATGCATTATGGCACAGCAAACCTTCAGTGTACTGTTTTAGCTACAACATTTCCATTCAACATGTTGACGATACCTGCATTGCCATGGCAGGTACATTGAACCATATCCGACCTTAACGTACACAACACAGACAAACATTTATATGATGGCAACCCGTATTGCTACATAGGCGTGTTAAGTGACGCATCATGCAGTATGAATAAGCACATCCAGTGTTGATCACGCATGGCCATCGTCTCAACAATACAGTCTTTCACAGTTTGCTATCAATATGTCACATGACCACATGACCTACCGATTCGTGGCTTTTCCCGTTGTGAGTCTTCCGGAAAATGAAGCATGATTTAGTGGACGTCGATTTAACAGCTTTATGGACTTTTGAATATACGTATATTTATTCTAACAGATAAACATCTACAAAAGTTCTGTTGACCGAATACATATCTTATCTATAGGGTTCTTAAGCGCGATTATAAATTGTTGTCATGTATGCAATTGGGATGTTGATTATCTTGTATGAATAATAATCAACAATTAATATGTAATTAAGTGAATCGTGCCTTCTTCATTTAAATACATACTGTCACAAACAGAACAGCTTGCAAATGTTATTTCGCCCTTTCTATTTGACCCACCAGACAATTATGAGAAAAGTCGAAAGATAGATATACACGCACGTCATGTTTAAGGCCATTTAATCACCACGGTAGAGGTCATGCATTTTATCAAACTAGAAGTAATTTGTGTATGATTGACTGCTACTTGCGAGATATATTATTACATTCATCCGTTTATTGTAGAAGGCAATTCGGTTTTAATCTAACTGCCCATTATTTGGCTTCCTAGGTGTCTAGGAGCTGAATATAACCAAACACCACTGCAGCTGAAGCGTGGGACAAACACTGCAAAATAGTTGTTTGACATGATTGCTCTAAGCATGGGATGATAATCTAAGGCAAACAAGCGCGGATTCCAACTCCACTCTGGGAAAACAAACCAACATCCTAGACAGAAGGGTACGGAACAAACTAGCGACTGACACTGTTTACTGGCCTCAAATAAATAAAGACAAAGAATCGCTGTTCATATCATGCGATCTATGTCACGAATTGCAACCGCAACATTTACGAGAGACTACGCCATGAAAGACCCCACCTGGTGAAAAGTTTAATAAGGAACCGACTTGTTTCAAATTTGTGATAGAAACTGCCAAATCATAGCTGACAATATAGTCGATACCCTGCCATCAAACAGCACAAATCAACCATATATTACGCAGTCATTAAGGAAACTAAAAAGATACTCTATATCTTGTGGAAAAAGTCTCTGATAATGGACTGCAGTACTTTTTCTGGAATTATTCATACCACCAGCAGTCCAGGACATCCACAAACACATTGGCTTCTCAGAACGACATATATGACGCCTGAAACGAACCGTCAAGGAATGTCTCGCAGGTGGTAGTGACACTGACATGGTTCTCATGAGCGCGAGAACAACGCCGCTGAACATCACCCTATCATTACCTGGAGAGAGCTCTACGCCGATTCATCAACCAACAATACACAATGAGTGCGTCCTCGTTTCATTAAGGAAGCGACGGGCAATATAAATGAAAAAACGAGCGCTTAATTGATTTCGTTCATGCCTACAACCCATTGCCGCTTAATTCCCACCTCTGTTTGCACCTGGGAAAATGAGTGTGGTATAACTGTGTGCTGGGTTAGGTATATTCCATAACATGACAGACTATGTTTTAAGCATACTTTCCATTTAGCTTCGAAGACTGGTGCACATACAAATAGGAACCAAGCACGGAAGTTTCGACGAACCAAAAGTAACCTGTGACGTCTCAGTCTTCGCGTGAAATAGCACGAGCCATACGTGTTTCTTGACGATTGCCTGCGTTCTAACCAGTTCACCAACACGCTGTAAATCATTGTTATCACTGGAAAGCTCCTGTACTCGATAAAGCTCGGGGGCACAGAATAATGGGGATGAGTGTTACCAACGGACTGGCATGATGTTTACGGCAGTGGAATCGATTACATTGAAGGATTATTTATGGCGGTAATCGACTAAAGGCAACATTGAGACGGCTGCTTGTATTGCTATATATTTTACCCAAACAGCCACAAGTGTCAATGTTTGGGTTTATTATGGCCCAAACCGATTTACGTTCAAGGCTTTCCCAGCTAAAGTATAACAAGGAGATCAAAGTAAAGTAAGACAAATGTACGAAATGTATATCAGTATTGATAAGGATCCATACTGCTGTTATCATCTTATTCCATATTTATTACTCAAACCGATACTGAGTTGAAGCATTGTACATTGAAATTGTTAACCACGCATCAACGCAAGAATCAACTTACATTTTCAACCTAAGTTTAAATGTCTCTCCTCATACATGGAGACACCTTTATCGCCATGAAAACTCTCGTTAGATTGCATGGTAGATAACCAGAATATACCTGTACTCGGCAGGAATGATGTCGGCTGCCAAGAAAAGGCAATTATGTCAAGGTAATTTAGTAAGAGACTTTGCAACTGATAACTCCCCATGCGTCATTACACTGTTGATGAACAGACAATATCGAGAACAGCAAAACGTACCCATGTACCTCTAATCCATATAACATATCATCAATCAGAAGCCATGAAAGAAGAGGCTCTACAGATTGATTGCCCATTTTGAATGAGCAGAACCGAGGGATTACTATGCGAAAAGTTTACCCTGTTAACGTTCGTCCGTGTGGTTCAACAGTTTACGCAATTCACTAACTTGAGACAATTAACCAATATGATAAAGTGGCACATATCATTACAGATATATGTTCAGAAGTCCCATCTGTCTGCGCTTTTGACCTGAAAGTACACGAGCTGACCCTAGAGTTGATGCGTTGCAATTGTTTTTCCTGGTGATTGGTCATGACAGAAGTTTCTACAATGAAGCAAGGTTACAAGGGACATAATACTATTACATCATCTTACATAAAGCAACATAAAATGATTTCTACAATTCATAAAAGTTTACATAAAGAGTAAAGTGTTTGACTAGCCTGCTACTATCCGATATGAACTTGTCAAGGTCTCTTGGTTATGGCATATAGAAGAACAATCGTTTGGTAACGCTATCGTTTTTTATAAAACGTAGCTATACGCCCGGTATATGACAAGACAATGCAAGGCAACTCATTGAAAGGACACGAGACAATTCAGCGGCCAGACGCGGAAAATACAAGTTTATAACTTGATTGCTGTCGGATGCATCATGGGTTGGTACCTTATAAGATATATCGGCATATCAAAGTACATCTCTGATATCTCTGCAATGTAGGCGTACGCTTAATCAATCTTCCATCCATGAATCTTTTATGAATCTACTTGAACGAATTGCAAGACTACAAATTGAATTGTATGGGAATTAATTACGGCAAGTCAAATGTAAAGTAAGAGCAATGTTCATTTTGTTAACGTTCACGTGATGTTCAACTATCGATAACCAGCAAAATTGTTCGTAACAATATGCACATCTGGTATTATGTTGTACTTGGATGTTTTTATTGCTGCTCACACCTTCTCATTTGTAAGTCAACACAAACGTGAGGCACCGTAAAATATGGACTGGCATATCATGTAATGTCGATTGCGGAAATTTTGATCTCTTCTTCGACTTCATTGTCAGGAAATGACTCATTTATTGGGTGATGCATGAATCAATTAATTGTAAATAATATGAAGTTACTAAAGTTACAAGCACACTCTCACTTTACACAGACACTGTGCAATCATAAACCTCGAAAACTGCCCAATTATTTGCAGTCCGATTTGAGATTGGAAAGGTTGCACAAGTAAGCTCTTTGTTATCGTTTTAGCCACTGGGTGCATTCCATACATGGGCAACTTAGAGGCAAACAAACAAGCTGTCCGGTATATATACACCAGTGAAGCAGGCCCAGTTTTGTGACAACCTGAGATGAAATCGTTCAAATAGGTTTTGCGGGATACTTTTCATAAACATCAGTGACGCCGCGGAGATTGACAACCTGCAACCTGATTCATTCGTGAATATTCATAGGTTAACTAGTAGCGGGTTATTTGAGGAAGGAGTGTATGTGCTGAAGACTTTCTTTACATAGCTTTTGGGTTTCCTGCGAAGCGGACTGTTGCAGCTGAGAGCTACACTGGCAGGGCGTACGTGGTTGAATTGAAAATTGAAATTACTACTGCGGCAGTATTATTGTGGCAGCGCTGTCAGTGTATTCGTTTGGTAATCCATTCATAACTCTTATCTTTTGATTTGCTAGTCATTTAAAAATTGTCACTTAGTTTTATATTAGCGATATTGCTATAGTTGTGGACAACGGACTGTGCTAGAAATGATCAACGGATATCGCACATGGATTCATTTATAATCTCTTCATGAACACATTATAGTTGCGTCTTTTCGTTGTCCTGTCATAACGCAAATATCTTATATGCTTGAAATTAATGAAGGTAATGTCGGCTTGACTGAACACAGTCAGTATCGGTGGTATGGAAAGTACAATGTGATAGACATATCAGAATGTCGCGGTGGCAGCCCCATACATCTTTTTGCATGGTAGTTTTCATATCTGTCATGCGTACGTTGACTCACATAAATTACATCCAGTGACCAGAAGCAGGACAGGACACTGCAGCTCTGCAACTTCGTGACATTATTCCAAATTACCAAATGATGTGGGAATGAGAATGTAAATGATCGGAGGCTTCAGTCACACATTCAGGTTTTTTACTGCCGTCTTTGAAAGGACCACTCCCGATTACAATTTGTCAAAACTCTGATCAAGACCCTGTGAATAAAGATCATTTATCTATTCACGACAACAATCTGGTATTTTTCAGGAAGCGTCCCGATTCAGCCGTTTCTAGCCAATTTTGTCTCGATTCTCCAGTTCTCAATCTGAATCTAATCTGATTTGTATCTTCCACGTGGTACAAAAAATGACCGAATATGTCCCGACAGCATCCTGATTCTCCAGAATGTGTACCGACAGTGATCAGATAGTGATCGAACAGTGAACCGACGTTGACGGTTCGCATTTGGCAAGATCTGGACGCAATCTGGACTTAATCGGCAAGAAACGGCAATTAAAAAATTCTCCAGAACATGACCGTTCCTCACGACAGCTTCCCGATCCACAGGACACCGTCCAGACAACAAAGCACAAAGTTACGATTTTGATCCGATACAGCAGAATCTGTCACGACATAGTCACGATTGTAATCCGACTAGACAAAATCGGCTGAGTTTCCCGAATGTTACGGGACGCACCCGCTGTTGGCAGTGCTTGGCCGACCTCGCGTTCACACAATCATAGGACATTCCGGATCATTGAGGAAAGTAATCCGACTTTTTTACTTTTCGTGTTGTAGCGCTGTCTGATCTCAAATGGGAACTGTGTAAACACCGCATAATGCCACGAATTTAGTCATCGTCTCGCGGTTTCTTCGGGCTCGTGGTTTCTCCCGGTCTCTTACAATGTTTTATCCTTGCTTAAATATAGCGTTATTAGTTTGTTTCTTCGTGAACGTAGTTTGTCATTAGTGTTACATCATTCGTAAGCTATGCAGCGAACTAAATGTAGCTGACAGTAGATAAGGTACAGTAACATTAGTATTCAAGCTCTCATTTGCTACAATCACTTTTTTTACGGAAGTGCGGAATGGGAAGCTAACTTCTTGCAATGTGTAGATATGACTTGGCTTGAAGCTTCCTATCGGGAGTCTTAATATCTATTTAATGGACGATTTATATTTCCGGTGTAAGAGTCATTTTCTCGAGTCACAGCGCATAATCCTCGGTGATGAGATCCACAGAGACCCTCGTCCATCAAATGAACTGCATCTCTATATTAATCACGGGAAAACGAGTGTTCTATTCTTGTTTGTCTGTGAAGCAGTAGAGCAGCAAAATTCCATCAAAATATCTTATTTGAAGCTATAATAATATCGGCTCTTCTTATAGACCTGAACCTCAATCAGCAAATTGAACAACGTCTCGTGTTGCGTTGATCAGCGCGAAAAACCACCTTGCCCTATGTGCAATGAAAGCTGCACAATAAGCCTTCTTTCCCCTGTGATTTCTCAGTCCTCCCCTGTTGCATATATATGAGCTACGTCAGCACTGGTTGGTGTCGCTTGTTCATATTAAGAGGATACCCCCCCCCCCCCCCCCACACACACACACACACACAACTCTCTCGCAGCAATGTAGTGCGTATCATCTGGAATTTTGAATAAAGTTGCATAATAAATGTCGTTTCTAGTCGCATTATGCGTGCGCAATCACACACAAAATCAGATGTCATTAGTCGATTCCCAACAAGGTGGCAACTGGACATTCTATAGCACCATAAGCGATGGTACTACTCATGCGTGTTACTAAACAGTGCATACGCAATAAACGGATCAGTCACAATATTTGCAAACGCAACTATGGGCCATCATACTGGCTGCAGTGATGTAAGTAAAGCCTAAAACCAGGTACTTAGCTTATGTTTTTACTACTGATTTGGTGTGATATATATTCCGAATGTGCCATTTCCTGTGGATTATGTGTTATGGGAGCTAGCCCGCCTTCAAGCAGCTGATCAATACATAGATCACTATTTATAGCTTGTATAGCGACGTGCAACAAATCCCGCCGCACTGAGGTTGCCACTCAATGAATATAAAATATTCGCAGCGAAGCATAGCCTTAAGCTACTTGGAGGATGGTCACTATTATATTATCGCTATTGCTGAAAACATGTGTGAAGGTTCTTGAACGCTTTATGTCAGTTAGGCTAGCTGCTTACTAACTGTAGCTAATTCCAATGGGGTGCGCATGATGTTTGAATGAGTCATTGTAATAAAGCCATGCAACAAGTGGCAGTTTTTTAGGATTCTTGGGTATAGTTGTGGAGCATTGTAGGCAGAGAATCTCCGGAGAAGTGTCGTTTAATCGACTCTCTAAGGATCAGGGGCAAAAACATTTTTGACACAGATCATTGCCTAAGTTCGTCTGTTTTGCTGAGTTCATATTAAGATCCCCTTATAATACTACATCCATGGTTCCGTACGCTTCAATATTTAACGGGCCAGCGGTATAAACTTTATTGTTGGCATGGGTTGTGATGTCCTAATTTGCCGCCGAAGTGCCGGTTTCGGTACGCACTGAAGTTACACCAGGGGTAAACTGGGACGTTAACAAACCCTTTTTCCGCCGTTTACGGTGGTATAGCAATTATGTAATCCCTGAATGCAGCCCATTCTATTTAAAAACAAATAACTGATAACATTTGATTGTGCATAACATATAGTTCATTCATCGTTTAATAGTGTCACGAAAATTAAAGAAAATGCGAAAATTATTCATTTGAGAATTGAACCTTAGACCTCTTGTATCGCAAACCTCAGCTGAACGTTTGCGGTGACGACATCACATGTGATTTATATATAACGTTTGATATAGTGATCAAATGCATCAATGAGTCTCATTCAAAGATTGAACTGTTTTAGTGTCAACATTGGTGAAGACATCTTACCTCTTTTTATGCCATTTACATGATCATCATCAAGAGAATCAGTGATTGTTCTTAATCATGATCACGACCCGCTATCCTGCGAATGGAATCCCATAAGCAATCAATGACAGCTGTGATCGCTTTGATTTGCTTTGTTGTGTAAATATAACACGTATGTAATGTCATACTAAGCTATTCTAACTGTGCTTGTCATTACTGATAGTCTAATATTACATAGTCAACATGCCTATTAGATATTCAAATGTAATTCCATTAGCAGGTGTTGATAACCGCCATCGGTTTGTTACGTTTTGTTGTTTGAAATAATGAATGCTTCAAAAGCGACTAATCTGCAATTCGCTTACACGTATTCTTCAGAGAAGGGTATATTTTGTGTTGCATTTTATCGCACGCAAAGGTTATAAGGTTTCAGACACTGCTGGGTCCTATTGCATCATGTCAGATTGCCTGCTCATCTTATACCGAAAACCTAGTCTGAGAGTGCCTCATGCATTACTAGAGATTTCTTAACACAAAAAGGTCCCTTTTCAGTAGTCGTAAATCTATAGGTTGAGTGCGTTATTTATATTAAGAGGTTATATTTTCCATAAGAATTCCTGAAAGTGCCTATAAAACGTGGATGCGATATGCCATTAAGTGGGGTGTTCTTCTTTATAACCGATTCTACTTATAATAATGTAAATCGGGACGGCAATTACTACATCACTAGGATATTGGCTTCTCTTAACCATCAATCAAGCCAGTCGTAGAGTTCGCAATGCTGTAACTTAAGTACCGACACTTTCTAATGTGCTTTATGTTAAGGCCTGATGAGCGATTACCGCCAAGTTGCGTCAATAATATATGAGGCAATCAGTACAGATCCAGCTGTTCAAAAACATGTCACTCTAGTAGGTTTTACTGCACATGGCAGATATTTTTTCTTACTTGGCAGGCTTCCATTACTAGGATGAGGCCCGTTTGGTACACGTCTCTCTAAGAGGTTACATAACATCGATGTTTTTCTTAAACTTTAAAATGAAATTTACCTTAACAATTGAGTTTCTATACATTCGAATACAATAAATTACCCTGAAAAAAAAACTGAAAACGAGGCGTACAATTTTTGTTTTCGTTGTTGATCAGATCTCCGTGCTTATATTTTTTAACGAGTGTGAGTCGCACATTTTGCTTCATACTTTTTCCAAAGTGGAACGAGAAACCAATGAAATAATAGATATAAAGTTTGATTAATACCCCCGTTCATATCTAGAGCAACTCATGTACAAGTGTCAGAACAAATTTGTCCCGCCGACGTAGATTAGGTGTAAGTTGTTGCCAATAGTTTATATGGCTATCCCACATGAGCCTTGGCCGAATTAGGCGGACAAAACGCCTTGTCAACTTGTGATATTGCTGTAACAAAGAATTCTGTTGATCCGAGACATTCACACTAATTAATGAAGTTTGTCAACATTGGTTAGATTGTTATGCTTGAAAAACTAACGCATTCAATGGAAATAGCAGACGCAATCAAGATTGGGAACATTATCGTGATGTTATCACACTGGTTGCATCATGGCCTGAATGGCTTATTGTAGGGTTATGACATTTCCTTTTAGCCAGAGGTTGCTTGATCTGTATTACTAGCCAAAATAATGACAGGTGATTGCAGCTACAAAAACAGCGTAGGCATTAACACACAATAAGTTATGAACATCGTCGTTTACGATGCTCGTTGTCCTACGAATTGCCATTAATATATATATATATATATATATATATATATATATATATATATATATATATATATATATATATATATATATATATATATATATATATATATATATATATATATATATATATATATATATATATATATATATATATATATATATATATATATATGCATTAGCAAATTTGACAGGGTTGTGATGATTTGTTCATTGTTCGATACTTGTCTAATGGTTTCCTCGCTGAGTTTAACGACAAAAACACGACCACTCATTCATGTACTGATGGATAAATGGGTAACTGTTAATATCAATACGCAGCGTAATGGAGATCAACATGATTTAATGAATGGTATAAATCACATGTGTGATATGGTGCCAGATTGTCATAGCCCCTATCAGATATGGATACGTAATAAATGTTTCATTGGACATATTCAAGTTTGAGCAAGCACTTGGCGAATGAATAATAGAGATTACGAACTGTCCGCGGGCCCACCTACTGTGGTTTACAAGGACATTTACATAATGCAGAAATCCCCAAAGTGCTCTTTATCACAGAACAACAGAACATCTTTATCGAATTAAGGCTGAGGTATGAAGGGAAGCAAATAGTATTTCGTGCTATTGATGAAGTAATTCCAACAGCAGTGGTCTTGAGGAGACATTTTGTCAAGCCAGCAAACATATAAATTACACAATCTTTAAGCCCAAGGTTATTTAATCGCAATGAATGTGTCTAAGATCTTGTCACAATTATGCTTCTATTTGTATGTTTCAAGTACTCACACTTGTCTTGTCTTATGCAACCCTGTGGCCACTATACCAAAATCTAGCATTGCACCAGACCATCAGAAAAAACACATGGTTATGCATGAGCAATTCAACATCCTGGAAGAATATCAAGCAGGCAAAATATCTTGCAACCATTGATAAACCATCATACCATTTGTTTCAGTTGCATTGGATAACTGAGGATATTTTGGATTTGCGTGATTAAGTTGCCAGCCTTTAATAATATTCACAATTGGTTTACATCGACAACCTAGTCATGTTATGGTTTTATCATTTATTGATTACGTTGTTTAATAAACATCAATAGACTGATCAATGGGCGTACGAATCAACAGCTGCTATCTTATGACTTTTTGATATATCGACATCTTTTATAATAATATTACTAGTATTTATTTTGAAATTTTAACTTCAATCGCACATTATCAGTGTTGATTTCGAATCATACTTTACTTTTTAACGCATTAATATGTCTTTTGTGAGGCGAAGGCTACAGTTTTTGTTTTGAACACACTAGATACAATAAATATAATAGGGTATGTATATGGTACAATTTTATTCATTTGTATTGCATTCGTCATTCTACTCTTCTTTATAGCTCCCCAAATAACATCACGCAGAATATTTGATTACATGGTCGACGCAGCTGTCGTACCTTTTATGTTCCCCCTAGGCTGTGTGGGCTTCAAGCATATCATCTGCATCAATTGATTTATAAAGATGTTTTATTTCAAAGTCCTGTGATGCAGATTACTCTTTAGTGGATAATTATGTGCAAGACATTTCTGTAAGATGACTGTTCCACGTACGGTACAAGCTTCGGGAAATTAATAAGTTACAAAGTCATTCTTTCGTCGATTAGTTAAAAATCATATTAAACAGACGAAAGAAATATTGTCCATATGTTTGTCCATAGTAGAGAAACTACCTGGCTGGTGATATTGGAATATCAAAATCACGAACCGAACTTAATTATAGTTTGAAAAATGACCGGACTAAACCTTATCATAGCTTGAAAAATGTATTGGCGCCATGACTATCAAACACAAGTTCCCGTCTTGAAGACTAATGTTATACTACTATTACTATAATCTAACTATCACATAGGATATATTCTGTATATGTGCATAGCTAGAATACCATATCGCCTGGCAACCTCAATAGTTCAACTATACTATCTGTATGCTGCCCAATAAAATCTCTTGTGGATGACTCTCGGTGTATTTTACAGCTGCACTTTAGTTTGATGGTTCAGTCGACAGTGTTCCGTTGCAGTATGCATCATCTTAAGATGAATAGCACATCATCGGTGGCCTCATAAACCATACATACATAGTCTAGTCTTCCTATGGTCCAGAACAAATTGCGGCATCATCAATTCTAAAACTATAACCAATGGCAATGTTTTTCGTTACGGCAATTCCCGCAAAGTTTGTTTATATGACGTTTTCCTGGCGACCATTGTGTTTCTTGCTCGGAACATAAGAGCAACAGCTATTATCTGCTTCCATCAGCGTGCTTAACCCATTTCTTTGCAATAAGCGTCATTCATTTTAGGCTGGTTTACAATTATGCACACACCCATAAAATCAATTAGGTTATTTCATCTTAGACAACGGACATACCATTATAGGTGTGATAAATTTCCCATGCAATTTGGACAGCATAGCGTGTATTACGAGGAGAAAGACAACGGATAAGTATGATAAGACAACGTCATTTAATTGCAATCGCACTCTTGTCGAACACCAATGGAGTATATTCTTTACGTCACATTTTTTACATCGAATGTCATACCCCGTCTTCTGCATTGCACTCCGTATTAATTTCCCAAATTTTTGGCCAATATGACACTTCGGATTATATCCCAATACTCTCAAAATGTAGAAGAGACAGCTGCAGCCGAGCAAAAGCCACATGCTGAGGAGGATAAGACAACAAGCTCGGCCTCGGTGGATGAAAGAATGTAAGATGTAAGCAACGAGGAAAGAGTCTGTAGTGGTTCCGCGTCCGGGTGAATCAATTCAACATGGCGCTATCCAACAATAATATGCGTGGCTTCACTAGCATCGGTGAAAACAGCATTGAAAAGATACAGGATTACAATATGATGCAATGTCTACTGAATCCTAGAGGATATGGCATACTGAGACAACTATCACTTGGTACGTCTTCAGCACAAAAAAGCATCATTCTTGGTCTGCAGATCATTCGAATGATGCTTGTTGATTCACCGTTCACCATCGTGCTAGGTTGTTATGCTCATAGACACTCTTCTTTTTTTTATCAAACTAATGCTACCCACCTAAGATGTTCCGCTATTTAATCTCGTTACTTTCGAGAAGTTAAAAAACTACGCCAAACTGAAACGTGTTTGTGAGATGTATCACATGCCGCAAACAGAAGTTGCATGATAAATAGTTTATCAGTTTGAGTGCCAATGATAGAGGTGTTAGTTTCACACACTAAGCATCAATGCCAAACACATCTTCAAAACAAATATCAAGAGGCTACGTCAAAGATAACTGAACAATTGTACTCACCCACTAAAACATGCATCATATAGTCTTCAGCATGAATGCTTTGTGAGTATCGAGCTGATTGTGGCAAATATTAGTTACATTCTCAGTCAGTAACTTTGGTCACTGGGGCTGATACATCATATTCAGCATGTCGCCAGTAATTGTCATCAATGGATTAAAGGCGTTACTTTGGACAATAACGACCTCCTCAATATGACCGGTGCAGCGGCGCTATGTTCTCGTAGCTTGGATTAGTTATATACTTCAATAAGCTCCCTGTTCCACGTTGTGTGCTGGTTATGTTTAGATGTCTGATATAATTTATTAGCGTCCCATTTTACAAATTAGCCTATCTGGTGAATAATTTATCATATCGCTTGTCACGTTTCAGCATGTAGTCAGCTTATAGAGCATTCGTATGTGCCCGTGTCTATTAGCAGGGGTTTTATTCTATATTTGTGTTGCCTGCCCGTCATTTGATTATGACAGTTGCGCAGGGTTTTTTTTCCCTTTCAAATGTCTCACATAAAGTTAATTACTCTTGCGTCTCCCTCGAGGGGTTGAGATCGCAATGGACCCGTGAAATCGTGTTGCATAAATCCGCGGTGATTTCTCATTGTGTGAATAATGATTTGGGTTCAAACGAAATACAGATATACCTGCAAGTCGCAATGTTCACTTGTGGATATTTGTGATTGAGCAAATAAGCTCATTAGTTGTCCTGCCTTCAGTATGTATAGAACACTACCATACGGAGGAAGCAGACCCAAAAAGAGCCGGGGCCACTATCCGGTCTACTAAACAACTTTGACACCAGTGGCATTCTCCAGAATGACCTTGTTGGCCTTGAATACTAAGCAGCTTCTCCGACAAGCGGAACTTAAGTAATTTCAAGCGGCCTTGCACTCGGTTTATCACAATAACGTTGTATAGCCTTGAGCGTTTCACAGAAAGTAATTACAAGTACTGAGGCGTTTTCCGACTGTGTAATTGCTATTAAGTTTGGCATTAACACCAACAGCAATATTGAGCGAATTGCGAAGCGCCATTTGCCTGTTGATTTTAATAGTCGTTCACTTATACCTTCTATACAACGTATGTGTTCTCACGGAAACTTTGCTGAAAGTTTTGCTGAAACGTGTCTTGCAATTATCCAATAAAATCTTCAGTGATAGATCCAACTAACCAGCATAAATCCTTTCACTGATTCATACATGTGAACCACAGTTGGCCTCACATGCAGTGGCTAATCCTAGGCTTAAGCATGCGTGTTAATGGAGATATCCAATGCAGACGTTTCATTTATTCATATCGCGAAGAAAGATTTCGACGTGAAAGCACTTTATTGGGATTTCTTATATTTATGTATGTTTGTATTTATGCATGTATTTATATGTCTAGTATGTCCGTATGAATTTGGCTTATTTTGCGAAGAAGCGTGAGTGTGTGTATATATGTATGTATGTAATTACTGTTTTCTCTGTATGGGGTCTATTTGAGTAACAGCCCATACGACTGACCTCTGCAGCGCCTATATATAAACGGCTTTGAGAAAATCGAAATCACACAAAAAAAGAAAGCATTTAAGGTAGAGATGCCCGGAGCAAATCAGCTTATCGTTCGATCCACAACTAAAAAATTTTCATTATATTTTTATAAAGACAGCAGACAGCTGTATTACGCCGGTAGTGAATATTCTTAATTTTCGTAGTGTACTTCTGCTCAAAACTAACGCATGTACGTTTTTTCCTGTGTCAAAGTCAGTTGTTCTATGCAAGTCATTTAACTGCTCATCCTGAAGTTATCTAGTCACATGGTAATGTGCAACCAGTGCCGAAAATATCACAAAGCTGTCCCTACCGAATGAATGCTTTAGATCCACTTGATTCATGTCAAAGAGTTTCTGGCGAACCCTGCATTAAAGATAACCTAGACGTACACTAGACAGCATATTTCCTATCATTGATAGTTAAATACTACACTTATTGGAATTGGTAAAACGCATTGAAATTATTATCACATTGTTATGAGGTTTCTAAGCACCATCAATGGTCGCTTTATTGTCGTAATTTAATCTCAGCTTCACCATGCTGTGCATCAGTTGGTCGCAACATTTATTGTCGTTTTTAACCTTAATTATTCTCGGCATCACCTGTTTAATCCGTGTCATCAGTTTAATCTCACAAACGAGACTATGAAAAATTGAAAATCATGAACATCAGTAGAGGCATATATGTGAAGAGCTTATGCATCAGCTTTTTTGCTACACGATATCGGTTGAACAATCTCAAATCGAAGAACACTGTAGGGCTACTAGGAACTGATGATGAGTGTCATGGGTGACCACTCACTCGCGGTGGCGATATTTTGCAACGTGTAGATATGCACTTGTTGACAAACTTCAATGCTTCGGTGTGTGGACTGTGCTAGCCTTGGAGAAACGTCATCACCCTTGATTAATACAAGAAATATTAGACCTCTTATGCCCACTAATTGCAACGAGGAATCAATAACAACAGTTGGCATGTAAACTCGTGTATATCAATCAATATCGTTTATATAATTAATTCCTATGTATCTTTATTATGATTTGTCTGCAGAATGCTAGGAGAATATCCTGCTCGAAAGTCATTATCCTCATTGATAAGACAGGCGCCACGATTTATAGCAGCAATACCTGAGATCTCTGGGGGCAAATGCCACACTCATCATGATTGATAATTGTTAAGAGGCCACACCTGTCTACCCAACTGCACATATTAAATAATCCAGATAATGTAGCAAAAGCATATCGGGTGTATATGTTATATGTTATCTTATTTTGTTATATGCTTCCTTCTTCTACAGTCAGCACGAATGCACAACTATGCATTGTATTATTTGCAACTGTGTTAAGGGGACAATTTCATGGTGTGAGTACACATTTTGTGGAGCGCTTGAACAATTTTGCATTGTGCAAGTTGTTAATTCAATTTTATTATTATTATCTGTACATTTGTGAAGCAGGATATAGTAGAGACGTTCCACCTTTGCCCACGAAACTAAATTATAATGCAATAGCCTCTCAAGAGAGGATTGCCTATTATTTACTCGCATCTAGATGATCGCTCTAAGACTACCTAAGGCTATGTTATATTTTGGTACGTCACATTAACATTCCGAGGGCCTCATGCTTCAGGTTATATTACGCAGAAGCCTGAGTGTTATTCAAGTGGTGCTTTCCATACAAACCGTACAATTATCGACGATGTATGTGCCAGTCAATCCCTTTTGTCGCCGTTTATTGCATTGCTTGCGATCTAGGATTAAATTGACTGAGGAAACAGGATTTATTTTGTTAATTTGGCTTTGCGGTATACGTTTACCCACGAAATGATAGTGATGATTAACAAAATGATCGTAAGGCAGCCGCACATAGAATTGCCGTTATGACATATTCCAATACCGGAATAGGGCAAGTTCGGCGGTCTCGTTTGTAGCACTATATCATTAGTATACAATTTACTTTTGATTTCAAGGTTTATATAAATCTTAACTTAATAAAGACGAATATAATATGTCTGTGCGTGCTATGATAGATCCATATTCGTATGGTTTATTCTATTTGCCAGCGATTCTTGTAATGTGTCCAGGCTAGAATCGGCTGGTCATGTATACAGCGGTTGTAATTTCTATGACTTTCTACGACTTTCGTAGGGCGTAGATGGCAACAAAGAACGAAAGACACAATGTGCTTTTTTATTCTCAACATTCAGACGATCTGGTGATCGTACCCCTGCATAAACCTCTTGCAACTCCGATGGTTTGCCCTAAACCATTGATATGCTCTAAGTATCCGTATTCTATATACTAGGAGATTTGAGGTAGCTAAATGACAAAACTTTTGTTCATGCGAAGATATGGGCATGCCTTTTTGAGCCATAGCTTAGCAATGCCATTGATCGTTCTGCAGGCTGCCGTTTGTCATGTATCTAGCCATTGAAATGACATTGCGTAGTCATGATAACAAATCATGATAGCATCGACAAGCCAAAGAGCTAATACGCATTTAAATGTCCCGTCGATCGATGTCTTTGTCGTTCATGCAAAATAATAAAAATTACCATGTGGACCGTCTTGTTTTGCGTTAGAACCTGCAGGCCACAGGAAATGCGCATGTACGAACTGCGTGGTATGTCATGGGTACCGATGTTACTTCATTCGGATAGAAGTCAGTGTATCTTATCACTTCCTTGGCGATATTTATTGATAAGGGGGTCCACTTTCTGTTAAATTGCCACGTTCGTCAAAGCAATCGCATATAAATAATCGATTACAGGAGATCATGTTTTCATTGTCTAATGACGCAGAGTCTGAGATAGCAGTGGTGATTATTCTCAACATGCCATATTATGTATTCAGATGGGTTATCAAATGCAGTTATATGGCTCAACATTAGGTAGCTAATTGTATTAAGCTTTCTTTTTACATCTTACCTAATATTACAATTGCAATTAAGTAAATTGATCAGTTAAATTGAAGCATTCTCTATATCAGAATAAGCTGACTGGTGTGTAGTTTGAGACCCAGTAACGTCTGCTTATTGCATATAGTAATATAGCGTTCTCAAAGCTTCCTTTGTAATTGAGAATTCTCAAATATCGCATTCAAGGAAAACATTATCTGCTGTGAACAATATCACAACATGAAAGCAACTATGTAGTGCCTCTACGTTAAATTGAGGCGTCGATGAATAAGTGATTTAAAGTGGTTTGCCCATAATTCCCTGATGGCAAAAGGCGTTCATATGTTCTCAGCTGTCCACAAATCAATCACATTAGCTGACTCTAATATTACTTACTTCGACAAACCGTTGTATGCAATATCATTAACTAGGTACAAGGTAACATATCGTGCGACCACATCGATTACCTCACGATTTCATCATCACTCTCCGAACAAAGCCCCGGTTCCTGTTATTTGGAACAGCCAGACCTTGAATATTATTGTCGTTGGTGTGGAGAAATTGGACATGGGGCTTTATAATGAACACATAAGCGAGGTTATATCTAAATACACCTATGGTACAGCTCTTGCATGTAACGGTGACTCTCCTGGCTTGTGATAATACATTATGATAAGGTATTGTGTATTCAACCTAACATTATTCTTCGCTGCATAAGCATTATACAATGGAAGGCTGTTTGTGTTTCACGTATACGATAAGCATTTACCTGAGACTCCAGTGACAATTTCTGTTACATACATTCATGAGCTTATGTATATTTGTTCAGCTGAACAAAATTGCAATACGGATTAGCGTGTATGAGGCATACGTTAGACTTGAATGCTTTATTAAATTGCTTTGACGTGTGTACCATTGTGAAACACTTCCCAGGTATTTTGATTACAATATAAGTTGCAGCAGTATCCTATATGAGTTAAGTAGAAGGCAATGACACAACGAATATACAAACTTACTGAATACAATAAGTCGTATGGGCTAAAATGCTTTTCTTAGCTGCTTTGTGCGTCCACGTTGCCCAGTTTTACTAATTGGATAAAGTCCCACATTCAGACACATCAGGATGTGCACACTAGCTGAGTATTGTTTCATGTGCAATGATTGAGTCTTAAACAATTATCTTGTTAAAGACGTGATCCATATTTCCTACAAAATTGTGCGGTCGTCGCGAATCCATCCCTTAATTATGTAGCAATTTGTTATCTAGAGAATCAATATAGAATTAAGATATTATGACCTTACATTGAGTGTAGGCAATTACTAATACCTGGCAATCAAGCATATGAGTTCCAGGTTCGACGAGCAATGGTGACACCATTGTAAGTTTGACATAAACACATCAGTAATTGTGTCGTCGTTTCGTTCGGTCTCCCATTACATAAGATATATAAATGTGCTTCAGTTTGATATTTCGTTACGGGATTCATTGCCAATAATTGTCTTTATTGAATTAAGCCTAGTCAAGCGATAATATAATAGGTACAATTATTCAACGACTCAAAAGCGTCATGTAGTTTCATTACAGCTGTAATGTGAAATACTCTCAGCTGGTATTATCACTTTCCTTATAGCGTAGAATGATATCAAAATGTTGTAATGGATGCAATATAATTGCAAAAATGAAGGGCTCTGTACCATTGTAGCGCAGGTGGGTCTGTGTGGCTCGAAGAGTGCATCCGCTAAACAATAGTAAACTATCGAAGTATCGAATTCTGAAATCCCTAAAGACATATCCGCCCAATCGTAAACTTTAAAATCTAACATTTACGAACATATCGCTGCAACGACAAAATCTGGTTTTTCTTTGATATGCATATTATGAATGGCTACCTTTCACACAAATTCCTGCATTAACTACAAAACAGATAATGTTCTCACTAATTGCCTTTTGCATTAGGGAAATTTGTGCGTAACCATTCTCAATGACCAATTGGTATTTGGTGCGTCAGTTTGATCCCAAATCCCACATCAATAACTAACATTGTATCCAACGAATAAAACGAAAATGCAGTGAAATTAACATTATGAGCTATTTGTAGCAGAATAGTCGGATATTTAAGGGAGCATCAAATAGGTATTTTAAAGTTGTTCCATAAGTTATTGTTTGAAATCATTATTGCTATGCAGAGTAAAGTTTGAGAATTTCCAAAGCATTTTTTATGTTGTCCAGGAGTATTCGTCTAGAGTCAAATAGTAAAAAACTAAATAGGGGAAATTATGTTTTGCACCAGAGCAAATTACAAGCACAGCATACAAGGATGTGTAATTACCTTGGTCGAATTGCGTCATATCCGGGTGTTAGGACTAACAACCTGCATAATAAGATTTCAAATTGCCTCGCTTATATGTTTCCGGCAAATCAGTGCACGCCGAAGTCGTTACACCCCGGAGACACATTGATGGCATTTTGGCAGTCACCTGATTACACAAAGAGCATTTAGGAATTTCCGAAAAGGATTTTCCATGATTATTGAGAGTTATGAAGATTTTGGTTTTTATCTTTCTGTTATTGAATCGCGAAATTCCGTGCTTAGCATTCCGTGCTTGGACAATCAATTCGTGCCTCCATCTGCCGTGGTCCATGTTATCATGCACTACAATAATCTGCAGATCTTCGTTGTAAAGAGCACATTTACACTTTCATATTCGGATGGTTTTCTGTCTGCTATTAAGGAACATCGTCATCGCCTGAATATTGCGTTCCAGGGATTGGATATTTATCAGTATGTGCTTTCATAATGGATGACTTTATTGAATTACGTGATTACGCGCAATTGTTAAGTTCTCATTACAATTAGTCATCCTACAGTCTCATGATAACTATGCCGTAGTACAATCAACGCTTGTATAATTTGTTATCTATACGTCAATGCCTTCCATGTTTTATCTAACTGGTGATGATTTCCAAACGGATGTATTTTATGAACCCGATAAAAGTTCCTACATACACCCCTGCCACGATAGAATGATCTTTATAATGCTCTCCATACGTTTAGCCCGTAGCTTAATGCAGCATTCTGTTATGTCTTTAGAGACTCTCCGAGAAATGAAATATGATCCGGTCAGCCCTCTAGCGTTCGTATAATTAGTATGCGGCATCGTTTTCCAACAATCAAACATTTCAGTGTCATCATTATTTTGTGAAATATATACTAAAGACTGGTCAAAGATATTGCAGACATCACACCAGCAACTGTAGAAATTATCCTACGTTTTACCTCATCGACTCATCAACCTACAATATTGAAGTAAACATTATCCACCATGGGTACTGAGAAGGTCTCTGCACTCCGATGCTTATTATTTTCTTAAAGCATGATGTTAAGGCTTAGTGTAGAGAAGTTTATTGCTTTTCACCGGCACTAATCTCAGGTATTTAAGGATTACCCGAATAGGCCATTGTTATCTAGTCAGTATGTCATTTTACCTATCACATTGACAGTGCTAATTTGGTTTGGCTGATCGTTTTTTGTTAGGAGCCAGCTAATGACTAGCAATCAAACAATTAAGACAAGTTTCGTGTTCATAAAACAGGCCTACAGGCTATTGATATTGTCTGACGCTATATTATACGATTACAAGCTGCGAATCCTAAAGAGAACAATATGATCAATATTGAAATTGAATGAAATATAGAAAGTCGAATCGAGTGCAAGTAAAAATTCCTCTCTGAGCAACGATCGAGCACGTTTTTGTCATACTGAAAACTTGCGGAGATGAATCTGGTTGCATGCTGTATGGTATGAGCAAACTAGTGAATATAAACGTTTCTTTCTTATCTCCCATTCTTATATTTGTTATTTCCAATGTTAATATTTCATTTTTAGGGTCCCCCCCAGGCATCAAATAGCACATTCTTAATTGTGTGCCTTTAAGCCGCATGCTTACCTTGGCTGATTGTCATATATGTTATAGAATATAAGCAAATAATTTCTTACCTAAATAGTTTCTCTAGCCTGATGAATTAAATATATTTGTACTTAATATGAAGTCAGCCGCGTTTATCAATCAATTTCTACTGTGTTGATAAAATTTAGTAGGCATATAATATTTTACTAAATAACCCCTATTGCATGAATACATTTGATTTGAATTTTACACATAGCCCTAAAGCTGATATACTTATGTGCGTCTTGTAAACGTCACTCACCACTAAATGGTGCATTTAATAAGCTTCCCAGTTCCCCATAGTGTACTGTACGGAAGGGAATTTTGCAATATTGCTGTATAAGTTGTATCGATTCCGTGAAAACCGAGTCCTATTTAAAGCACTGATACAGTGTCAATATCAATACCAGATAATATGCGCAACTGCATAATGATTAAAATTTCATTACGTACTAGCTCTTGATTATGGACCCTCATGCAGTCGTCGAAGTAGTTTTTATCTTAAATAATATGCCGTTTATGTGTGAATTCTAAGCCTGTGGCAATTGCGAACAATCAATCACTCTTTTTATTGTTCCTTCAAAGTACCGGGACCAATGATAAGCCACGCTGGTACAGTCGATCTTACGTTTCTATATAAAGTAACACCGATTACGTCCAATATCTATACCTGCTGAGAAAAAAATAGTAAGTATGTTTCTGCATGCTTATTCAAGCTTGACAAGCATCTTATGAACATTATATCGTATATGTACACTAAAGCAAAATGCAGCCAAACCTTCGACTAAGGAAAGTCGCATAGTCAATCAGCGTCGTCAATCACACAATGCCATATATTATGTTTCAATCTGTATCTGTTTCATCCTCTTGTACCTTCATGTACCTTTTGTGAAATATATTCCGTGTTTTGGATTCAAAAGTACGAATTCGTAGCAACCACAGCACTGGTCATGTGTGTTCATAATTGCCACATGATACAAAAGTAAAAGCAACACAACCATCACAACATTTGGTGGGTTCTATAACATGGAGTAGGAAAAGTGACCATTATAGGCCTGGTAATGGCGGTCTGATTCTGTATCTCATAAAATAATGGGACAATTACGCACACACACACATACACACACACACACCGAACACACACACACACAAAAAACACACACACCCACACACACTCACACACACACACACACACACACACACACACACACACACACACACACACACACACACACACTAACACTAACACTAACACTTGTCAGCCGGGCACAATCGCTGTATTTGGCAGTTAATATTAGCAAAATGTTAGATTGATCTATGTTTCTACTAAAAGATAAATACGTGAAAAGAACCAGGTTTTACATTTGACATACTAGACGTTAAGATATTCATTTGTATTAAAAATAATCAATGATTATATAATCTGTCATCCTTCCATATATCGTTTACATAATGTAAACATTATCATCAACTCTCACCGGCTATGAACCAGGATAATAAACATTCCAACCCACTTAAGCACTGCAGTTGACTGTAGCATACAACGGTACACAAATCAATACCTAATCACATAAAATCCTTCCACGCCGACTGTTCGCAGTATTTCCGTTCAGCTTTTATGTATGTATGTACGATTCAATCATTGACTATCACGTATGGACAGGACGATATATGGTCGGTTTCTTCCCCTCGAGTGTTTGGCTGCGGGAATGGTATGTACTACACACTTCCTCCTCAACGAACACATCGCTTGATGAATGGTACCATTTGAAATTATTGCTCAGGGATCCCTGAACAAATATATTGAACGACGATGATGCCGCTGGGAAATAAACGCAGTGGTTCTTATAACACAACAATAGCGCTGATTGTGTAATTAATATTGCATGTTGGTAACTAATACATGTAGCAACATCGCACCACACTTCCTAACACGAAACCGTTTTATGCGGTCATGTGGCTTGATCGACGTATTCAGCGGAGGAGAATAGATTCATGATTCTAGCGATATATATCATAATATCGCCTGTAATATCGCCTGTTAGGATTTTCCATGATCATTGAGAGTTATGAAGATTTTGGTTTTTATCTTTCTGTTATTGAATCGCGAAATTCCGTGTTTAGCATTCCGTGCTTGGACAGTCAATTCGTGCCTCCAATTGCCGTGGTCCATGTTATCATGCACTACCATAATCTGCAGATCTTCTTTGTAAAGAGCACATTTACACTTTCATATTCGGATGGTTTTCTGTCTGCTATTAAGGAACATCGTCATACGCGCAAGCCTTCAAGTGAGGCAAACCTATATTCTGTACGAATCGAAAGTGTTTTTTCAACACAAAGCATGTGCAAAATTTCACGGTATGCTCGCAATATATCATGGTATGCCCGCAACATGTTATAACAATATACAATCTTCGGAGATCAATATATTGCTTCATGGCAGTTAAGCCAATCCGAATGTAATGGACACTGCCGCAATATCGCATCCTAGCGAACAATTTCTGGCTGAACGTCCATTCATGGAACGAATTCTATTTGCGTAAGGTTTCTGTACATTAAAAACGTGTGGCAATATATGCTTGTCACAGAAACGTCCTGTTCATTCGGATGACGATAGAACGATGGAAACTGCATATATATGGTCATCACTGCTGAGTAGCTCGGCTGAGTTATGGTCCATCACTGCTGAGTTATGGTCTACCGCATGGCATCACTGCTGAGAGTTATGGTGTTATGGTCAGGTTGGATCACTGCTGAGTATGGTCTTCACTGCGTATGGTCATCCCTGTTGAGTTATGGCCATCACTGCTGAGTTATGGCCATCACTGCTGAGTTATGGCCATCACTGCTGAGTTATGGTCATCACTGCTATTATGGCTCACTGCTGAGTTATGGTCATCACTGCTGAGTTATGGTCATCACTGTGAGTTATGGTCATCACTGCTGAGTTATGGTCATCACTGCTGAGTTATGGTCATCACTGCTGAGTTATGGTCATCACTGCTGAGTTATGGTCATCACTGCTGAGTTATGGTCATCACTGCTGAGTTATGGTCATCACTGCTGAGTTATGGTCATCACTGCTGAGTTATGGTCATCACTGCTGAGTTATGGCTGCTGAGTTATGGTCATCACTGCTGAGTTATGGTCATCACTGCTGAGTTATGGTCATCACTGCTGAGTTATGGTCATCACTGCTGAGTTATGGCCATCACTGCTGAGTTATGGTCTGATGAGTTATGGTCATCACTGCTGAGTTATGGTCATCACTGCTGAGTTATGGTCATCACTGCTGAGTTATGGTCATCACTGCTGAGTTATGGTCATCACTGCTGAGTTATGGTCTTCACTGTTGAGTTATGGCCATCACTGTCGGTGTCCTATATCCTCATTGTTGCTGATAGTTCTCATGGACCACTCTGTTGTTGCCGTTTGGAAGCATAAACAGTACCAGTAGAGCATGTTGTAACCATTACAGCAACTAACTTCCTTCAAACAACCTTGACAGTTACGTCCATAGTGACAGGTACCATAGGCTTATGTAATAAAATAATTAGTTATAATAATTACATGATAATAATGTCAAATTATTGCATTATTTATCCTTACGGTCAAAGTCACCGTGTAGTTTGCGAAGGTTGATGCCAATCTACGTGATTTTAAAATATTGTCTGGCAGGTATCCTGATAGCACAACGAATTAACATCTGCAAGTTAGCTGACTAGAATTGAACGCCCCCACATCCATGTATCTGATGTGATGGTTGGGGAGGTATCGGGGCGTGACTTTCACATCCATAAACCTTGTGAGTTTGTAAATCCAGTTTACCAACACAGAGAAGGGGCTCATCTTACAGTAACCATAGCAACGAGATGATATCGCCACGGTGATGGGCGTTGATAATTGCGATCTTTTGACAGCGCCCCATTTAGTGCTATCATCAGCGAATGTTAGATGTGAGGAATTCTTTGCAACGACCGCGAGCTTATTTGCGCCAATCATTATTCCATGAGTACATTGTGCAATGAGCCATTTTAAATAACATATGGTTTAATTTCAATTAGTCAGAGCTTTCGGGAACCCACAAGACTGCTTGTAGATGCGCAGTCAAAGAATCACGCGATCTCTATAAATAGTACACGCGCCGACTTCAAATGTTCATCAGGTTGTGAAGGCTGCCGTTTCCGCCTCCTCGCTGCTGTTGCCGTCGAATGCTGGCGCAAGACTGTTTGTTTTGCCGGGGCCAATGAAGGCGGTTATCAGTAAGGTGATATCACAATATGTAGCCCTATAAGCGTCAATGTAAGCCGATACGAAGTAGTCGCATGTAAAGGGGTTGGGGGAGGGGCAGACATTTCACACGCTGAGAGCTCGTTTACTGACGCTTTATGTATGACCTTATGGAAACCATGAATCCTTATTTTTGGCTGGCATACTTGGTCATTTCACCCCGTGGGTCCAGCTACCCATGCAAATATTGGGCTAGTAAGTGCCCTGTTAGTAGTAATGGATACTGGGAGTAGCTAGGAATTAAATGTGTCGCAAAGTAGGCAGTATAAATCAATGGTCTGGATAATGGGTGACATCTGTGTATTACAAAGAGTTGGTCGGGTTATAGGAACAGTTTGTACACAAAAATTTAGCGCAACCTTGGATACTTCGTTCCACAAGCCGGGTAGTCAGTACGATGGATACAGATTAATAAAATGCCTAGTAAAATTGTCATGTGTCATGTATTGATATTGTACTGGTCGCACTCGTGCCTTTATCATCCATATAAAAGCCCCCACAATGACGTCACGCCTAGTGATCGATTGTGAGGGGCACGCAAGAAAAGAGGACGCGTGTGCTGGTTTGGTACACAATACAGAAAATACTTTGATAATGAATTTGATGTGCCTTTCTGCAGCATCAAAATGTCCTCTGGTTGCAAATATATGACATTGTCGCATATACTATTGAAAAGTGATGTAAATGCAAGCATAATCAATATATTTGCCCAATTACAAGTATCTTCATTGCTGTATAATCAAAGGTTCATAAAAAGAAATAGATAAATCTATGCATTTGCATTCTATCAACTTATCCAATATCGGTAGTTTAAATCCGAATAATGCAAGAAGAATATGGGTTTAAGAATAACTGATGAAGACCAAAAACAAAAACGCATGATATTGTCAACGACGACAACATATATGCATGCAAACATACATACATACATACATACATACATACATACATACATACATACATACATACATACATACATACATACATACATACATACATACATACATACATACATACATACATACATACATACATACATACATACATACATACATACATACATACATACATACATACATACATACATACACATACATACATACATACATACATACATACATACATACATACATACATACATACATACATACATACATACATACATACATACACATACATACATACATATATATACATACATACATACATACATACATGTTTATATATATATATATATATATATATATACAGATAGATAGACAGATAAATAGATAGATAGATAGATAGATAGATAGATAGATAGATAGATAGATAGATAGATAGAGATAGATAGATAGATAGATAGATAGATAGATAGATAGATAGATAGATAGATAGATAGATAGATAGATAGATAGATAGATAGATAGATAGATAGATAGATAGATAGATAGATAGATAGATAGATAGATAGATAGATAGATAGATAGATAGATAGATAGATAGATAGATAGATAGATAGATAGATAGATAGATAGATAGATAGATAGATAGATAGATAGATAGATAGATAGATAGATAGATAGATAGATAGATAGATAGATAATTTTATCACTCCAGGTCTCGTAAACCCTTGTCGTAGAAAAAGCAGTGTGATACATTTAATCATGTAATACCATTACGTTATAGCATCGGAATCATCTAGAATTCAATAACCTGTTAAATTAATGGAAATAGAGCTACCAAAATGTCAATGTTATTTTGAGAAAGAAAATAAAAAAATCGGGCAAACATGACGGATAAACAATTAACTTAAGTTCGCATAAATGTGTCATCACTGTCATTGAGAATATTAAATTATAACAGATAAATTTTCCCTGTTCCAGCGATAATTTGGATTAAAATAACGAGCCGACACAAATACATCACTGCGCTTGTACGTATAAGCAGTGTTACAAATGAAATCAGCGTTTCAGTTTTGTTGACTGTTCCATAACAAGCAGACTTGATTACAGCGCAAATCTTGGTGAATACCACTTGAATACATTGCCCAGAACCCCGGCCAATTCAAAGCATTGTATTTGATTTATCCCAGCGGTGTGGATTTGCAGCCTTGGGCAGTCAACGGATGTATGCCAAGTTGGCGATGGCGCCTAAGTGGAGCTGCTCAAGCACCATATTCATCACCATCCATCACAGGCACGATATCACGCTGACGCCAATGACGACGTAAAATCCTAATGATTTATGACTTATTTTGGTTTCAACATAGTTTGGTTCGGCTGCAATTTTTTTATATGGGCAACACATATAAGCTCCCTTAGGTGCCATGTTATCTAAGTGTTGATAAACATCGAGGGGCAGCGATTGTAGCTTATTTGTGTTTTGTCGGTAAACACGCTTTATCCACCATTGAAAGACACAGAATATTCCATGATTCTCGAATTATCGTGCAAACAAAGCAATCGTCTTTATATAGACTGTGTTAATGTATTGTGACAAATGAATGACAGTTCATGGCAAGCAAGGCAATCGAATAATTTTTATTCAGTGCATGAATAAACTGTAGGTAACCCAATCAGCGCTCGTCACGCTGACGTTTCAAAGTGCTCACCAAGCAATGGCCTCCTGGGGAACTCCGCATTTCGTAGAAACGATGGCAGGGTCGTTAAACAGGCGGCTTCCGAGTAAGATCTCACATAATCTTTGAAAGTAGATTGTATGCCCAGTGTATATAAATGTATTTCGCCACAGATTATATATTTCACACAAGCGGCTAAATTTGGGGATGTGATGGTATAAATTTCAAAATATATTTTTTTTACTAAATTCTTATCCATTGGTTTTTCCCTGTGTTCATCGTTCATAGCTCCGGTAATGACATCAGACCAAATGATCGATATATTTTTAGTAGTCCAACTGAGAGTTTTAATGTATTTGATATTTTTATATATATATTATATTAGCAAATTGCTTGTATCATTAGTGATACTTATTGTTAGGATAGTTACTGCTAGGTGCGGTTAAGTCAATCATACATAGCATGAAAGACATTCGCAGCTAGGAAGTGTAACTTCATGGGTTAGGTGATCCATGATATTCTTATGTGAGGATTGAACATCATATTGAACTGATATTATGATGTCAGCGCACATGTGCGACGATGCCAGCGGATTAATACTAGTGAATTTTAATATATTTGTCCATCGTTGAGTCGCTGTTTGGTCGCATATCTAGGGTTTCACCGACGGAAATGAATGAAGCTATATCAAAGCATGCATTTCTGTATATAGCAGAAGCAACAATAGCCCAATACGAGTTTCTCGAATCACTTCATACATACAAACATACGTACATGCATACATACATATATACATGCGTTAATACATTGTACATACATACATACATACATACATACATACATACATACATACATACATACATACATACATACATACATACATACATACATACATACATACATACATACATACATACATACATACATACATACATACATACATACATACATACATACATACATACATACATACATACATACATACATACATACATACATACATACATACATACATACATACATACATACATACATACATACATACATACATACATACATATACATACATACATACATACATACATACATACATGCCTATATATACATACATACATACATACATACATACATACATATACATACATGAATACATACATACATACATACATACATACTTACATACATACATACATACATATACATACATACATACATACATACATACATACATACATAATAATACATACATACATACATATATACATACACATACATACATACATACATATACATACATATACATATATACATATACATACATACATACATATATATAAAACATACATACATACATAAATATATATATGCATACATACATACATATATATATATACATGATATACATATATATATGAATATATATATATATATATATATATATACATATATATATATATATATATATATATATATATATATATATATATATCATATATATATATATATATATATAGTATATATATATATATATCCCATACACATACACACAAAATGAATGCACATACATGAATACATACATTCATGCATATTCATGCATATGCACACATACATTAATGCATACAAATATACATTCATACGTACATACACACACACAGCAAGAGGGTACATACATACATTTTAATATATACATATATATATATATATATACATACATACATACATATATATAGATATATATATATATATATATATATAGATATATATACATACATACACACATCAATATGTACATACATACATTTTAATATATACATATATATATATATATATACATACATATATATATATATATATATATATATATATATATATATATATATATATATATATCTATATATATATATATATATATAGATATATATATATATATATATATATATATATATATATATATATGCATTCATATATACACACACATATATATACATACATATATATTAGTCTGCGTCCCTGACTCCAGGGGTTCCGCTACGCTTCTCGCCCAAGAGTCTAGACGAAAAGATAAGGTCTTAAACTGGCGCGTCCGAATATTCATTAGACACGTTCGTTAATCTTCGTGACCAATCCACGCAAAGGTTGTGACCCGGATTGACCTTAATTGAGCGTGTCTGGCTTGTGAGACGCACCCTCGGTTCTATGTGACGTCATGGACATTGTAGTGGTCTGCGTCCAATGAGAACACATTGAATGTCTTCTGGAATTATGGGGCGTCTCAAAAGTTCAAAATTGACACCACAACAAGCGCTTTAATCGCTTAGCTGCACGATAGTATGTTTACGTAATAGTCAGTTAAAAAGAACCAGTTGTGTGTCTTCTTCTCTCGCCGACTGTGTGATTAACGGTGCCACTCAGCGTGAAACAACAAATCGGAGTGTTGTAGAATGTGTGCCCGGCTCATAAAAATCACTCGTCCGGATGGATAAGTTCTTCGGAACTTGTAGAACTAACCAATGAGAGGCAACGACTCAAAAGTACCCGAGAGTGACCGAGAGACACGGCTTGTGATTGGAGCATCCCAAATTTGAGATGCCTGTCCAGTTCAAGACATTGAGGTCACCTAGACCTGAAGGCGAGACTATTGAATATCAGTAACACGTAAACAGCGCCCGCAGCCATCAGGCTAGGGGACCTTGACTATAGTGCAGGCTGCACGTTATATTATAGCTCCAAGCATTCGTCATTGCATAGAAAGGCATAGGAGAGACCTGCATGCGACTGCCATTAAGTTAAACGTTGCAGTCTTGCAGTAAAAGGTGCTTTTGAATAATTCATCTATTAGGGCCAATTAATCCTACAATGTGCCATATAGAGCAAATTAAAGCCTGGCCAAACGCATATTCAATCATCAATATTCGCTTCTTGCATTCACTTAACAAAAGTCGGTGACAATATTCACCAATGGTTGGGCAATACGCATTTCACTAATGACGACGTCGACAAGACAATTTGCATCTTATATGGGCCTCGGATAAAATGTCGAACATTCACTATCCTCATGGTCATGTCCAATTGCATATTTAAACGTTGTGGCCTACTTAAGTACAAGTAAAAGACAACTTAATAAGAATGCCACTATTTGTTATAATATTATTAGAACTGGTGCTCTTTTGCGATCAGACATACAACTGCAGTGGTATTATAGTTGGTTAGAAGCTTTCAAGCAGATGAAAGTTATCATGAATGTTACTTTGCTGATTACGCTAGATTTAGAACAATTTGTTACTCCAACGATTTACTTCTTCATTCATTAGCGACGTGATATGGGAAGCATTATTACCACTCATTGAAACATATCCAATTGAATACGCCTTGGTTTTTTCGCTCGGAACAGCTTGGGTACCACCAACCTGTATGACACATTGGATTCTGTGATTATAGAGTCAAAAAGGTTCAATAATCAAACAGATATATGGCTAAAATCATTACAGCTTATCGCCTTTGATCTCTCAGCAGGCAATCCACGCTAAGTAACCAGCATAACGACAAAAATCCACCGTACCATGTGACACAGATTTCCCTGTGCCACGGCCTATTAGGTAGTTATTTTGTGACCATGCAGTGTAGCTTACATTACCAATGCATATCGGCGCACCATACCATGTCTCAAACTTCGCGCATAGGCCATTTTCAATAGAAAGCTTATGCTCACCGCTCCTCGTTCGACTGCAATAGAAATCAACAAAGAATCAAAATACAAGAGGACTTTTTTTTTAAATTGGCTATGTAACAAAATATTGTATTTCAAACAATAATTACTATGTATGTGTAGAAATGCTCATTTGCTTAAGCAAAGCCGCTACATGAACTGATGAATTTATTCATCATCTACCATTGCAAAAATGGGGTTATGAAATAGTTAGTGAATTTAAAGTTGTGTCTATTACAGAGTTAGATAATAACTTAACAATAAAGCCCTAATGCAAATAAAACATCGACTAGAAGATGGCAGAACGATCGTCCAATCCCGCAGTGAGTTACACTTATTGTCTAAAACCAACTTTGTTGTTCAAAATGGCATAATTGAAGAAAGACGGGCGATCAGGTTTATATAAGCTGTAAAAGAATGCATTCGTGCCAAGCTCCACGTACATTAACGTTGTGGTAGAAGATTACTTTAAATTGCAATAACGTATCAAAACATGAAGTTGTTTTCATACTCGATATGCTTCTTGTATGCGAAACTTGACTGAACAGACAGCACTCAGGCGTTGAAAAGGGCAATGTACAATATTCTGACTAAATGGTGCCTGCAATAATGTTGCGAAGATTTTCACCAAATAAAACGGAGAACGGAATGAATTATTCATATCAGAGCCATTAGTGTTGTTCTGTGTTAGACGAGGGGGAACTAAAAGATAAAGGCTTGCTTTTACCTGCATTTCTCTGAACAGCTGGTCTTAAAAGCACATTTCCAATTCCTAGTATTTTGATATTCGGGCCATAGTAATAAGACGTCCATCAATCCAGTTTGTTTCATTCTGATCAGCTTTTGCTCAATATTCCTATTTGGACAGCCATAAACAGATTATCTCATAAGGTTTAAAAGCGCTGCTAGCTTTTGCCATTTACGTGACATTAAACAATAAACAAGCATATATACCAAGTTTGTTTCCAACAAAGTATATGATTTATGATAGCGCCAGCCAGTTACTTCATTGCCATTATACACCTCGATCCTCTGTCATCTACCGTTTCTGTAAGTATCTGTAAATATAACATCATAACGTCATACTCGTTATGCTCTGATTGGCAATACTAGCTTAGTTTTACAAGATTTATTTGTAGCCAAGCAACACTAACAGGCTTCTGTTTGGTTACATGACTTTATTACACTTGTTTTTTGAGGCTCACGAGATATGATGCATGGCATTATAAACACCATTCACACATCAAAGCTTATGATGAAAGCATTACAAACAGCGCCAATGTTAGTGTTATGACGGAATGGATGATATAAAAGCATACCCGCAAAGTTCAAACCAGAACTTTCTAAGAAGAGCTTCTTTGACTTGAACTGTTCGGGTGCTTCTAGAAAAGCTCAAGCAAAATATCTATCTTATATCTTCCGATATGAGTTCAGAGGTCCCCAATTACCCAGTATCCTCCCTTTATGCAAGTGATTGTAATGGGTGTGTAAAATCTATTATCTGCACATCACACCACGTTTAAGTCGATATTTGAATTATAAAGACTTCGTGTACCATGCATTTTAATTAATACCATTCGTGTACCCGAAGCTGACACAGTGCTGTTATTGCTGCAAGGGTAGATATCAATGGAGAAAAATACCGAATTTAAACTCAGTTTGGCACCGATCCCTACCGCTTTCATCATCGCATTCCATGACCGTTACTGTCCATAATCCTGAACGTACAACCGTGCGTCATCAGTTCCTCAGCAGGAACAGCCACACGGCCAAGCGATTGCTCACTTTTCGCTAATGCATTAGAATACATGCACCTTGTATACTAATTGCGACATCTAATTGGTTTCCTATCATCTTTGCTGAAATAATTTAATTAATATGATTATGATCCATCGTTAGCTTATCTGGTCAAACTAGAGCTTCGACGAATTTATTTCGTCTTATTGCCGATTACCGCTGTATGAGAATGTTACACATATCATTTTGGGACGGAGAGAAATACACAGCCAGACATCGAGTATTACCAGTAGGCACCGCCATGCAAGACGAATTTCCAATAATCCATTACATGGTACACGACCTGAGTGTAACAACGGAGGGATCGGAATGCGATATGTCTACCCACCTACCTACCACCTGTTTTGAGCAATACTGTTCTTTTCGGCACTTACTGGGATCACTTGGGATTAGAGCCGCCTACCATGATTTATTAATCCTAAGAGGCCACACACTCCTGCCTGGTGGCGGCATGATGTAACCACAGCAGACAATGAAGTGAACATAAAGCATGCCTAATGTATGTGGTACTGGAATGTTTCATGCATAACGCATTGTTCACACAATCACACAATCACAATGAGCTCTACTTTAACCTCTATATATCAAAGTTGCAAAACAATGTCATGTCCAGACAGCTACTGGTTTCTACAACTCACCATATCGAAAGCAATTAATTGAAACAAGCACTATTAGATTCACATGTAAGGTATAAACGTACCATACATAGCGAACAATGAAATGTAATTTGGTCATAGCAATCTGAGTTTATACAATATTCCCTTATAGAGGGTTTTTTTAATTTTGGTTTCCTATCTTGTCGTTTGCAATTCAACAATGCCTAGTTCGTATAATGTCGACATATTCATCTTTTGATGTGCTACAGGATTTGTTTGTTCTCGATTGGAGCTCCTAAAGTTTATGTATTGATGCAACTGCCGCGGAGGCGACAAACCTCACAATCCTCGAGTATTCATACGCCAGTCAAATTTTGTTTCTGTTTATTTTATTGCTTACAATTTAGGATTAAACTAACTATGCAAACCAAAACGGCATATATAGCAGATAGAGCTTCCCGAGTTCCGGGTTGTTATTTACAACAAGTTTTGCCATTTTACGTTAAATAGTTTGGTGGCTGCCCCATTAGTAGTTGTATAATATTTGTACACAAAGGGGCCCGTGATTTCAAGGTCCATATTGTTCAACAGTTAAAACTCAGGAATCAGAATTGTCTGTTTGCACGCGGTTCTCTGACAGATTCGTATTCTTAAAGTTTATACTATTTCCGAGCAAAATATTGTAGGAGTAAGGCTGCAAATAAACCTCTTACCGTTCCGTTATACAGCATAAAAATGTTTATGTTTTCAATGCAACAGGAATCTGGCTACCAATATATTGCAACACACGGCACGGAGATATAAAATGCTAGGCAGCAGTTTGCACGTAAAAGGGCGTTTATCTGCGAAAAGAGGGCTCAGCCCTAGAAAACGCCGTTTGTGTGCAGCCTGTCATTGCTTCTATTACATAACCACATGGAATATTCTAGTTAATAAAAGGGGAAGGGTCGGCTCGATTAATCTGGAGTCCTATGCGCATTCAATCACTCGATTCTGCGTAGGGGTTGAATCCGCAAGCTTTTAACATATAGTTATTTATTATACTTTATTAATCAACATATATTTACAGTTACTCAACTGGATATAGCAATAACAATTGCGTTATCAGGTGACGGCACGCTGGTTGACATAATTTCAGCACCAGCTCATTTCTCATATATGACCAGAAGCTTTCGACCTAGATAACACTTTGTGGCCACAGCAATCACATTTGCATTATCTTACAATAGCCATATGATGCAGATACGTGTAGTTAATTTTGATTATTGCTATGGTTAATTATTGAATGCGACATCATGCGTGTATTCCGATCACTAATCAAATGAAGTTCTCATCGCTTAGCTTATTAAGAAACTAATTATATTGTACTTTCTCTGTACATCCAGCCCCATTGAACAAATCAGTTCAAGTAGATGCTAGTAGTAAAAGAACAGAATTCTCTAATTAAGCATCACCAGATTGCTGCATATTTTTGCATTCCCGCACAGAAAGAGGATTGTTAGTAAAGCTTGCCACGCAATAGAGCGTTCGCGCATTCTTTTTAAATTATTGGAAAAGTATGAAAACCATCGTGGTTTATGTTTATTACATGTGCATTGAGGTGTTGATGGTGTTGGCATTTAGATGGGTCTACACACGATTCCCTGGTGTCCAACGTCGTCCATAATTTACTTATCACATTTTATGACCACAATATGACTTAGCAGCGCTGACAAACCTTCGTATGCAATACCATTAACAGTATGCTGCTGGGAACGTATTGAATAACAACGTTGTTAACATGTCTATGCGTCAAGAATCTATTGCACTTGTCCACCAATGTAATCACATTACATCGATTTCTTGACCATTACATGATTGAATATCACACCTCCCCACCCACATTCCCAACCTTACCCTATTTAATCTTGAATATTCTTGTCGTTGATTTTGTACTATTGGAAATCGGAACAGTGTATTGTAGGCATAAGCGCGGTAATAATTACATTGTACAACATATAGATCAATCATCAATAGATGACAGATGGTTATTCATTTAAAACCTTTCAACGGCATTGAATTGCTGTTAGGTATGCATACTTGTACACATCGATATGCCAAACATTGCAATATCTAGATATCCATGGTGTATAGTAAGAACACCATTGATTATTAAAAACGAATGATGAAGTTGGATAAAGTAACATTCAACCACATAGAGTGCAGATAATGACGATAATACACTGTGTTTTTTGCATTCAACTGGAAGGATTCATCGTCGCACACATTAGTTGCACATTGAAAGACTTATACAGCCTTTTTTCATTTGATTAATACACGACAGTGGTCCAGTTTGTTTCGAGGGCTGTAATTTGTTACCGCTCTTGCTATCTGCCCGCGTCAGAGGAAGGCCTTTTCATACCTGCTCAAACAATTGCTGTCTGAATGAGACATACCTTAGGCATGGATGCCCAATTTAAGCGGTCTGTCAAACCTAACATTAAGAAACAAAATTAACAAGCTGATGTTAATCCATCTTATATATAAAAGAAATATTTGGCCGACTGAAGCTCATTTGTAGTCGTTCAATGTACCGGACATCAATAGAGCTTTATTTGATTTTTATAGAGATAACAAACCAATGGCACTCAAAGAACATACTACTTTTGTGAATGTTAAGTTCTGTATCAAGACTTTTCCCAACACAAATTCTGGTTCGCTTAACAAAGAACGGATATCATCGACGAAGCAGCGTAACGAATCATCTAATTAGTTACTATCGTGCAGTGGTACAATAGCGATAACATCAAAATCAATTGCCTCTGTTCGTATCATAAGCTACTAAATCCGCAAAAGCAAAACCCGTTAAACAATGGTTTGGGATTACACTGATACTTATGGAAGAGAACCAAAGGAAAATATGAATTGTAGGATATATCATATTGATAAATGATGCAATATGGTATTTTGGGGCTTTGTGGGACAGTAGTGAGAATATCTAATTGAAAACTACCCTGAAGAATATAATATCTTCGGCATTATTAAGAAATGTTTTCGCGGTAAGCACTAAAGCAGTTTCACACGGCTTATGCACTAGGGATAAAGTTAATAGGGCGGTTCGGAAGACATTTTCACAAGGCAGCTACTAAGATATTTAGGTATTTCTTTCATTGAGTGAAGCAAAATCTAAGAAACTCCTCATCAGAGCTCAAACAATCGAACTCATTGCAGCGCTAAGGAATTAATAAAGGCTGTAATAAGAGGATGTGTCAAAGTCGGAGGCATATATCATCTGCGATGTCATTTTTATCCCAAACGTTGTTCCGGTTAGAACCATGTGCAATCAGTACAAATAACAACTAATGTGGAGAACATTTTTCAAACCCTTGACAATGGAATTCCCGCCCAAAAAAGTAAACATTGGTGAAATTACTTATTGTAGCTATGGAAAACGGCAGTGGAACCATCCGCCATTGCCAACGTGATGTCGATGTGCCATTTTGTAGAACATGCTTCGTCCTACACTAATAAATTGAATTGCAACTGATACATTACCAAGATGTAGTGACAGAAGCAACGTCAACGTAAGCTGTCGATTCAATGTGTAAACCAATATTGCAAAAACCAACAAATAGCTCTGATATATTTTTATAAAGAGCGGCCAATGGAGATTTGAAAATGTAAACACATCCCTGGTTGCATGTCGCTGCACAAGTGTAAAACGCTTCAGAGGTTTTCAATCTATACAAATTGGTTGCGTAGCAAGCGAGGATTTGTAATTGTTCCGGTCAAATTGCTTCATATCCGGATGTTGTGCTCATCGCGCACTAAAAACCTGCATAATAAGGTTTCAAATTACCTCCCTTATTTGTTTAGGACATTATGCAAATACATTAACGACGACTTTTTGATAGTTCGTTTGATTACGTTTAGGAATTTTAGCGAATCTGTTTTTTCGATTCCGTTTAACCACGCCGGCAAAGATTCATGATCTTACCATTGCCTGCCTTAATATGTGTGGATTCTGCCGAGCTATCTAAACACTGAGGGATCAAGTGAATGCTGACGTCAGACTTTAGAGCACAAGGATGCATGCCATATTGGGTGAGGATGGGAGGGCACTTGATCCCTCAGCGTTTAGCTCGGCAGAATCCACATCAAACTTCACCTTACAGGTAAGCCTCGTTTAATGTTTAAATTCTACCTCGCTATCAAAAACTAAGGGGTCCCGTGAGATGTTTAGAGATCATGCATCCCAACAGCAACAATTCAGTTATCTAAACTTTATTAATGTTTATGAATCAAGTTGCATAATACCAACACCACAACTTCTTTGAATGCTACAGAACCGAGTAACGTTTCTAACAATTCTCAAATAGAGCTATAAACTAGTTATATAGCTAATTAAAACAGGCAACACTAAACCCATCAGTGTCTTCATCTGTCACTGGTTTCTTGTAATATTTGCGAAATGTACAGTCTTGTTTCCATCCCGCAGTTCTCAAAATGATGTCAATGGGGACCTTGACTTGTGAAGTTACGGCACTTCTGATGCTGTGCGGTTTGAAAATTGCCACATCAATAACCGCCTTCTGCATCCCTAATCGCAGCCACCTGGACAGTGTATCTCTTGAGATGCCAGCATGGGGTCTCTGCGTGGCAATTATCAATTTTAAGCCTGTCCCTCTTAAATATTTAGTGCGACTTAAATACTCCTTCATAACTGTCACAATACACAGCCGTCTATTCGGAGCATAGGCCCTTAGAGTGAGGTCAACTTGGTGAAATCCCGGCCTAGATGTTTTAAGCAGATGATTCCACCTAATCACCACTCTATTGTTAGTTAGCACAATGTCCTTCCGTTGTAAAAGATGAATAGATTGACCCCTGTCAATCGAAGTCTGTCTCTCATTGGATGAAGTTTGGATCCGACGGTGAGCAGCGACGTTAGATGTGGCAGGATCACTGGTGGATGGCAGATCATTGCCAGCAGCCTGGGGAACCAACACTGGGTTGGCCACAATGGTGCTACTAGGAGTGCATATACCTTGACCCACTCCAGCTGCTGTAGCACTCTGGAGAGCAAGCAAAAGGGCGGAAAAATGTATGTGTAAAAGTCATTCCAATTGAGAGTAAATGCATCAATAGCCGTGGCTGATGCATCTCTGGTCCAAGAGACATAGTTTTTAGTTGACAGTTGTCTGTCGATGCGAAGAGGTCTAATTTTGGAGTCCCAAATTTCTTGCACAACCTGCCAAATACACTTTGGTTAAGTTTCCACTCGGTATCCAAGTTAACCTTCCTAGACAGCTTATCAGCCTCAACATTGTCTTTACCCGGGATATGAGCAGCAGTGATCCAAATGTCTTTCAGTAAAGCCCAATGCCATGTCTCTCGAGGTAGGTTGTTCAACTTAGCTTTCCCACCCCCCCCCATCTTTTGCACATAAGATACCGCAACTGTGTTATCCATATACACTTGTATATGTTTTCCTTTGTGCTGCCCGTCAGCACAGAAGAGTTGGAGAGCCAAAAGGCAAGCTTTCAATTCCAAATAGTTAATATGCTGAGCCCTGTCCTCAGTTGACCAGAGTCCCATTGTTCTAGCTTTGTCTAGGACAGCTCCCCATCCCAGGTATGTCTCAGAAAATGTGTCCGTGAGGTTTGGGATGAAATAAATATCTCACAGAAGATAATATGTTGTCAATCCACCATTGTATTTCTTTCTTAACATCAGATGAAAGCGGCATAAGGGCATCATAATTTCTTCGGTTGGCTTTTAGAGCATTATCTTTCTCGATTTTTAATGGTCTATAATGTAAGGCCGCAAGTTTTATTGTTCAGTTGCTACACAATTACCAATAAGCTCAGCTAATTCACGTATGGTGCACTTATTTTTTGGAACATAGTCGCTGCACTTTTTGAGCTTTGGCCTTAGACAAAGTAGCTGTCATGTTAGTGCTATTCAAACAAAACCCCAAATATTCAATAGTCTGTGTTGGGGTGCAGACAGACTTCCTGGGGTGAACTGTTAATCCTAGACTGTCCATGAGTGTTATTGTTTGTTTCACATTGGCCTTGCATGCTTCATAAGATTGTGCTAAAAGTAAGCTGTCATCAATGTAAGAAACATTGGCTAATTCTCGTTTCCTCAGTTCTGAGTACCAGGGTTTGAGCAACTTTGCGAACAACCGAGGGGCAGGTGATAGACCATTTGGTAGGCAGGTGAACTGAAAGACTTGATCATCCCACATGAATCTTAGGTATTTGCGTGCTTCTTTTCTGACATTAACCGAGTAGTAGGCTTCCTTCAAGTCAATGGATGCCATGAAGCACCCTGGCGAAATCAATGAAATGGCCGATTGCAATGTTTCCATCTTGAGTGTACTCTATCTAGTTGCTCGTTTAGGGGTTTCAAATTTGGAATTACACGTAAAGACCCATCCTTTTTTGCCCTGCCAAACACATTCGATACAAATTCGTCTGATTCATGGGTAGCTTTTTCAATTATCCCATGGGCTAACATTCTTGACAATTCTGAGTTCATAATAGCTTTCTCTGAAGCTTGAAAGTTGATTTGATTTGGAGCAAGAAATTGTTCAGGATAAAAGTTCGTTTCTCAATTGAAACCCTCAACTAACTGAAGGATGTTTTCATCCGACGTTAGAGATTTCCAGGGTTCCAAATGTCGAGAAATTTTGCCCGCACCAAAATTGTTAAAGCAAGAACTTACAGTGCCAGAGCTGTTCAATGCCTCCTGTACGTGGGGGACTTTACATATTGCTCGTCTGGCCAAGTTCTGTGCTTGACTTGGCCTCTTCCCCGTAAAAAATGCCCGCGAGGATTTGTCTGGCCTCTTCCACGTCCATATCGTCTATATGGTTGGAAGCGCGTTGCTTGGAACGGATGTGCCGGTTTGGGATCCAAAAGCTTGTGCCCTACATTTTGAGCATCACTAATGTCCTTCACCTGTTTAGTGACATCATCTCCAAACAACCAGTTGGTAGTTTCATTTTTGGCTGCACAAAGCGACCGAAAGTTACTATGCAAGTCTGGCTTAATGCTCTCCTTTCTCTTGTGGTTGATGTCAGTAAACACAAACGCCATGAGCCGGGAGCTGTCTGCCAACAGAGGCATCAGTTGCTGCGGCTGCACAATTGTTTTTTCTTTTTTGGATTTCAGCAGCAAATCCATACCAGTTAATAGAGGAGTAAATGCCTTACCCATCCAATTTTGCAGTTTTTTGTAGTTTCAGGTCTTTTTCCCTAGTCTGGGGCTGCATTTTTGCCCAGATCTCCGGGTTGACTTTAGAGACACACAGATTGTCACAATTATTCGGTCGAAGGAATTGTTTGCCTTCTTCCAGTTTCTCCTCACTGACTCTGGCTCTCATGCCATCGTTCACAATTTCGGCGAGTTGGGCAGAAATAGGGGGTCCAGTGTTATCTTGTGTCTCATAGAAATGCTTTAATTCGTCCATCACCCCATCATCATCGTTGTCGGACTCCTCAGACATCTTGTCCATAGATTAGCCCATCAAAACCGTCATTCACATCACCGGACTCAATAATCTCACCATCACTATGAGCGCTTTCCTCATTCTCCGCACCTGTGGAGGCATGCTGCAGAGTATTCCCTGAAGGCTGGGTTTGGAGGAAGTGTTGCAACATTTGCGACTGCTGCGCCATCATAACGGTGAGCATCTCCAGACTGTTCTTGTAATCCGCCATCTTCCCAGAAGATGACGAAGCAGTGGCATTTACTTCCGTATCCGCCGTCTCTGCACTCATTGGTTTCCCACAAGATGGCGATCCATTTTCTAGGACAATGGCCATATTAGTGTCTGCCGAACGAAATGCTACACTCTCAATCACCTTGTTTTTTACCTGCTTTTGCGAAGCACTCTTTTTTCGAGGTTTCGGCTCATGAACGGTTTTTTCTGCGTTTACAACGTCAGACAGTTCTTTTTTGCTTGTTGAAGCCATGTCGGCGGGAAGTTCGAGTTCTCGACACAACACGGCGACCGAACTATTAGGGCCTACGTGCGCACACGTCGCCAAACAGCAACTTTAAGCTCTTTCAGAATCACCCGAAGCTCCGACAAATAAAACAATTTCGTTACAATGTCTATGCCGAGTTTGTCCACAGAAGTAAGGAAAAAATCACGATGCGACAAAAACTTTTGTCCTAGTCACACGAAACAAAGGCACGAACTGACGTCACGCGCATGCGCACAGCATCTCAAGGGATCCCTCAGTGTTTGATAGCGAGGTAGAATGCATCGTGGAAAAATTCCCGCTGGTCGAAATATTCTGGTAGCCTAAATCTGTAAACATTAATTTCGCAATCAATTACTAATTATAGTCCGTTCGTTAAAAAATAACATTTTCTGACAGCTGATTTAATTGTCAAACGTTTGATTATTGACATAAGCTACCAAAATATTAGTCACATTAAAAATGCGCTGAGTTTGAAAAGAAATTCGACATGGATATTTATCGTAAAATAGTAAATTTTGGTCATAAAAATTGAATCAGTTGTTGTCATCGACAGCTCAAACCAAATCTTTCAATTTGATGGATATTGATGTCGTCGCTTCCGGTTACGAGCGAATCAAAGTTAAATCGGTACTGAAATCTAAAGTAAACGTGCAGTTTCTCCGTCGTTGATGATCACATCGTAGATTTATTTTCACTCGAAAGAAGCCTTTTCCCTGCATATGTATCTAATTCTTTTGCCTTGTAAATTATCGATAAGAAGTATAGCCTGTGTCACTTGTGCTGGGTTTTCAATGGTTTGTTAACAGCAGGCTACACAACGGGCTGTGCAAAGATCGCCGGTGATATAGTTTCAAGTTACAGCAAAGACGACTGGGTTGTTTGCAAACACTTATTTATCAAGTGAGGCCAGGAGAAACTGTGCGCTGTCAATGAAGCGTAACTGTCCGATCGATACGGATGTGTAATTTTCCATATTATTGAGAGTACAGATTTTATCTTACTTATAGCCTACATCAAGAGGTGGGAGTCACAGTCCCGTAGGTTGTGGAATACTACAGGCACGGCTATTGTCTTGGGATTCAACCGCAGCTTCAAGTTGCATGCATTGTGGGCTGCAGCCCTGTACTAACCTGTTATACAGCAGTGGTCCCGGACGGAGTCCCTGCCCAGTTCTTTTTTACACACATGACAATGGGTAGCTGCCTTGTGCATTCTTGTATCCTCCCGCGTCGTGCGCATGGGAACATGCTTTGACAGAACTGCTTAAATCTAAAGTTCTTCTTGTTGCACTGCTTGTAAGAATATCTTCGCTGTGTTGCCGCTTCTTTACACCATAGGGTGTTTGGTCTGACAATCACACCGGACAACTACATAGCTGTAACCACATGGCTCACGTTCCTCTTTTTTCTGCGTGTTGTTCTTTTTAGGATCAAGACTAGGACCAGGAAATTTAACAGTTAGACCCTCAAAGTCGGCGTAGAAAACATACTGCGATGCCAGCTGCTTCTGCCAGTTCTGGAAAGATAGTATTTTCTTCCCTTCCTTCGGCATGTCAACTCGAACAGCAACCTGCCCTATCCCCATGCACTAAGGCTTGTGCTAAGAAAGCAGTAATTTGTGGTATAAACATGTAGACATCGTTCACAGAAGAATTTGTACTCTTTGTGTTTACTCTGATCATACAGCAAGCAGTTCAGATCTTTGATTAATGTATAATGTTTCCTCAATAGGCATGAGGTTTATACGTAAAATACCACCTGGTTGTCAACTAATGTGGTGTATAATAACAGCTCCATTTTCCCATCCAAATACGTTTAAGGCTTTATTTGGTACATGCTTTCTACCTTCTCAATATGTGATATTGGTGTTTGGTTAAATTCAACGCCTTTATCCTCAAGTAGGTTTAATAAACACTGCATATTATATTTAGATGTTCTTTGAGGGTCATTAGCAACCGGATGAAGAGCAGCTTTAATACACCATAAAAGGCAGTAGACATCTTTGTTTCTTATGTTTATGATCGCCTTTTTAACTGCCAGCGCACTCGATAGTGGTAGATAGAAATCACCTGTTAATGGTTTATAATTAGCAATATTAGCCCACAGAGATGTGAATGACTGAAACTATTGCCTCGTCCTCTACCTCGGTCTCATTCATGTCTCCTTCACCCACTCGTATCTTAGTCACATTTTCGTCATCTGATGTGTTAATGCCCTGATACTGGAGGCCTTGTCTCACATGTGCAGTTCGACACAAGTCGTGGTAGCAGTGATAAACGTCGCTGACATCGATGGACATGACCTCTTTGCCAGAAATCTTGATTTTAGTTTTCTTAACCACGGCGCTACCCAGGTTGTGCACAACGCTGCAGTTAGTGTTGGTCGAGGTCAGCATTATTGTAAAGGCCAACCGTGCTGTCCACGGGACAATGACGTCGTCTGCAACTAGATTGAGGAAGTGGACCAGCAGTTGTTGGTTCTGGTCAATAGTGCTTAGATTGTTTGAAAACACTACTGACTGTCGCACGCCTTTTATTCCGCGGGGCTCACGTATCCGGCGGTATGGGTTTAGTTTGAGTTGATAAATCCTCGTAATGCTGAATGTTAAATAACAGCAAATATATCTTTAATACAGTAACATGGATATTAAGTTTAGAGGAAAGTGAAGTTTTCAGTTTCTTTTGGTTTAATCTATACATAAATGTTTTGAAATACATTAGATATTTATGAATGTTACAGTACAAAATGAGCTTGTTATTGCAGCCACTGCTAGGATCCTTTGTGGAAAACCTTAAAAGAGAATTCGTAACACAGGACTAGTTCTCCCAAACTGCTGGCACTTACACTGTACAAATGCCTGTATCTGTTGCTGCAATATTACAACATCTGGAAATAACTTGTTGTTGTTTTGTATTTTCACTTGAATTTTGCATCATCAAAATATATGCCCTATAAATAAAAGAGTGTAGAACTGAAATTTTTTACATCTTTTTCTAAATAATCACAGATAAGCAGCATAATGTTTTTATCTGATAGCAGTAAATTTTAATATGTTGGCCTTTAATAGTGTATTTATAGGAAATTAATTCAAAATTTGTGAAAACATACCAGAGGTATAGCTTTGTTTGAGCATGTACATCAATACAGATAAGTTTTCAACTTACTCAACGTGCTGTGGGGGCAATCCTATACTGCCCTTTCCACTCCCCCAACTACATCCATAAAACCAGCAATGTCAATCAATAAGGCTCGAAAACAGCATATTTTAGCTAACGGTGCATTCGACGTAAGCAAACTTTAGTTTACCTAGTCCTCTCTAGTCCAGTTTACCAGAAATTTAACAGGGAGTGACAGCTTAACCTAGAGTTTTGGTATGGATAATCTATTTAAAGATATTGTCATAATAGACATGCGCAGTACTATCAATTCCGTTTTGTTTGACAAATAAGCACTATAACAAGAACATTATAAAACCCTGAATCAATCTGATCGATAACACCAAATCGTACCTACACTTCGCCTTATTATTTCTATCAGCTAATCGGGGTCACAGCGTGCAATCTGCAGCAAGCCCGGGCAGCGAGCACTCATTGGGCCGTTTCTCACCGGATTTTCTCTCAACTTGTCCCTTGTCATATCGGACACATAGCTTCGAGGTTTTTAATGTCTGGTAAAATAAGCTCTAGGACAACGGGGAACTCCCTGCGTCTCCGAGAACGGGCTTACTTTACTGACGTCACATTATGGGTCTGACCTAGATAACGCCACAGCGTTTTGTCGGGCGCGCTAGTTTGAACTGACATCTTATCAAGTTTTGGCCTCATAGATCATTCTTATATTTCCCCCAGATTAATCGCCACAGCAACACAGATATTAAGAATCTATATATATATATATATATATATATATATATATATATATATATATATATATATATATATATATATATATATATATATATATATATATATATATATATATATATATATAGATATATATATATATATATATATATATATATATATATATATATGTATATATATATATGATATATATTTAAGAATGTATATCAAGAGATATTTATATATATATATACACACACACACACACGTATATATATATATATATATATATATATATATATATATATATATATATATATATATATGTATATATAAATATGGATATATCAATTATATACCTATATATATGTGCATATATATGTATATATATAATACATATAAATCTATTTGTGTGTGTATTTATATTTATAGATATATATAAATATGTATGCGTATAAATATTTATTGATACACATGTATATATATACATATATGTATATGTATGTTTATGTATGAATATATATAAATGTAGATATATATATAAAATGAATATATAAATGCATGCATATATAGTGACACGTATGCATATTTTTATATACAAACATATATACATACATACTTACATTTATATATATGCATATATACATATATATTTATGTATATATGTATATATATATATTATATTTATATGCGTTTTATATAAATATATATTTATGAATATATAAATATATATATATATATATAGATATATATATATACAAATATATATGTATATATATATAATATATATATATATATGTATAGATCGATATATATATATATATATATATATATATATATATATATATATACATAGATATATATTTATATGTATTTATATATATATATATATATGTGTATATATATGCATATATATAATTATATATATATGCATATATACATATATATATATATGTATATATATTTGTATATATATTCTATATATATATGCATATATATATATATATGTATGTGCGTGTGTTTTTTTATGTATTACCTAACGTATTTAAAATCATCCTACATTATTTGTACTATTCTTATGTCACCTTAAGTGCAGTGAAACAAAAATCTGACCCAATTTGCTCCACCAAGGTTAACAACAAGTATTGAGTCAATATATTGGGTCAAGCAACCGTAGGAAGGGAACCAAAAATAAACTTTATTGGTACTTCCATGAGGCAATTTCCTTTGTATGGGTACTAGTTACGTGAGGCAAACTAATATTCACCCGGTAAAGAGACTCAATTATGCGAACCATCTTCGGTACGACACAAAACACTGGCATCTCAGTGGCAACATTTTTATTACCGATATTTGAAAGGTTTGTTATCGGCCTTTGATTTTATGCTATGAATACCTTGTGGAAAATGTGCGCCTATGGAATGGCTAGCCCAATCATCGATTGATGCTGGCTCGATGTTAACGCGAGCCCGATGAATTTTATGAGTGGCTCACTACAAAGCAACGATATGTGTGACCACAGGCAATGAGATAAGCTATTTGAAAACCTTTGCTTCCCACAAGACCCACACCGGTCTTGTCCATACGTTATGCTACGAGTCATGACATCGCTAAGGATTCTATTACAGTTAAATCATGAGAATGATATGGCCATCACAAATTAACTTTAGCGAGCACAACCGTGCAATGGGTATTATCAAAGGTTTAGCTTTAGCCAAAGATCATTTAAAATAAAGTAATGATAGAATATAAATACACTTTTTTGCTTGTACATATTAGTCAATGTATAAAATGATATCAGCATTTGAGTGGTTAAAGGACGCCTCAGCCGTCTCCCTGACATTTAGTTGAACCACTGTCCGGACCAGTGGACCCAGTGGACCATTGGACCAGTTTTGCAGTGTTAATAAGCATCGCAAATTGCATTACATGCTTGCTTGGTAAATGTAAAGCAATAATAACCGAACAACATCTTATTTCTCTAAGTGGGGTTAAAAGATACTACCTATGCGATGGCTCTCTGTAAATGTTGTGACAAAATAAGTAAGATTGATATGTTTACACCAAAAGAGCGATGAAAAGTCATGTTGTTCATTTGGTGTGCCATTTGTTTGGATTAAATCAAGAGAGAGGCAGTTCATGACAAGAAAAGCAATCGAATCTCGGAGGCGTTATGAATAATCTCTGGGCAACCCAATCTATACCGCGCTCGCTTTGCTGACGTTTCAAGGTGATCAGCCAGCAGCCGCCATCTGGTGAACACTGCGTCATTTATTGAAATGATTGTACGCGCGATATCGTCGTGAAAGTGTTGCGAATTTTTAAATGATGCAAATGTCATGCTCAATGACCTTCATTGGCCTATTCTTGTGGAATAACCTTCCAAACTCCCTGAGACATACAAATAGATGTCACGATTAAACACATTTCTTTTCGCCCAATATGTTGAGGCTAATGTATGAACTAAGCACCTAGCACTTAGCGTTTCAGAGTACTTATTGTGGATTTTACGCTGTAGAAAATATATCATTATAATGGTATACGACGGCGGTAGCCCACATTAACTAGCTATAAATTTGACTATTGGTCGCGGCTCTCGATTTTCCGACATATAGAGCACAGAGCTTTGATGTTCGGCTTGTTGTATTATTTGCATGCATATTTTTGTAATATTTTTTTTGATTTTATATAGTGAGCTGATTGTGGATTTTACAAGAAGTTTTTGAAATACGTTTCCATAGAAACAAAACAAAGAAATCAATAATACGTGATGAAAAAAAATAAATTGGAAAGGGCTTATGAGTCGCTCACTGACGTTGCACTGGGCCCCGTCATGAACCCGATAGTTAATGAGCTGCTATGCTTCGTCAGCTCTAAGATGAACTCAATGCCATTCGACTTTCTGACGAAACTCTGCTGTGGGTTTTATGACGAGGATACAATAGAAATTGCGAAGGATATCCTCTTTTCAACAGCATTTACCAACGAGTCGTCGAGTCACCAGAGACGACCTCGTAAAGTGAAGAGACGAGGATCGGAGAAGAAGCAGCATGACATGGAAGACATTATCAGCATTATCTGTTAGAAATCCCTCCCCTGTCATTACCGTGTTATGTCGCCAAGGATCTGTCTCGCCTCTCGCCGCTGAATAGCAACAATTGCGATCTGACAAGTCTTCTACGAGATATTGAGACTATAAAAGAGGAAATGAAGATACTGAAAGAAGCACAAAAAGTGACAACGGCAGCTCATGCATCTATGCTCACAGGTTCTAAGGCTGCAAAGGCAGAAACACCCTCCGCCTCAACCACCAAATCTCCTCCGGCCGCAGAAACGTGAGCTGTCATTTACGAACCTGATTCTTCTGACGTCTGTTGCAATGTACTGGACACTGAACCACCGCCGGTCATCTCTACACGGGAGAATAACGACGATCTCTTGAGGCTTGCCAAGATTCAAAACCTCAAGATTCCTTCCTTTGCCAATGCAGTCACCAAAGGTACCAAAAAGCAACCCAACAAGGGAACGCAATATTCAGAGCACACCACCGTTGGTTCCTCTAAAAGCCGACCTCATCAAATTCAAGTGCTAGACTCCCCACCCGCAGCCATCAATCAGATGTTATCACAGGTCAAGGCAAGAACATCTTACTCCGTGCCCGGGGGGGGGGGGGGGGGGGCACTTAAGTGTATAGAGGTAGTATATATGTGCCGCGCGAAGGGGTATGTTTTTTCGGCCTCTCGACTTGTACGACGGGTTTTTGGGCCTCATACTTGTACGACGGGGTATGATTTTCAGCTTCAATCTATACGACGGGTTATACATTCGCATAATACCTTGTACGACGGGGTATGCTTTTGGCCATTTTGACCTTGTACGACGGGTACGGGTTTTCGAGGTCCCGCGGCACACCCCTATCCAGAATAAGGCCAAGTGACCCCCCCCCCCCCCCCGGGCTCCGTGCTTCCAGGCGTATACGGTATAGAAAAACCGACGACTCGCCGCTGTGTTGGACCCTGTGTGTCACGCCTCGCAAGAACAACGCAAGCAAGTGACGTCACCAAACATAACGAAAGAAACCGGCCTATCCGTCCGCTGCGTCCTCCTACCGTCAAAGTTTGACACCTATCGATCATTTTGCATTCGTGTTGACCAAAAGCATATAAATACACTCCTTAACGCTATGATGTGACCATCAGGTGCTATTGTTCGTAAATACTTTGAATAATCTTGTTACCTTGCACCTTTGCTTCGTAATTGAATATATCCTGTATATTTAACATCTCTAGCGTAAAAATAATCTCGTTCAACTGCCGTGGTCTTAAAACTTGTATGGTAGATTTACACAATATATGCAAAAGCTATGACGTAATCTTCATGCAGGAAACTTGGCTAGGCAACGATGAGTTAGACATATTACAAAGAATTCATCCTGATTTTGTTGGCATAGGTGGCAGTGTCATAGACGAAGGTTCTGGAACAATACGCGGGCGTCCCTATGGCGGTGTTGGCATATTATCGAGCAAGAAACTAACTGAATGTTGTTGATTTCAACACCATAATGATGACAGACTGCTTTCGGTTACAATATTATCGGGCAGCGACTCAATCCTCTTGATAAAAGCTTACCTTCCCTACCAATGTGACGCTAACACGGAGTCTTACCTTGATTATATGGGTAAACTCAGAGCAAAGTCTGAATCCGCCCAAACCAGCAAAGTAGCTATTATAGGTGATTTTAACGCGAGTGTAAACTCTAAATGTGAGTCGGAACTGCGCGAAATGTGTTCACAATCTCATCTTGTGATATCTGACTATCAATGTCTAGGTAGATTGTCTGGTACATTTACATATGTCTGTGATGCGCACTCGTCGACGTCATGGCTGGATCACTTTATCTGCATTCATGACATGCATAACATTTTGTCAGATCTGTACATTGTAGACAAATTACCCTGTTCGGATCATTTGCCAGTTGCTGCTTCGTTTCGCTTTAATGTAAGCTCACAAATAGCTGCTGGTAATGAACAACTTAAAGAACCCGTGGAGACGTTCAAGTGGGCTGGCTCCTCGCCAGCGAATATTGCAGCTTATCAAAAACTGTCGAAACGTTATTCATCGGATGTGGCGCTTCCGGATGCAGTTGCCTGTACCGATGCAAAATGTTCTTCTGTTGATTATAAGGCTCAGACCGATAGTTTGTATTGCGATATATCGAAAGCGGTACGCAAGGCCAGTACTAAATGCATTGATATATGTAAAGTTAACTCCTGTCGCGATTTTATCGTCCCTGGCTTTAATGACTATGTTTAAAGACCTGCATACGCAGGCGAGACGGGCGTATATAAGTTGGCGCAATGAGCAGATGTAAGTAGATGTTTATCTGAGTGCTGTAGATGTTGACTTTTGTAGTTTGTTTTTTGATGGTGGTTTCGTTGTTAGTTGGGGAGGTACTGGAAGAATGATGTTTTCGTTTTCGTTTGGGCGAGTGTTCTGTGGAAGATTCTTCCGAAGAGTAATCATCCATTGATACATCTGGAAGGGAAATGTAAGAATGATGAATGCTTTGAGGAGAAGAGGTGACTGTGGGTATATCTGCCCGAGGTTCTAAGTTATTTATTGAGAGAGGGCTTTCCATGTTTGTATTTGGTGAGTGAACGAAAGATGACTAAGTAATGATGATAAAAGTAGTAATATAGTGAGAGAACATAAAAGTAGTGATGATGAAGAATAGCTCAAAAGTGAAGAGAAAATAAAGAGAAATAAGGGTGCAAGAAATAATAAAAAGTCTTAGCTTAAATGAATTCTGGCTCAAGTCCCAACACTGTTCGCCGTTCTTATTCCGTCAGTGAGGGTCACAGGGTGGACAGAGTCCTGCCCTTCTATTGATTTGTCACCAGTAGATATATGTAGTGAAATAATAATAGTGAACTAAGTTAAATTCACTGAAAGTCCAAGATAATATAGCCTATGTACAAGTTGAGAGTCCAAGATGGCGAAAATAACGAAATCGATTTTGGCGCGAAAGGTTGAAATATACACATCCTCCAAACACGTCCGTTGTGTTCGACGTCTGAGAATCGAATTCCATAGCATTGGATAATCCCCCCCCTCTTCAATATTACAAAGCTAAACATAACCAAGTACAACACAATGATCCAAACTGTCACACCTGTCACACCCCCGAAACCACTTATCACTTTTTCTTTACCTGTTCCAAATTTAACAACCACCGCATCCCACTAATCAATAAATTAAAATTACACAAAAATAATAGCAATATCCAAAATCTCTATAAAAAAGAAATAATAAAACAAACAATCACTTACATACATAACACACAACGTTTTATACCCCAATAATTTTCCTCCCCACTCATCAAGGCTACCACACACATAACTCTTAACATACTCTGTGCACTTATTCTTTAGTTTTTCTTCTGTCCCTCACTATTTGTATACTATCTAGGAACCCTTATGTCCTTATGAGGACATAGGCACTGTAGGGCTATTTTTCTTCTTACTTTAATGCACTGGAGCGGCCCCCAGTGTGAGAAACCTCCTTATTTTGCACATTCGCTCAATCTAGTTAGGTACACATCATTTCATCTTCTTCCCTTTTTCTTTTTTTTTTTATTTTTAAATAGCCACACATCCTCCAATAATCAATTTCATTTCTGTGTTTTCTCGGTCGTACCTCCTCTTAAACCCAGTGATATAAAGCATAACTAAACACATTGATAGTGGTACATGGCCAAAGCTGCCAAATCCACTCTAATTAGATTAAACAACAACAACAGATGTAAGTTGACATCTGTTAACCTACGACAAGGAACGCCATACACTCGCACACAAGGACACTAGATGTGATTGATCTATCTGTGATTCCCGGTTCTCGTCTGTCAGCTTGCTTGATGTCCATATGAAGGCTCATAGGAACCATGAGTTGCCTCACAAATGTGGTCAAAGACGACCGCAGAAGGAAGTACGTACCTCAAACAAAGTACGTACTTAGTTCCCAGTACGGCGTACATGGTTTGAAGTATGCATACATAAACATTAATTTTCTCAACTGTTTTGCAAATCGTGACCATATTTAGCGTTGCGCGTGTACGAGAAGGCTTTTCTATGCGTTTTCAAACTTTAGTACGGCGGCCATCGCGTGTCTTTCCCGAAGATTGATGAGGCAAGAATCATTTTTGAATCAGTTTGGCAAAGTAAAGAACTTTTTTTTTGCGGAGCATAGTTTGTCTAGATTATATGAAATATAGTTTAGTGAAAATTGTATGGCATATTTGTGACTTATGGATGATAACATCACACCCCATGTCAATCCATTTGCACACCTGATATTTTTGTACTCCAATCGAAGTACGCCGTACCATGATTGTTTCAAATTTCGCTCGTTGTCCACCCGGGTCTGATTGAGTGTTCTTGTACGTGTTCAGTTGTGTTTTAAAAATGAATGTTCTTCTCAAATAACAAACTAGCCACGTGTTTGATATTGAACAGAATGCTCCCACAGTAAGTTTTCATACTTTTGTTGGCCTGTTCTGTTTGAGTTTTCGAAAACTATTGTTCTTGTTTTAATTGGCTGTTAGGTTATTATTTAAGGCTTTACAGATGGAAACTACCATCATTACATATATAATAAACATTATTATTTTAGCATACTTTAGGTTTACCAGGTAGGGAATGGATTGATCACAAAATCACGGGGTCACCGATCAGGTTTTATTGAAATTTACTATGCTTTATCACAATTACTTCCATAGCCATGTGGACAGTGGTCATAAGAATATTCCTCATCTGTAAACTTCATGATGGTGTTTATCCTACATGCTGCTAATAATTGAGTTTCTGTGGACAAATCATATGCCTTTAACAATATGTCATGCAGATCCATATTTTGTGAAGGAGTGGAGGAACAGCAATGTTTGAGTTAATTTTATTTTAGAAATAATTCTCAAGTAGCAAATTGTGTTCAAAATCACATACGTACAATATTCGGTATTACATAATAGGATACCAAATCCCTGTGTGCAGGTACACTACAAATCAATTACCAGTATTACAATGAGGCAGATAATGATAACAAGTATAGTAACGTTATGACTGTTTGACAGCTAAAGGTATATGTATGATGTTGATGCAATAAGTGAGATACATAACTATGATATGTCTAGGACAGGTTATACAAAGCAGGATAAAGCTACTTTAATAGGTCATGACACAGATAAGATTAATTGATATACCTATACATGTACAGACATACATATTACAACAGCAAGTGTCGAATAACAAAACTAGAGGAAAGCATGTACAAAAGGTTGGATGGCATTGAAAACGGAGAGGTGAGGGGAGGGGTTTGGAACAAAGAGCAAATCGATGTGATGTCACTGATATCTAATTCTGAAAGACAAAGAAGCACTGGTTACCTGACCTTATACGCACGGGATTTAATTGGGGCAGCCTCTTACCTTCCTTAAGTTTACAAATTCGATTCTGCACAAAATGCTATGTTTTCATAAAAATGGAATCCAGATTAAAATATTCTCTCTGTGTCTCTGTTGTTTGGAATAGAATATATTGAAAACAATTGTTTAAACTAACAGGTTATACAACGCAGGATAAAGCTACTTTAATAGGTCATGACACAGATAGGATTAATTGATATACCTATTCATGTACAGACATACATATTACAACAGCGAGTGTCGAATAACAAAACTAGAGGAAAGCATGTACAAAAGGTTGGATGGCATTGAAAACGGAGAGGTGGGGAGAGGGGTTTGGAACAAAGAGCAAATCGATGTGATGTCACTGAAATCTAATTCTGAAAGACAAAGAAGCACTGGTTACCTGACCTTATACGTGCGGGATTTAATTGGGGCAGCCTCTTACCTTCCTTAAGTTTACAAATTCAATTCTGCACAAAATGCTATGTTTTCATAAAAATGGAATCCAGATTAAAATATTCTCTCTGTGTCTCTGTTGTTTGGAATAGAATATATTGAAAACAATTGTTTAAACTTTCAGAGATCCAAAATGGAAACACCACACAGGTAAAATACCTATTGCATACATATCTGAGGGTACTGAATGCCAGGAGAGCAGAAACGAGAGGAAGAGGATAATATGCACAAGGCTTATGAACTTGTTCAGCAGTGTGAGGGCAATATTCTGGTTGAATATATAGACAAGAACAATAAAAGATTGGTTTATTTTAAGGCGAGACCTGGTACACCCCTAACAAGAATAGCTTCTTCATTGAGAGAGTTGAAACCAACTTTCAGCGGTTTGGAAGGCGGCTGCACGGACTCATCACTAACGGCTGAAGGAATGTTCAAGTCTGGATGGATTTCAACCACTTCGTCACTGCATGATTGACAGAACTAAGGAGCAGTTTTTGTGTAATGGACAGATTCTTTTTTTCCAACCAAATCCAGCAGTTTTTCTTTGACACCACTTGGAAATTTTGATTTCAGGTTTCCAGTTTTCAAACATCCTCATTGTGAATGAAGGCTTTCAGAAGCACACCCTGGCCAATAGCTGTTCAATTCTGGAAAAAAACAAAGTAATTCAGACACTGCCTAGTCAAATACATAACATTAAATATTATAATCAATGTTTAAGTACACAACACAAACCAGCAATTCTTGTCAGATTTTTTATATCACCCTCTACTAATGGACTAAATCATATTCGGTTGGAATTAATGACATTGTAACTTCAAGCCGTGCACGACGTTTTGTTGATTTATACGTATGCTACCGTCAGGGTGGGGCTATGTCACTTGAACTTCATAAGTATGACTACAACAAGGTTTCAAATTTCTAAAACAAATTATCTTATTAGGAACACCAACAAGAAACGCTACATTCGACCTGCGGTTTGGTCGTACGAATCATAAGAGTCATTCTTTTATCTGTATACGATCTACTATCAGACTATGGCACCAATTCAAAAGGAAGTACACCATACTTCGAATAAAGTACGAACGCATCAATACGCCATTGTTTCAGAAAAATCATTCAACAGGGGTGTTATATTATTAGCGATAGCTCATTAATATGCCATAGAATTTTGAATAACATATAATGTATAATAGTATGATATACTTGTAAATGAGAAAACATAGACTTTACCTCTGCCATGTTAATGTGTGTACAAAATTTTAACCATGAACGTCGAAAAACTTGCAAATGCTGTCGAATAATGGAAGTGAAAACTCTTCTAGTGAACGCCCGATATCGCTCACAACAACAGATTTTGTTCCAAATGTATGCCATAATATATTTGCATAATTAAATCGTTCAAAGCCAATCACATTTCAGAAAATGGTCGAGGTGACGGAAACGGTGAAATGTAAAACTTACACAACTAGTACCGTTATCTCCCCTGCTCACATTCGTCGAGCATTACGGACGCTTAAACGAGGAAAATCTTTCTGGGGTAGATGGTCTTGCCGCTGGACATTTTATTAATACAGACGACAGCATACATGTCTACGTGTCACCGCTGTTCTCATGTTTTTTAAAGCATGGATATCTTCCAGTTTCTTTCATGAAGTCTGCTATTATACCAATAATCAAAAATAAGAATGGGGATACTAGCTATACAAATAACTACCGGCCCATTGCTCTCGTCACATCTTGTTTAAAACTTTTCGAATTAGTGCTACTCATATCGCAGACGGGTATCTTACTACCTGCGACAATCAATTTGGCTTTAAGGCCGGTCACTCAGCGGATTTATGTATTTATACTGCCAAGAGCATAATACAATACTATAAAGATCTTGGAAGCCCTGTGTACACATGTTTTTTTACATGCGTCGAAGACCTTTGACAAGGTCAACCATTGGTTGCTCATCAACCGTGCCATGCCATTGGTTTTAGTCAGAATTTTAATGTTTTGGTATCAGAAACAGTTAATCTGTGTTAAGTGGGATGGTGAATCGTCTCGATATTTACTGTATCTAATGGCGTTCGACAAGGTGGAATTTTATCCCCTAAATTATTTAATGTGTATGTCGATGATCTTTTAATTCTGTTGTTGAAATCCCGCACCGAGTGTTATATTAATGGTATTTGTATTAACCATGTATTTTATGCGCACAATCTATGTCTGATGTCGCCAAGTGCCAATGGACTGCAAAAACTTCTGGACCTTTGTTCTCGATTCGGAGCTCAACATGATATAGTGTTCAATCCATCGAAATATGTTTGCATTGTGACTCAACCAAAGACCCGCAAACTGTTCTGTCCATTAGTATCGTTGAATGATATGCAATTGCAGTATGTTGAACAATGGAAATATTTAGGGCTTATGGTACATGCAAATTTCAATGATGACGATGACATGCTGAGGCAAATGCGAGTTTTATATGGTCGGTAAAACAGTTATAAACAAACTTTCTCCCAATGCTCATTGCATGTAAAACTTAACATTTGTCAAACCTACTGCAGCATACTTTATTGTCCATATCTTTGGGTTAATTATACACAAAAATCGCTTAATAAGGTTAGAGTTGTTTACAATAACATGTACCGAAATATTTAGGGTGTTTCAAAAAGAGACAGAGCCAGTTATATGTTCGCCTCAAACAGTATCTCAGGATTTTATACATATTTAAGAATATCGACCTACGCATTTATAAGGAGGATAGAACTCTCCGATAACTTATTAATAAAATCTTCGAATGATTGTTACATGGTACGGTCTGGTGCCATATGGACTCATTGGTACCGTATTTTATATGCACGGCATTGGACGCTTACTTACATGCATGTCTTGTTTACTATGTGCCCTGTGCCTAAAATAAACTATTATTATTATTATTAATAAACACGATTTGGAGTCCTAATTGGATTGCTATTATCAGTGTTTGCAGCATACTATTTATACGTTGGAGGGCATCCTAAACAGCCTACATCAACCCGACTTTCATGAGTTCATATCAGGAAATGACCAAATGCACAATTATCTGTACAATAAAGGTCACCAAGTAGAAATTTGTAAAAGCATTCACACGGGTTATAAAATGGTCTAACGTTGCATTAGTTACAAACGCTAACTGTGCAATGCAAACAAAGGTAAGTGTTTTGTGCCAACAGAGGCTTTTCAATTGCTTGGAATCAATACTGCGTTCTCCCACACCAGCAGTAGACTTGTAGTTGACTGATATCCCATACAACAGATGAGTAATCGGGAAAACATTCACCACAGATATCCCTTCATAGTGCTGCTGCTGGTGGTGGTATTGGTTCTGATGCTGGTGCTTGTGCTGGTGCTGTTGCTGCTGCTGCTGCATTTGACGACAGCACACTATATGGCGTGCGATGCACACTGAGCAGACTATCATTCTTTGTAACGGAAATGCATGTACAATTCTTGCATTATTCCCTTTAAGTAGACTATGTTATCTATGAAGCACAGACGCGCCATAGGACGTTTCTGTTATATTAATGGCTAACTGTCAGAAACTAAACGATTCCTCACTTATCCAAGATGATCAAATCACATTTGACTAGCTTGATCTCCCTTCAAGAATGCTTCTCAAATGCAAAGTTTTAATTCAAAGATCGTTTTGTCTTACCACTAAATTACTGACAATGAGAAACTCACAATTAATTACAAAACCTTTATCAATGTCCTGACGATCGCAAAAAAAACTAATACGTTTATGAGGACCGTACACTGACATTGGACATTGGTAATGCTAGCTACCAACGACTTATTCAGAGAGGCATCCTCAAAGACGATATTGGGAAAAGAGGGTGGTATGGTCCATTCCACAAGCCCAGTAATAGATAGCTACATCGCACGTTGAGGCCGATAATGCAATTGGTGTTAACGGCGACAATGACTCGCTACATAATGACCTAGAGATATAATGAATGCATTATCTATATAACTAATGTCCCTATTGACTGTTTGCTCAGAATACCCGCTTTAATCAATCAATATAATCCTAGTCCAGGTAAAGGATGACCCATTCATAAATCCACGTCCACGGAAACATAGACAGCATACAAATTTGCCGTCACGTCAAAGTCTTCCCACAATGGTTCACACAGTGCCGATTATAGCTCCCGATTGAGATCAGACAGTGCTACGACACGAAAAATTGAAAGAGCCGGATCGCTACACTCAATGATCTGGAATTCCCTATCATTGTCTGAACGCAGTCGTATACGTTAGTAACGGTTCGGAAAAGGTATAGAAAGGACGGCCAAGCACTTCCGACAGTAGGTGCTTCCCGTCACGTTAGGGAAACCTGTTTTCATCGCTGATTGGATTATGTAACGAAAGCTAAAGATTAGAGTGGGGCATATTGAGAAGGTTAATTTGGAATAACGGCCACCAAACATGTAGGTCTGAATGAGTCCAATTTTGCTTGTCCAAACGTGCCGAAGACGGAGGTCGTAATCAAGACATCTAAATGCCATTGAGCCTGAATACGAATAGATGGTGTGTTTATGAATGTACACGTGTATTTGTGCTTTGTGGGGGATGATGGTTGCCTGTTCTTCGAAAAAGGACGCTCCGCTGTCCTTATGTTATATGTATATGATTGTATGCATGAATCGTGTTTTGAACGTGCCAGCTGCATACATATATGCACATATAAAAACAAACATCATCCTTTTTCACAATAGCTTTTCAGATACAAATTTACAATATTAAATGAAGAGCATTATGTCTCTAAACAATAAATGTAAGGGTTTTTGAATCAAAATACAGTATTCACGCACTTGGTAGATATATAAATTCATCGATAGGGTAACAATTTGTTCTTGATTTAAATCACTTGTTTGATTAGGCGATCCTGCGTCCTTAGATTTTTCCTACGCGGTACCCAGGCCCATAACGTAAACAAATATTTGCACATAATAATGCAGATGTGGTGGTGTACATGTTTGTACAAGAAATAAATCAAGGTTTGGTTAACGCAAATGGTTATGCATCTCAACCAAATGTGACCGTGATTTCTCTTGGGTCACGAACGCATTAGCCAATACGATCCTTCTAGCTTTCACTCTGCGTTCTATGTATCTTGTGTGACCACATGGTCACTTGTGAATGGCTCCATCAGATATATATGTTAGAGTTGTTGATCTTTTCTTACCCACCGAAAAAGACGAAATGATCTATTTATTAGCCTTGGTACTTGCTTAACTTAGGGTTAGATATCTGTAGTTCGTAGTAAGAGGGGTTTCCAACTCGATTACATGGCACGTATACTGTAAAATATGAAGCAACCCGCAGAAGTTGCATTGCTGAAGTTGCATTTTGCTTACAGAAAGCAATACATAATTTCGCATAACCTATGGTTGGTGAAAAAGTTGATGCTGATGATATTCTAGCATTGTTTTTAAGCATTCTTTATCAGCATGTCGGAACCGATCGCCCAATTGTACAATCAATTTCTTGCACATAGTTGTCATCCATTGAGCGCAATGAATGCTTCAATTAGCCACTTTATCAAAACTTCGACCTGACCAAATGCATACCCTATCACAATTACACCCTTTGTGCATTCATCCAGAGATATTCCCTGACATCATTAACCCTGGGTCAGTCGACTTCCATTACACAAATGACGCCACCGAGAGGACTATTTATTAGCATCCCATTTTTGCAATGCTAGTGCTAACATTATAGCTTGTTGCCTCACACAGACCGCACGTACTGGTATGTACTCTGCGCAGCGAAGGACCGCCACGATCCACATTGGGTACTGTGCAACATAACAATTCAATACCGATGAATCATGGTCCACACAAGAAGTTGATCATAGGTCCTGCCTAAATAATCAAGAAAGTACGCATTCATTCCATACTTCAGCAGCCAATATGGATGAACTAAGATATATTTAGCAGGAATGCAACATCTTGAATACAGGTTATCATCGTTCTCGGTGGGTTTGTTTTACATGTTTACAACTTCAAGTGCCCCCGCTACATATGACTTGACATTCCCCGTTTGATTCGAATTGATTTCAATATGTTACCATATAAATTATGAATTGTAGGTTTTAACGAAACGTTCCAACATCGATTGTTGCAGATGGTTACACGCACAATAGCCGAGCTATTTCTATTATATGCCATGATTAGTTAGTTACTAGGTTACTAGATTAATGCCGTGAGAAGATCGGCATGCGTTCGGCAAGGAATGCCTATGAGAACGGTGGTTAATAGACGTTTTGGCAACTAAATGATACTGCCCATCAACAGAAAGAAACAATGGCACCCATGTCGCAAAAATATGTTGACTACATGCATACACCCGGGTATAGTGATTATTCAACCGAGCAGTATACACGATCTGCCTTTAGTAACAGTCATTGCTGTCTGAAATCATGACGGTTACGCAGAACCATTGGCATGTGTATGGATATCATTATATAAGGTTCAGTGAGACACGGTTAGTGTTAGCCCGGTGTATGGATGTGGTTTGTTAGTCACTGTATTCCAACTGTCAAAAAAACCCATACTCACCGAATAATATGTAGATGACCTTTCACGGAATCATTAAAACTCAGTTAGAAGTAGTCTCGATAGAAACCAGAGCGTCATACAATAAAAAGCAATACTGATAAAGTGGAAATAAACAAGAGTCTTTAGGTTTTGTCGCGATGAATTCAATATTTAGTTTTAAAAACATGTTAAGATGTATGATTTCGTACATCAACCAGTGATCGTATGTTCGCCAACAGCTAGGTCATTTGTGATAGATGAACGGCACAGCTTCATGATACGGTAGTGAGAGCATTTTACTCTGTTATCCTTCACCCTTTCACTTACTCACGTTTTTATGAATCAATAAAGCAATGCGATACACAGCTTAGGCATTTTTATGATTCGATGGATACAGCCGTCTGTCCACGCTATTTCGAATAGATTCATTTCAGGCCACCAGCACTTCTATCAACTCACTCAAAACCATTCGCATTTTCCGCACACTAATTGCTTATTTCCTATCCTCTTTTTCTATCAGTTTTTTTTTACAAATAATGCCCCAACCACTCATAGTCTAAGTAGCAAAACTTACTTTTCAGATCAAATTGTTTCCAAACGTTTGCGCTAAGAAACAACAGCAGTCTGTGTTAGCTGACAATTCTGTTGTGAATTCTATGTAAACAATTAGATTTATGTTTTCAAGATTTAACATATATCTTTCAAATGAGATTAGCCAGCAAACTAAATGGGCATCATGACGATTTCAGTACCTAGTTTAAAATGCACACAAGATAAAACATAATACTTCATGCAAATGCTTTTCCAATATAAATCTTTTAGTATATGTAAATTTCTTACTGAGGAGTTACACTGGTGTGCTTCAATTTGCTTTATGTGATGAATGAATTCAAAATACAAATATGACCATCTTCCTGTGGTTCAAAATACCATATGTAAAAGGTCAACACATAATAATAATTTATTTTATATAACTTTTTTAGCGTAAATTCCACAATGAGTTCTCTGAAACGCTGAGTGCAAGGTGCTAAGTGCAAACATTAGCCGTAAAATATTTGGCGAAAAGAAATGATTTTAATCGTGACTTAAAAACATCTACACTGTCTATATCTCTAAAGGAACTTGGAAGGATATTCCATAAGAATGGGCCAGCAACACCAAAAGGCCGCTGCTGCTCCGCTGCTGACAACGTAAAAGGAACTTGCAGTAAGCATTGGTTAACCGATCTCAACTCTTTTCCTGGAATGTAGGGAGCGATAGGTTCTTCGAGGTTCGTTGGTGCCGTCTTATATACAGATTTATAGACAAGTACCAGAATCTTAAATTTGATTCGCTGTACCACTGGTAACCAGTGAAGCGAGTACAGAACCGGATGTGATCACATTTTGAGTGTCCAGTAATTAGTCTTGTTGCGATTTTTTGTATTTTTTGCAGTCGATGTACGAGGGATACAGGAACGCCGTAGAGAAGAGCATTGCCGAAATCTTTTTTAGATGTTATAAATGCATGTATTACTTGCTCTAGTGGCGATCGGTCAAGAAAATGTGTTATTTTAGAGATATTGCGGATTTGTATGTATGAGCTTTTGCAGATGGCTGTGACTTATGGTTTCATTGATGCAAAAGAGTCAAATACTACACCGATGTTTCTGGCTGTAGATGTTGGATTTAGCTTGTGGTTATTGATACATAAGCTTTTGGATATGAACATGCTGGAAATAACCAAATATTCTGTTTTTCTTCGTTCATTTTCAGACAATGTTGACGCATCCATGTTTGAATCTTTGCTATGCATAATTGCATTTTCTCAATGGCGCCATCGATGTATTTGGGATCGCAGCTTCAATAAAGCTGAGTGTCATCAGCATATAGATGATAGTTGATATCGGAAGTTTGTATCAGGCGACCAAGCGACGATGTGTTGAGAGTAAAGAGCAGTGGTCCTAAGATGGATCCATGGGGCACACCACAACTGACAGCTGTAGGAAACGACTTCATGCCTTTAATATATATACATTGCGTGCGGCCTTAAAGATATTTGATGAGCCAGTTAAGCACTGCATTTTTCACACATATGCTTTTAAGTTATTCATTAGACACTCATAATCCACTGTGTCGAAGGCAGCGGATAGGTCTGAGAGCACCAACACTACCACCTTCTGCTGGCCCAGTGCATGGATAATGTCATTTGGACTTTCATCAGTGGCGTTTCAGTGGTGTAATATTGTCCATAAGCTGACTGGTATGATTCCATCAAATATCACTCTTTCAGATATAAGCCGAGTTGTGCAGCAACCGCCTTTTAAGTAGCATTGATGCGAAGGCTAAATTCAAGATTGGCCTATAGTTCTCAAATGTGTTTTTGTCCAATGAAGGTTTTTTTTAGGAGTGGAATAACCCGTACAGATTTTAGTGAGACTGGGAAAACTCCTGTTGATAATGATCTGTTGATCGTACATGTGAGAACAAAGGCAAGTTGCTGAGTATTTTCCTTCACAAATGATGTTGGGTCACACTGTTTATTAGTACATGATAATATTGTCTTTGTACATTCGCACTCTGTTATAAGCGCAAATTGATCAAATAAACATTCAGTCATAGTCAGACCCTCAGATCGTGGTGTATGTTTCTATGATATGGAGCTATTTATCATTTTAATTTGATCTGTGAAGAACTCACTGAACTTGTTGAGCATAGATTAAATATACAAATCAAGGAGTGTGGCTTGTTCCCAAGTAGCTTACGAACAATGTTATAAAGCTGTTTTGCACTCCCTTTACTGCTAGTGATTTCCGCTCTGTAGGGGTTGACTTTGGCTTGCTTTATCATCTTGGTAACTCGATCACGTTGTTTGATATATGCATCTCTGTGAATCCGAAGGAGCGTTTTTCGCCAGAATCTCTCTGCCTGTCTTCGGTTTGGTTTTGCTTTGCGAATCTCAGCTGTGTACCACTCAGCTTCCGGTCTGAGTGGGATGTTGCAAGTTTTTTCAGGCGCGAGTGTGTCAACAATGGTTTTCATTTCAGAGTGGTATAGTATCACAATGTCGTCTGCGGACATATCCTAAGTTAATTTTTCCTCAAACTTTGAATTCGTATTAAACTCAATAAGCACCTCGAGGTTCATGATTTTCAACTGTATCTGTTTCGTCACCACATAACCAGGTCTTAGTTAATGCTAGTATATCTATGTTCTGGTCTGTTGATAAACTCCTGTATATCCGATCCCTTGTTGCAGACAGACTGTGGAGTGAATAAACACATAAATAGCTTCTTGGTATTGCAATCAAATGGGGATCCAGTTTTAATATTCGAGTGTGGTTTACATCCTTCCACATGTGATATATTCCCATCTGAACATGGCATGGGTTGCTATTGTTGTTGCTGATGAGGCCCTGTATAAGGGTTTACATACTGTTGTACTGGCTGTGTAGTGTTTGGCACATTATTTAGATTAGAATAGTGTTCCGGTACTTGGTTTTGTAGTTGCTGGTGACTCAACAGACCCAGTATGATTTCAGCCTGGCTGCACTTTTGTTTTTCAATAAACACCAGTCTCGTCTAGATCTATTTAAGGGTTTCAAAAAGTTCTGAACGTTTTACCTGGGGTGCATTGTAAGGAGGACATACAGTTTTTGTAACCTCTTCGGAGCTGGCCTATGCTGGAATCGAACCGGCAGCTGTAAATGCCCTCACCTGGGATTGTGTCTGTTTTGTCGTTGCATTATTTGTGGCATGCTGCGTATATTGGGCTGATTGCGACAGACTTGAGGGTTCTATTCTCGTACGTCTTGTGCCTTTGAGGTGAGTAAATTTGCACTCTTGGATAAGGCACTCTTTGTGTGCTACCGAATCCCTGCAGAGTCTGGGATGGAATAAACTGCAATTACGACCATTTGGTGCATCCACGTGTGTCGTTTTCACCGTAGCTTGTATATTTCCTACACTGCTTCGGATATCGGAATTTGCCTATGCCTTTTTTATAGTGTATGCCAACAGGTGTCGATTTGTCGTCGACATGTTGTGTCTCTCGATTGCTCCAATGCCGGCTGTGGAACGTTTCTGATGGCTTGTCTCTAACTGAGTGACATTTGGCATAATGGCCTCGTAAGTGGCTGGTGATGTGGTATTCTCATGGCATATTTCAGTTGTTTTGGATTCATGTATTCTACATAGATCTCGTGGGCCCACTGCAACACTTGAAACTTTGTCTGCATTATCCAGTTTTTGCACCTCATCTTTGATGTCGTATATAATGGCATCTTTTTTGGTTCTTGTGGTTAGGTCACGTCGTTTTACGAGAGTGGGCAGCCTATGACCCACGGGTACTTTTAGCTGTTTTGGGGCTCCTCTAGCGCATAAAAGTCCCCGGACAGCTTACCAATCGTCGAGGCTGTAGAGGTGTTGCGGCTAGATATTATGTTAGTCAGAACGGGGTCCAGTGCAACGTTAGTGAGCAACTCATAAGCCATTTAACATGCCAGTGATTGGATCAAAGATCGACTTTAAGATGTTTTAATTAACCATAGGCGATGCTGAAGGCCGTGGCTCTTTGGGCACACACTCTCACCCGTATTTTTCTCGGCAGGTTTTGTTCCCCTCTACAGCCCCTCTTTGTCCTCGGCTGCCTATTTATTCCAAGCTCTTTCAGTGTCTGCCACACTTTTAGTTCATTTCGAGGTAATTTGCAATTTTCTTTTAATGGCTTTCTAGAGCCCGTAGAAAACAATTAAAAAACCCCACATCGTATCAATCAATCTCAGTAGGGTCATATGAATGTTAATTCTTACGTTAAGGAAGTTGATTGTTTTACTGGTTATGTATTAGTCTAGTTGCGTCCTTTACACGTTACTTACATAGCCTATTGCGTTCTGACTAATACTCTCATTACTCTAGTTCAGCTATCCTTATACGTTTCTCTCGTTCAGATTTCTCATTGCAACTTCCGAGTTCTCTTTTTTCAACACTCCTGACATCTCCAGGTATTGGTTTCCCCTGATTGACGCCTGCACTGGACAGCTTCGACCAGGGTTTTTTTCCATTATAAAGAGTAAACATAATTTACGTCTCTGAATTGTGGATGCTTGCACCCCTTACTTGATGCAGTATTGTTTGATGGATGATAAGGCATGTTGAATGTCTTGGCCTAATTAATGATGTGAGAATAAAGGCACGGGTCAATACCGGCGTCTATAGTATCTGGGACTCGCTTCGTGGTACATAGATTCATTTTTGACAGCATAAGAATCGATTATGGTGTGTCGTGTGTGATGAAACACATTGTTAACTGAAAAACATTGCACTGTATTTTGCATAACATTGTTTGTTGCTAACAGTCACAAATTAAGACAGACTAGTTAGTGAATACATATATAAAAATTTAACTAGGGTGTTCGAATATTTTATATGGAATTTTTTAATTCGTCGGATCATTTACTACGTCGAAACAATGTACGGTGTCAATGAAACTCCAAGTGTTGTTGCATATTTAAACCAACATTGGTTCCCTCTAATCCCCTGCCAAACCAACTCAACCACAATGTCTAGCATGTCAGTATATGGAAAGGAGTGTGAGACATTCTTTGCTTTGGACACTTCGCCCACAGGTACTGTTTGTTTATATTTAAGGATGATGTTACCGTCACGTGTCATTGTCAAATGGTGAGGAAGTCGTTTACGAATCCACTTGATTTGTTTAAGTTTTCCCCCATTATATTGGTAACAATCGTGACATATATTGCAATTGTGCTCGTTATATTTCTTTCCGAACTTATGTCAGTGAATTAAGCCTAAGCTCACAGACTCACACACTTAAAAGCCAAACGTAGACTAAACTTGAGTAGAGTCGCTTTAGAAAAGCAGCAAGGGCCAATACGAAATTCAAATCCCAAGTTTTTTCGTTCATTTATGGACTTCATGCACAAAAGTGGCTTAAGGTGTTCGGGATCGGTATCGTGACAAATAGACTTGATATGTGTAGGCTGAATGTATCGACCGCTGTGCATCTGATATGATTAGTTCCTTATTTAAAAAAAGTTGTAAATAGAATATGGCAGCGGTCAATGAGAGGAACATATTTCGTTCGCAGAAGTGTTTTTTTTATTTTATGAACTACACCCATCTTATTTGGTTCAGGTGTTCGGAATCGTCATTCTTTACCCCCACCTTAAATCAACCACAATTTACCGTTGGTATATAGGACACCAGTATATATACTGAGCTGTTTTATTTGCTATCTTTTAAATATCTGGTGCTGCTTTATGAGGTATCGAATACCAGAATTATGCAAGAGTAATAACTGAGGTACGAAAATCCTACCTGCATCCTCATTTAGGATAAGCATAAGATGGTATTGACACAAGCTGTGAAATTCGGAAATATGCCAAAGTGTAGAAAGTTCTGTGGAGATGACAGGTCGGTGGAGGTTCATATAAGAGAATTGCCTATCAACCAATGTGCACGTATATCTGTTCTTTCGAACTGCTCACAAGCAAAAGAGAAATGGTGCTTACGCAAACCCGTGCGCAATAATAACTTTGTTTTTATAGCAAAACAAATGTCTATATGAACTAAGCCGGCTATAGATTTATGCAGCTCCATACACACTGCTCCTTCCTAAATAATTGCGTGCGTACTTTTTCACGGCCATGTCCCCACATTAACCGAGGAATCCTCCACACCTGTGTCCGCAGGTGTTTACAAAAATGTCAGTGCTAAGCTATTAAAGATGACCTAGGTAGCTGCCCGGCTGAAGTTAAGATGTATGACATGGTAGCATCTAACCACACACAATATTAAGCATATATATATATATATAGATATATATATATATATATATATATATATATATATATAGATAGATATATATATATTATAGAGATAGATATATATCTATATATATATATATAGATATATATATATATATATATCTATATATATATATATATATATTATATCTATATATATATATATATATATAGATATATATCTATATATATCTCTATATATCTATATATATATATATATATATATATATATATATATATATATATATATATATATATATATATATATATTAAGCCTAAGCTCACAGACTCACACACTTAAAAGCCAAACGTAGACTAAAACTTGAGTAGAGTCGCTTCAGAAAGCAGCAAGCAAGGGCCAATACGAAATTCAAATCCCAAGTTTTTTCGTTCATTTATGGACTACATGAAACAAAAGTGGCTTAAGGTGTTCGGGATCGGTATCGTATATATATATATATAGAGATATAGATATAGATAGATATAGAGATATATATATATATATAGAGAGAGAGAGAGATAGATAGAATATATATATATATATATATATATAGATAGATAGAGATATAGATATATATATATATATATATATATATATATATATATATATATATATATGCATATATATATATATATATATATATATATATATATATATATATATATATATATATATATATATATATATATATATATATATATATGCATATATATATAATATATATATATATATATATATATATATATATCTATATCATATATATATATATATATATATATATATATATATATATATATATATATATATATATATATATATATATATATATATATATATATATATATATATATATATATCTCTCTTATATATCTATATATATATATATATATATATATCTCTATATATATCTCTCTCTATATATATATATATATATATATATATATATATATATATATATATATATCAGGGTACAGACTTTCTATATATTTCAGGGCAGTGATTGTCTATGTTCGCCATTCGCCACCTTAACCATGGGTCAGCTTCATACACTTGTCAAATAATGCAATAAGGGGGGGGGGGTTGGGGGCGGGGCATCGTGTGGGTTCCTTAATTTAGGTGCAAATGGAAAGACTGCTGTCGGCAACCTACCAGACAAATGTTGAACTGTTTCTGCTCTATCGGCGCGAGACGTAATCATAGCCTTATCTTGCTAACATGCCTTATGCAAGTCTGGTCTTGCTATCTGGTTTTAATCACAATGTAATTTTGCTCTCTGGCCCTCATCAAACCTTTGCTGCCTAATGAAACTCGACATGAGACTCAACATATTAAGTTAAAGTAGTCTTTGCAAACATTCTAAATAAAATACACCACACAATAAGCAATCACAGGTGTTTGATAAACAAAATATGCATTGTTTCCAAAACCCTCATTTTATATATTCCTTCGTTAACTTCTACGGAATAACACAGGTTTGGTTGGAGTTATACTTTATGAAGAAGGATCTTTCAGTTTCATTTAATGTTTCTCGCCTTTAATTATTAAACAGTTATTGCCACAAGCTGTACTTCTACGCCCAAAGTATTATTTAACCTTGTTTGCCTCTTACTCTAAATTGAAGGTATGCAATGCTAAGCACTATTCGTCGCAAGATAGATCAGTTTTCAGTTAAACGGAATATTCACAATCTGCATTAAATGTAGAAAGTGTTGTGATGGGATATATCAGCACGTCGTCTATTAGCCCAATTGTATCCGTGATACATGACATGCGCGGCACAAGCACAGACCGCGGCGGCTGCTAGGGCGAGCACTTGTCAAAAAGGCAAGCCAAACAGTAGTTTTTCGCGCACAGCCTGTACTTTGCATATGAATCAATTCCGTGTTACTTTTGCGAAATCCAGCAGTGCTTTATACAAATACCATCATGAATAACTAAGTAGAAAAGATTTTTGGTCGCGAAAGAGATTTCAGCAAGAGATGTACACGCTGTAGGGTGTGCTCCATCCTCGTAAGTGTGATTGGATGTGGGGGTGGGAGCGAATGTTTTCAAGATGGACGCGGCGCCTGTGGTATTTGGAGTAGCACTTGAGACGACGAGAGAACAGGATTATTGCACTAGGCAAATGGTCATACGTATTTGTCGACGTATTGTCAGGAATGACTATAGTAATGACTGACATTATAACATGCTGTCCAAACGTCCATTGTCATTCAGTAACACTGAGCACAGACATCAAACCATGCATAAGCCTGTGTGGCTAATAAGCGTCATACCTTATCTAACTTCCGGGTACTTCCAGCATTGGGCACATAGTCACTAAGACATTAGAGGAACTTGAGAGCTTCAACAATGACAACACATTGTCGAAACTGGTGCAATCAAATATCACAAAACAATTATGTTGAATCTATTTATTGAACATGTATCACACGTATCGCTTACAAGTAAATCAGTATTTATGCTTGTCAGGAGGCCTTACTGCTTATGACCCATGAACTATCTTTCCAGATCTCTTCCGTTTTCCACTGCACTCTCGGAGGTAATTCACAAATAAAATATTAACAAAGAGGATATCTGCTGCTTTTCAGTATGCTATTGTGACTATAGGAATTTAAGGGGGTTGAGTGTAAATGCCGTTTGTACTATTGTATGATAATTGTGTTGAATTGTGTAATGATCGAAATCTCATGGTTGAAAATGGTGTGCTAGTAGTTTATACGATCGCATAGTTGCTAATGATGTCATTACGTTATATATCAGTATTACTTTTCTAATGAACCATCCTTGTTTTTATTCAACAACAATGTCAACAAGTGACTGAAAATACCAACGTCAACAGCATTAAGTTCACAACAAATCATCAAAATCTCTAATACCTATGGAATCTTTATGATTTGTGCGCTCTGCTGCTTGATGGGTCATGACTGTTTTGTGAATGTGCCTGCTGGGGCGGGGAAACATTTTCCCACACATTGTTAGCTACTACTCTCGATGCAATGCTTAAAATGGGTCAGGGTTAAACACCAATGGTTGTCTGCTTGCCCGGGACAAGTGATTTGTTATGACGGACAAGTGACTTGCCAAGTCAACTTGTCCAACCGACGAGTAATTTTTATGAGCCGGGCACTCACTCTGCAACACCCCAATTTGTTTTTTCACGCCTAGCGGCACCCTTAATCACACAGTCGGCGAGAGAAGCAGACATACAACTGGGCTTTTTTAACTGACTGTTTTACGTAAATATACTATCATGCAGCTAAGCGATTAAAGCGCTTGCTGTGGTGCCAATATAAATTTGTGAGACGCCCCCTAATTTCAGAAGACATTCAGTGTGTTCTCATTGGATGGAGACCGCAACATTGTACACGACGTCACATAAAACCGAGGGTGCGCATCACAAGCCAGTTTCATGAGCCAGACGCGCGCAACCAAGGTCAATGCGGGTCACAACCTATGCGTTGATTGGTCAAGCAGGGGCTGTCACGAAGATTAACAAAAATGTCTAAAGAATTTTCGGACGCACATGATTTAGACCTTGTTTTGTCGTAGACTGTAAGGTGAGAAGCATAGTGGAAACCCCTGGAGTTTGGGACGCAAACTATTAATATAGCCATGCCTTCCACTTTGAGCAATACAGTTCAACATTAATGGCATTATTCTTTTGACCACAGATATAAAGGCATCTTAAAACACCCGCTTTATATTTGTGTTGACTCTTTGCTTAGGTCTGCAGACACCCCGTCCACGTAATAAGTTCTGCTCGTCAGGACGGTGGAAAAGACTGGCAGACACATTAGCAAGATATCATGGATCGGCGGCTACAGTTCATTGATTTGCTCTCAGGTATCAACTCGCGGGTGTCATTTTACGCCAAAAGAAAGGAAAGTGATGTAAATTGGGACAATGCACATTGAACTATGAATTCAGCCAACAGAACATCTGTATTTTAGCAACACATAAAAAGAAAATGCTGAAACCTAAAAATATTGATAATCAATAATTATCGCTCGTTTTGTTTTTGGGCAATAGATTTCGCTTTTTTACAGGAAGTTATAAAACGGCTGACAGATTGATTATTCCCTAGTTGCAATTAAACAGGATTTTTTTTGTGCAATTCTTTAGCTGCGTTTGCAAGCCCTAAGATATGGAAGCTTGAGTAACGTTAACCAAACTAAGCTGAATGTTGTGAGGCTGCGAGCGTTTGTGTGGGAATTCTTCTTTACTTTGCAATAAATATAGTTTGGTGTGGAGCATCGGCATATATATTAACCTACACGTTATATATCAATACCCTGGAAATACACGAGCGTCTTTCGGAGTCGTATTATTGCATATTCAACTAGAAACGTGACTCGTCAGGATATCGAATTGGTAGGATCTAATTTATTCCGGATTGTATTGCTAATACCATTACGTTTGACCACCAACATAACCTAAAAGCATTGGTCTGCATTATGTGCAGTGAAGGAGCACAATCGCCATTTCTGCTTAGCTACATTAAAACCAAAACTGATCACTATATCCAACCAACGGTCTTAGTTTGTTGTCGTGGTCATTTTCGAAAAGCAGTGTGTTCAGTAGAATGAATCAAGAGTGTTCCTCAAAATGTGATCGATTTTAAACGGTATATCAGTTTATCCCGCATATTAGTTGAATTTAGCCACAAAATATCGAGAATATAGGATTTCTTTGCTGAATGATTGTGCATTTGACGCATAGGATAATACAGTTAACATGCAGACATTTTAACTTCATTGGCGAATTTTTTCTGTTGCATCATCACTGGAGAAAATGGGAATAATTTTAGCAATAAACATCCAACAGGAAAGCATTCGCATAAGAACAAGCGCCACGGATTCTTGATGATTCGTAAATCAAATGTTTGGGAATTTAAGAGAGCTCTGTTTGTTGTCGAAGTCATAAACCGGCTAATGTATTCCGGGGATACTTTGCATAATTGCATTAATGTTGGGGTTTTGTCGCCCTTGACACATGGATCGATCTGTCGTGCCTCTCCAGGTTGCACGCAAATCGCTCTCTCTCTCTCTCTCTCTCTCTCTCTCTCTCTCTCTCTCTCTCTCTCTCTCTCTCTCTCTCTCTCTCTCTCTCTCTCTCTCTCTCTCTCTCTCTCTCTCTCTCTCTCTCTCTCTCTCTCTCTCTCTCTCTTTTTCATATTGAAACCCAGGGTAATGGTGGCCCATAGCTATGCAGCTTACTGTGCCCATAATATAATCTACATTGTAAATGTTTCCACTTGCCCACCATTGTCAATATATGAGTTCCCTGGGAAGGTCCAATTGATGGACACTCAGCAAGGGATCGCAGAATCGAGTGCCCGTAGATACGCATTGTTGTCTACAGGTGAACGCTTTCTCTCTCAATCTATTTGATCAACGAAGTCAGAATGACCGGGTCGGCTAGAAGCAGAGAATGATGGATTCGCTTACTGGTGTCAATATGTACAACGCAGTCATTGTAAAGTTAAATTAATCGGGTTTGAATATTTTAAATGAAACGTTTACCAACAGTGCCCTTAATTTATCAACATTGCATATGGTGTTTGTTTAGTAGTCTAAAGATATTATATTAACATACAACTAACAGGGCATAGCTTTCAATTGTAACATACCTGTAAGACAACATCCATTTGAAGTAATCTAATTTACGCCTATCATCCTTCACCCTGAACTAGTTTCCAACATTCATCTAGGTTAATAAGGCTAGCAATATATATAGGATATCTATGTCCCTGCCTCATATGAATGAAAAAAGTAGTTGCTTAAGGCATAAATGACCTACGAAATTCTTGTTATGAAAGGGGTAACAGCAATTAGAACGTCTTTCGATTCCAAAGGTGGCACTGTTAAAGTGGCATAATCGCAATAGCCCCATGGACGAGTTGCATGGGTGCACAGAAGGGTACGGCTACTCAAGAGATTAAATATATTTTCCGTTTAAATTGACAAGCTAAATACATTCAATGATTATAATTTCCTTTGGTAATGGCCAATTGATGAGAAATTATAAATATAAGCATTCTTTTCCCACCTCTGCCCCCATTCTAACCCCTGCCACATCTGGAATTGCGATTTAATTAGACTTCTATATTTAATTAGACGACTTGTGATCCGAAAGGTACACTTTACGATCGGATTGAATAGTTAATACCTATATACCAGTCCAGATATCTCTGCAACGATGTGTTATAGGCATTTGCCTTTCACACATATAAACGCCTATGTTTTTCAGCTAGTTGATTTCGTTACTGCAGAGAGACTTAAAAAGAAGCACAACCTTATCAATAATCATCTTTTAGAATCAGTGTCGGTACCCCGATATCCTATCCAGCCTATGTTTACAAAGGACATTATGGGATGGATATGTTTATGTCCTGTGTTTATAGGTTTTATGCGCTACATTAAGGTCTGGAGTTTGAGCAAATATCTTAATGCCATGTTCATCGCCTGAATTCAATAAAATTAGTAAATTACGAATGCATGTCATTGGTTATGCCTGAATAACAAACTGCTGCTATAAATGTCGCACACAAAAGGCCCCGATCAATTAAAATAACTATCGCCATGGTCTGAGAAGTCTGGTACGTACAGCTAGTCGGGCTTACTTCTACAGACGATGGTAACTGATTAATTTATGGTGGATTGAAAATTGGTAAATATGGCTAGAACTTGGCATTAACTAGTTATAGTTCAGATATGCAACATGTTTTAATATTGTCAACTATGCTTGTGACATTACCCATCCTAATATTGCAGGGGCTTTAGCTTTGTTGATATATTCCTCGTGGTCAAGGAGCCACCTACAAAACCAAACTTTATCTTGCAAAGCAGCAAACCAAATTCAAAGATAATGTGACAGGCAATTGAGAGGAATAACAAACTTCTGCCGCATCAGACATAGCTACTTACTAAGCAAAAGAACACAGACGGAATAGTTTACGGTAAAGCTTTTGAAGCAAAATATAATCGCCTAAGGGGGTATTATAAGAGATTGGATGTGTACCCACTATTGCCAACGCCCAGCGATCCGTTCATGTATTCTGTGAAAGGAATGACTTTACAGCTGCTTCTTCAATGCTGAATTGTCTTCAAACACAATGTCCGAAAAACAAACACAACGGCATCATAAAGGCCCATTTGTGTAGTCCATGTAGGGGAGTATAAAATGTCTATTGCAGAGAAATTGGACCAAGCCACTGACTAGTGTGGTGCAGCAGCTTATAGAAAAAATATATATATATATATATATATATATATATATATATATATATATATATATATATATATATATATATATATATATATATATATATATATAATATATATATATATATATATATATATCTATCTCTCTATCTATCTATCTATACATATGTATATATATGTATATTATCTATATATCTATATGTTTATATATCTGTACAAATAGGTATATATATGTATTGATATATATATATGCTTATATATATATAAATCGATATATATACATATATATGTTTACATAAATATATATTTATATATATAAACATATTTATATATATATTTATATATATATATATATATATATATATTATATATATATATATATATATATATATATATATATATATATATATATATGAGAGAGAGAGAGAGAGAGAGAGAGAGAGAGAGAGAGAGAGAGAGAGAGAGAGAGAGAGAGTTATTACAACCATTCCAATCTCAATATTTGTTAACCATTGCTCTGCTTTATGTTAGATTGATATCATACCCTGCATATGAGTGTAATTCGGCAAACGTGGCAAGCTCATTCGATTGTGGCTAGGGAAGTAGTATGATGCTTTTGTCGGTAGCATTAAAGATCCCAGGAGGATTTGAAACAGTGTTAGCAATAATCAACATCATTGATAACTGTTCATAAAATGCAATATAAACAATCACCATGCTCAGCGCTTTATTATAGCAGTCAAATATATATATCAATAAATCCAATTAACACAGATATTATAAAACGGCGCAATGATGTCTCCATGAACCTCCAAGCAAACAATACAACTGACAGTAGTATGATTGCATAATCAATCCGCAATGATATATGGTGATGTTCTTTGATCCAAAGTAAATAGTACGATGTTTGTTGTTCATGTTGCTCATCCCTTCCGCTAAGTGAATGCACCCGACCACCAAAGCATGCGCCATGTTCTTGTTTAAATATTGCACATACATGAGTCATTTATTATACAGGAAAATAATGTATTGGTTCTCATCACAAGGACGTTTGTTCAATAATAACACGCACAGATGATTTCTGAACGTCTAAACCACACAACAGATGGAGCAGTATAAACCTCTTGGGCTCATCGTCGCTTTGGATATATCAATTACATAGCTAACTATCTGATTGCTGGCCATACAAATCGCGACCACATCTTGCTTTTGAAGCAGCCGGATTTGAATATTAACAGGGCGGCAATCAATTGCAAGGCTCGCTTTATGCACTTTCGCGAAAGCACTACCCTCGAACTCAATGATCCTTCCCAAACCCGTGAATCAAATAAAGAGGCGCGTGGTTTTATGTTTCTACTATCAGGACACGGATGGCAGTTACATCGCCAGCATGAGTTAAATTCATTTGATCTTAAGAAATATTCCGAATTAATTGTATCGAACGGTGATGAAGCCTTTATCATACACATTCAGCACAAGGGCAACCCGTTATCAACGCTTTTCTCCGACGGTCTTACATTTAAAACTCAGTAATCGCTCAAGATTTGTGGTCCCGTTTGAGCAGATTATGAGCGAGGAAGGCATTATCTTCTACTTCCACAATTTGTATTACTTTTACTAACTTGTTTTGCATTTAATGCTTTTGCTGGCTGAATTGAACACAGTTGGACGTTTTCAATTATCAAATTACAAACATTACACCAGACTTTCAATAAACGTACTGCTTATTCAAACTAGAGCGCCCCTGAACTTATCAAGCTGAGCCTATATTCAATCTATCTCATGGCAGCATCTTCTCAGCCAGACAGAGCTCGGGAATAACCTTGTCCTATTTCGCCTTCCCTCAGATGTAAAAATCACCCCTTATGGGTTTTCAGAACAAAGAAAACGAGATTGAAGACACAGGAACTGGCCCATAGAGTGATGGAGTTTAGTGTCGGTCGCAGACTGCTCTGGCATGGTATTAAAAGCAGTTTGTTATTTGCACTACAACCAGCTTGTCTCATGTAAACTTATTATGTTCGCTACATGAATCAAGTTCACCGAGTAATCGGGCAAAATGACGCGGATTAGCGCATGCAATGGCACTGGTAATAGTTACAAGCGTTACATGTAAATAGCGCAGTCATACCGAAGCAGAATATTAAGAATTATTGAGCCATTGCTCGGTCTAGAAACAATATTTAAATGGACGGTTGCACAATTAATATATCCAACATGAAATATGTTGAAATGTATATCTGTCACCAGCGAATATCCACAGTAATGTAACACTGTCCAACATGACTGTCAGCTTGTTTCAAATAGAGGATGCAGGGTACTCTGGATCATAAGACGACGAACGCCGTGATCACCCGATGTTATGTCATGTACTGGTTGCTTACAAAGCTACATCCATGATGGAGGATGTAACAGTGCAGGTTGGACGCTGTGTTTTGAAAAGGCAGCAAAATTTTAGTGTCTCGTAGCATTTAATTTATTTAAAGCATTGATGGACTGAAGGGTCATCAAACTGGTCTCATGTGATATGTAACTAGCATTCTATGTAATGTATACAACTACTCTATCCCATGTAAGCTTACTGTGTCCCTTTTACATACCAAATTAATTGGAAATCAGTCGCTCTGAAAAAGATTGACACGTCTTGGTCCTCAAATATTTTATTTTACGGCCCTCTCACAAACATTAAGGCAACACCGCATCCGGTTGGGAATTCATAATATTTAAAACATGTATTATGCCATGGCAATAGTCATACGGTGATGATCGAGTAGCTCTAATACCATCAAAGGGGCTGCGATATTTTGACGTCGATCATTTATCACTGCTAATGTCGAACAAGCGCCATTCCACTGAGACTGGTGACATGGTTATGAGTTACCAGTTAAGGATGAATTTCTTGGTGTCGTTTGCACATTATCATGAAATAGGTTGACTGAGGGGCATACCTGACAATGCAGTTAATGAGTCCGACTAATTGGCACAGAACATGTGTATACGTGATAATATAGATGCGATGAAGAACAAGTGATACATACATCGCATGGTTTACAATTACCAATAATGAATTTCATTCTTAAAGAGAATTGTTTATGTCCAAGCATCACGCTTATTCCCTTGCTAATTTGAACTAGCCATGTTTGCGGACAAAAGCACTAAAGAATTAGAGTTTAAGAGAGACGCCAATAATAAACTGAGGTTTAGTTTTGATAAAAAAAAACCTGATAAAAGCTGTTTGTTATTTGTGAAATACAGCAAGATATTTTCAGCGTTAATCAAGATGAAGCGACTATTAACGCTTTTTTGTTAGAGAATGTTTAATGACAGGTCCGGAACAAAAATGACTGCCTCCTATATATGGATGACATTTTTTGTGGCTCTTGGGCTAGGATGGACAAAATACAGAAATATCTTTATAACCCTCTATAATAAGAGAGTACGATTGGGTTATTTTGGTTGATGTCAGTGTAAAGCTCAAGCAATGATATCCTGCACAGATAGAGCTGCTATTACCACTGCTCGATATAGTTTTTTTAGGCCCATACATGCCACATAAACCGCTGGTAAGTGATTGCTTGATCTGCCAACATTCTGACGATGATTCTAACGTAGCAAAGCTAAAATTCACGCGTTTGCAGATTGTTAGGTGTTACATTGCTTATTAAAAAGGTGTAGAAAAAGCGGAACGACTGTCTGTATTTCACTACTGCTGGCATTGAAATAAGAGTCAACCAGTAGTCATTGAGACGAACAAATACCAGCGTTTATTGCAGACAAGATTCATAGAGAGATAAAGAAATCACCTGCATTGCTAGATTAATTAGTGACCTTATCTCAGATATTCTGGCTGCCATGCAAACGAAACAGTAATCCACGATTGAATAGACCTCTTCTCCTTAAATCGTGCCGTCCGTGTAGTGTCAGGTCGACGTGACAAATGGTGGTAATGCGATGGCCGTTACGGATCGCTTGTATTTATGTGCCCCTAGTCCCCATTCATCTGTTTGCTTATTTGATTATCTGCTTTCCTGGCTATATGAGTCATAGACTCAATGACAGAAAGGACATATTACCAGCTTATTGGTATATCCTCATGCGCATTCAAAGGCATTATTTAATAGGCTCAAGTGCATTCCACATAGATTAAAGCTAAGCCAAGAGGGTTCACCCCGAGTGGCCATGCATGAGACACTAACTCATCATTGGAGGCGCACCACTGTAATAATCGCACAATGCATTGCAATTAAACCACTTGATGTGTAAACCTTCCGATTGGATCAATGCTTGCTGTTAATACAATGCAGCAAATATCACAAAGTTAAGGAAACATGTCTGTATGTGGGACTCGACATGACTATGATATCATAAAGCGTCTTTGCGTTGGAGTCACTGTGAGTTATACTCGCTGGACATATACCCTTATGAATTTAATGAGTTCTATGTTTATATGCAACGGTGCCTTCTGAGTGCGGTCTTTGTGATCTAAAGAGCAATAACCGTATTCTCAAAACCGTAAATCACCTTTTGTCTCTTAAAAGGTAGTCTTAAATCAACGTTATGTAGACACTAAGGCAAATTACTCCCATATGTTGAAGAAATGCCTTGATTTTAGGCCCGCTTTAGCATCATTACATTGATGGAGAGGTTAGGATGGTGGGGATAACCAGTATCTTACCATATGATATGGTTTAAACGTCATTACATATTGTGTTAATATGTAGCATAACTAGTTACAGTACATCATAGAATGCCCCGTTCATATTACGTAAGATTAGATTTTGTGTGTTTCTGAAAATATTACGAGCAATTAGATGTTTTTAGTAAGAACTGCAATACTTAATTATGGATTCTGTTGTGGAATTTGCAAATTTATCGGACACCAATTGATATGACATATTTGTACCAATAGTATAATTAACCATAAGAATCGTTCGTCCCTGCTTAAAGGTAAAGCAATAGCTGTCATGTCTCATGACCTAGTGGAATATATCTGACGATACAGAGCCAAGCTTAGAAAAACGATATGAAAGACTATCTAAATTGCTGAGAGCTAAAGAAACAATATCTCAAGATGTCTTTTACTTCACAGATGGACAACCCGGAGGGAATCAATAGTTTAGATAAGAAAACAGAAGCTCGAACAAATTAGCACAACAAGGTAAGCATCTTTGCCTCTAGCTATATAATCCGGCCTCTAGGTTTTGAAATAGCTTAAATTTATTGATTGCAGATCGTGTACCAAGCACATCTAGATAATACAATCGGCATATCCTCGGTGTGATTTGTCACCAGGTGTAAATAATAAACTCTCTATATCTAGGGACCTACCAGGCCCCCATATTTCAAAACTTTGGAGCCGTTCATTTCGTCATTTATGAATATAAAATCTACGGATGTAGATTCCACAATTTTGTCTCCCTTTGCACAAGCAGTGATAAAAAGTAAAAGGGAGTGATGAGGGGAGGGGGTGCTGGTAAACCATCATTTATCTGGATCATATCCATAGATAAATAGACAAGTACCTGTGACTTACTTCAGTTAAGTGCAGAGAACCGGACCTATGAGCTGGCTGTTTCTCTAACTTTGTTCGCCCTCGAAAGTATTTTTACCAACCCAGTATCCATTTTACTAGTATAGGCCTTTTACGCAATCACTACCCCCACCCATCCGCTTAAATACCCCAACCTAGTCATACATGCTATTACTCATTACTTATTGTTATTTTTCTAACGGCTTGGTTTCATCTGATAACCTATTGACTGCAGATATATAAGTGCCATAATAATGATTGCCACAGTGCCCAGTGCCTTGTGAACCTATCCCTCCGACGCAACTTCTTTCTTAAAAGGTAGATTTACATCCAAATTTAAGATAATATCACACCAAGACATGAACATTACCCGAAAGATCGTTGCGTCCACAGTACCGTTATATAACTAGTTATATATCTTCATCTAGAGCCTCTGCGCTTTGAAGGATGGTATCAGGACATGAACGCCTATGGTTAATGGTAACGTGATTGTCTGCTTCACACATTTTCTACAGCAGCCAGATAAATCCTGTACCAAGGGTAACCCCTTTACTTATTTGGATCGTGTCCTCTAAATGGTATATGATGAGTTCAGAGCGGCAGTGACTATCGGACAGGGTTGGACAGCGGAGTATTTATCGATATCAATATACAAGCAAGGATGCTCACCTGAACGCTAGGCCAATATAATTAAGATGTCGCGATACTATCCAAGCATTATGTGTTAAAGGCGCATGAATGAATAATAGCCATCAATCCTATTGATCCAGTGCATATATGGTCGCAATTGAACACCAAAGTAAAAATTATCAAAGTAATAAATCAACCCAAGGAAAGCATCCTTACTATGCAATAAAAGTGAGCAACTCTCATAGCTTATGCTAGAAACCTATCTGAAGTTAAAGGTGGATGTGAATTGGTGACTTTGTGGTAAACCTAAACATACATAGACAGTTTTGTAGAGCTCTATAGAAGTATAAACACTGCGTTATATATGAATATCGTTTGAAAGTTGTCATCGAGCCGTGACTAGAGTGGGAATACATCTGACTTAGCGCTACTTCAAGCATTTGCAAACATATTCATCGTACATCTACTACTGCTACTACTAAAACATCGTGAATACTCGTAAATCTATACAGCTGTTGAAATAAGCAATCGGGTAACTAGGCATCATCCTCAAGATGAACAATTTCTATACTAACACTTAGCGTACATAATCTTATAATGTATGTGCCACATGGGTAGAGTAATGCCAGTCGTAACATTTATCTTTGCAGTCTACCCTTGATGTATACACTGCCCCATATGTGATGGACGAGACGCTTACAGTCGCTGACCAGGAAGACTTGTCATAGCGGTTTAACTATCTGCCTTAGAAGTAAAGCTGACAATAAGTAAACACAATCTCGTTTAACGGCGATGGCAATGTAATAACTGATTACCTATCGCACATTGATCATGTTAAACGACTTTTTTCTCAGTGAACGAGAATATTGAGAAAACACAATTCTACTTACAGCTATATACCGAATAAAAGTACAGCGGGTAAATTTAATTAACTCCCGCACGAGAAGAATCGACCTCACATATGTTATTTCTGGACGCTGGTATCCACTCAGTTATATTAGCGTGCACATCACATTACGAGCTTGTAAGGTGCATCCATCTTGTTGCGTTCTTCAATTTGGCGATAAAGTATATGGAAGTGTTAGTTGAGGAAGTGATGCTACTTAAGACCTCCGTGTTGTTTGATATCAAAGGGACCATAAATCCACGAACCATACGATGTGCGTGGAAGGATTCATATCATTATGAGCAAGTCGTCTTTCATCATGCAGATGCCACCGCTGTGCGACAAACATTAAAGTATCATCCCTGTTCCGTAACTCATGCCGATGTATGCCCGGGTGTTGTGATACGATTGTCACTAGCCGGAGGCTCTGGCACAACATGTATGTCTGCAGTGTAGATAAAACAACAACTTGTTATAACTGTCAGTTACAGCAAGATATCATAGCGTGTCCTTGCGAGTACAGTGTGAATCCTACGCACTGCCAGCGATTAATAGAACCAGCGCATGTAGTGATAGAGTGCAGAGAAAAGGGGACTGATCCCATCTCAGCATGAAGCTAGCCTGTTACTTATTCCTCCATCGCCCTTCCAGTGTTCGTGGCCTATATATATGCATCGCGTTGATGGCTGGTAGGATGTTAATGCCGTGTGCGTCAATCGCGGGCGGAGTTGGTGTCACCATGAATAGATGATAAATACGCTGTTATGAACTGCCATGTCATCACTGAATGACCGTCCTATTGTCTGACGTAAGTTATATACGTTTAAGTGAACCCGGAACAAGGGATCCGGGCAGCCTTAGAGGCGATCTCACTCTAATGGGACTCCGGTTGATTCAGGTAATCACCAGTGAGTGGGCGACCCACCGACGGCTTTTAATAGAAAGCATCTCCTGTATCATAATACCAATATGCCGGAAATGAACAAGTTTTGTGTTTGTTTTATGATATTGGCGGTATCAGATCGCGACCTTAGTCACATTCAATGCTTTACATCATCACTCTGATAATGCCATCCGCATAATATTGGGCCCCTTCTGGGCCCATTTCGCCAAATAGAAGCAAAAGATATAATGCACAACTGTTGTTAATGTAATGAGGTCAGTGCTAGGGAAGTATGATAGCTCCGTACTGATTCAGATTAATGATGTTTTATTTGAGGTGAGGCAAGTAACTCCGATGATCAGTGGAAATATTTATTCATCAATGCAACCTGATTGACGTTCTTATTAGCATTTGCGACGATGTGGATTTGTTTAGCAGTGACGACGTAACATATTATGTTATTGGTATGCCAGTTATTTAATCAAAGACAATTGGTCAAATGTCCGACTATATATTGAGATAGCAATTGTATTTATACGCCAGCGGCTCTTTTATCCATCAAGGCAGCTGGTTTTACGGTATGGCGACTATGGCTCAAGCATATGTCGCCGGTTGTCTTATATTCGATGTTCTTCTGTATAAAGAAAATTACGAAACATAATTGCTGGGATTTTTTCATAATGTCTTTATTGCCTGAAGGCGCTTCAGCTAAACCGTGGGATCACGGCTTATGTACACTGCTAAATGAAATGAACTCCTATAGAAGTATTTGCATTGACAACATGAAAAACAGTTCTGATTCCTCCTGGCTTCTCTCTTACTGTTATCGCGCCATGTTATCGTAGATGCCGGATAACTCACAGCGATTGGAAGATAAAAATCAAAAACATGTTTATGAATCCTAGCTATTATCAATATCTATGACTCAATAAGAAGTGTATGGTGTGAATGCCAATTACCAGAAGTTTTGACCTATATCTATCGGAGTATCAGCGATATATGTTAAATCACTGTATATGTTAAATCAGCGATATATGTTAAATCACTGTTGACTTCCATAATTCACAGTCGTTATCCATGTGGTCATGGTCGATATCTGCGGCCGGAATCCATAAAGGCACGGTCGAAACCAAAAAGATTAAGGTCAAACTCACTTTCACTTTTGTTATGGTGAACAATTATTATACAAGTCAAGCTTTGATCACACATGTCTAACACATGAGCATATATACGCGCCAGTAATACACACAATATTTCACATCAACAGACATCAGATGTTTTTTGGTGGCGAGGGTGGCCGAGAAAAATGTTATTCGTAATGCAAACATCGAAATCTGTTGGATTATAGATAGGGTCGTTTCCATGTAGAGACGATAGAATACCAAGTAGTACATTGTCAGACTAAAACCATTACCATGTCTGAGCTGAGCAGCCGGCTTTATGGTTAGAACAACAGTATGATGATTGAAATACACAGTTCTCTGAAATAAATGACCCAGCATTCGTACAACAATGATTGAGGCCGCTGACATTAATTCTTCTTCAGAAATTTTTATAGTATAATCTGAAAAATGCTTTTGATATTGGAAAAGCTGTCATCCTAACTGTTGTAGTTTTATAAAGTGGATAACGCCTGTAATGTCGCTTTAGAAGCAGATAACAGATTATTGCAAATGAGTTATATGGAATGGTTCAAAGTTGACATGAGGACAATGTATCATAGGTAATGAGCTAGAGATTTCGCAAATGCACCGCGATACTAAGGTCATAGGTCGCATCGCTCATCCAGCGCAAGGTCTGAGTAGGCTTTGTATCAAACAATAGCTCGTGTGTAGCTGTTGTCTGTTAACGCTGGGGATTACAGAGCATGTCCATACTGCGGACTTGCTATCGCCAATGAATAACAACGGATATTACATAAGACGATTGGTCATCCTCATCACGTTATCATAAATGTTAGCTGCTTAAAAAACTGATGTCACTCAGGTAACACTTTTATTTGTGTTTTCAAGGAATGATCAAAATCTCCTTTCCTGTTATAACACGCAACTATGAACACAATATCAGGACACAACAAATCAATTATCTGTTATAGATAGTTTGATACTAAATACGCATGCACGCTTTTTCGAGACCATTTCACGGCAAAAACTCTTATTTGGAAGCCAATATATGCTGTAACTGAAACATTAGAAGTGGTGACAAGGTATATTGGTTGCTATGTTTGCACTGCGCTTCGTAAGCGCCAATGTCCACTAAACACACGTCCGCTGCTCTGTGTTGCGAGGTGCAAAACGATACACCTACATCACGATACGTTGCGTATCGAGGCACAACCTCGACGGTTTGGTACTTTCGGCACGATATAATACAATACATAGATAACTGACATTTTTCACAATAATTAATTTAGCTTATATTAGAGAAAAAAATTATCTTAATCAAGTTTGCCTCAAAGCAAATGTCATGTTTAGGTGATTGGACATGTTTGACGTATTGCTGGCTTTATAGCTCACAACAAATGTTGCATGTACTGACTGATTTGTTGCTAACGGTCACCCCATTTAAGTATTACCATATCCTTTTATGTCTTATTTTGAAGCGAAAGCAGCGATTGGACGCTGCCACCACACCTTCAGGGCAATCATCAAATCAGACGCGTCGATACATTATCGATTTGAGGACTGCCATGACAAATACGAAAGCACATACCGTCTGCATACCGTAGGCGGACATTAAAAAAGGCCGTAAACCGCACCTAGGATAAATAACCCGGTGAATTGTGTAACGCGGATAACCGTTTCACCACAAACAATTGCGACCATCTGCCATCTTATTGAGACCAGTACATTACATCGAACTGCATCGTTGAGTTGAAATATATATCACAGAATAGCATTAATAATACCAACTCTATAATAGATTTCCCTTGAGACGCTATGTTAAGAAATATTATTAACTATGAACACCTTGGTACAGCGACCAGCAGTAAATATGCGTAGAGTGGTTTGTGCTGTGGTCATGGTCGATATTTAAGAAGTCATAGTCAATAAAAAAAATCCACTGCTCTACTGTCGAAAGGTTTCACACTTTTCCACCAATAAATCTATATCATATTAATCATGACAGACTAATGTTATGAAGCATTTACCATGCATGATTAACCCATTAGCGCGTCCAAGCGCACTTACTGGCTACTCCATTACTCCTCTGTAAAGGCAGATATAAAGTCATTAATGGATGGATTGAACAAGGACGTTACATAGATTGATGTCCTCTGTAATAGTGATCTAATTATTTTCTTTGAATGTTTGTTGCACGTGAAACATATGCCTCTATTTTTGGCATATGCAATACACCGATTGGAAAAAGCTGACATAGCAGTTGTAGTTTTATAAAACGAACGCTAGTTGGGAAGCCCATTTTACAATGGGGTTAACATCAATCATGCAAAGTTGACTCGAAGACAGTGTCTCCGAGAAAAGAGCTCAGTGATTTAGCAATTGTATCACAGAACGCTGGTCGTTACTAAGGGCGCATCGCTCGTTCCCAACAAGGACTTGATAAGTATTTTACGGAGTCGTATAGAGCACTGACGCGTGTAAGTGCAATCGTGATGAGATACGTGATAATATTTAGGTCAACCTAACTAGCATCATGAGCTGATACGAGCTCCTGACTTTGTGCCTGTGGCAAGCTGCTTATTCGACCGATAAGCAACTAAGGCACAACTTCAGTTATCACGCGGGACCGATAGTCAGATGTTATTGCAAGGCTACTTTCCCTCAGTTAAGCAAAGCTCGGGGATATTCTTGGGCTTTTGCCCTTTAGGAGTCATTAACGCACTGCCAATGGCAAAATAATGTCATATATATGAAGTTTTTTCTCCAGAATGTTAATAATCGGCACGGGCCGTTCATTGTCATTGAATGAAGCAGGCATCACCATTATTGCCTGTCTCTCGATAGTCAGATCCCTCACCATATAAACAGTCACCAGCACCAATCGTGAGCTTAGAGAGAGCCTACTTCCATATCGTGTATACTTACACGCTCGTATCAAGAAAGTGTGAATCATTCGACGGTCGAAATCATTCCTGTATGTTATAGGTGGATCAGTGTCATTCTGTAGAGGCTAATGACAATGCTATTAATTTGCCGGTAATGTTTTTATCTGCACGAGAGCAAGAGGTATGATTTGATGGCATGGGACACCGGTCAGTGGAATCAGTACGTCTTATTGTGTATGTGAGTGCAGATGTAATGAATAGTTATTATATATCGTGCTATGTATTGTGTATCAATATTCAACGCTCTATTCTATTACAATATATCTATGCAAATAGATTCGTAAGGCGTGCAAGAATATAATACTCTCTACGGTCAGTTAATTATCCGCTGGGGATTACACAGTAACAAGCATGTGCACTGCAACATACATGTAACAACAATTTTACTAAAATTGGATGTGGTCGCTCTTTGGTGTACATAATGATTGATGAGGTAACATCTATAATCTAGTTACGCGTCATCATCAGCATCACGCTTATTCTCGATTCAGTGCTGCTTGAATTTGCCACGTTGGTTAACTAAAGCAGAATACAAACGAAATCAAACACACGGGAATGCAACGGTTAATATTTACGAATCTAGGAGGTTAGCGGTAGCACTGTGGTACAACACCCTTTCCAGAGGTGGTCTGTGTTATGTCGGTTTGACAAGTATCTGAATGCTGTGATGCAGTGACTTGAGATACTGGTTAATTTTAGTTATGTGCAAGACGTACCACACATACTAGCTACAGTTTTCTGAACAGGAGCAGCCTTAAATTTTGATTTATATAGCATCTTATATAATAGCCATCAAATGGTTTTCCCCGCTTCCGACAAGCTAGACTTGCCTTGGTTGATTACGGCCTATTATATACCGGGGAATGCTTGGCTTACATCCCTCATCATCATGGAATCAATACAAGATTGTCTTTAATGCACCTCAGCGCCTTCTATTCAGAAATAATCTTTCGAGCTACACAGCTGTGTATTAAACAGATTAACTGTCCGTCGAAACATCGACAGTATATTATTAATTAATTAAATTTCAAAATACCCAGCATAACTAACCTTTGACGATTTGTGACTTTAATTCAAGACCTATAGGTCAAAGTGATCAGCCTTCAGTGAGATATATTGAGGCATATCAACATGTCTCACATATACCATTAATTAAGCGAATCAGTCTTTTATTGTAGAAGACGTGCATTTTGTGCTTGTTCTGAGAAGGAAACAAGCAATCTGTGAACAGAACAAAACACTAATATTGAATAATCAATTTTTAACCCTGTTTTCATCTGTTCGTGAACTGAAGGTTATCCAAAAGCAGATATAATCGGTACTCAACGGAACTAAACAATGCGAACTATCAGTTTAGCTTTACATGCAATCACAATAAAAAATATTATTGGTGTTGTCTTACTTCCAAGGGTCCTTCTTATCAATCTTTCATATTTGTGTTATTTTGTATAGACAAATTAGATATGATCAAGTCATTTTTGAACTGAACTACTCATGTTACTGTGGTATATAAACCTCCTTGATTGATATATTCATGGTTGTCATGATATAAAACGTTATTGCAGTTCATATTGAGAACCACACGCTGTACGAGAGTGTCGATAATAATGTACATAATCATAATGAGCTTGCTTTGCCATAGATGGTATCGCTTTTGCTGCTTGTGGGGACATACTAATAGTCATTGCTCAGAGAGCGTACCATATTGACCCACAAACATTGAGCGTAATGTTTCGATTTATTTCTATTATTTTGGACCGCATATTAGCGAAACAATGATGAATGCATATTAAATAATCATTAACACCTGATAGTATTTCGTTTACCATGCAACAAATACACTGAATGTTGTTTGTGATTCTGATAACAAATCAAAATATGTTTACATGAATTAAACTCATTTTTAATTGATCCTGGCTGCGTTCTATATTGTAAATACAAACTTATGCGATTCATCCCTGAAGCCATTACCGATATATAATGACCAAATTAGTAAATACCAGCCGATGTCTGTGAAATCTTTGCCAATATCAGGAAATACATATAGCACTCTATATTCAGCAAGCCCGAGTGAGTTGATCCGGTTAGTCTGCAGCCTTAGCTATACCATACTGTAGAGACAAAACTACATAATCATCTTTATTCTATAAACTACATGGACACCATAATAATTAGTCACCTTATCTCAGATGTCTCGACTCTCATGCAAACGGGACATTAATCTACCGAATGAATATGCCTTCTCTACTTCAATCGTGCTGTCCAAGTAGTGCAAGGTCGACATGACAAATTGTTACCGGCTGCTTGTATTCACGTTTCCTTTGTACCTTCTCGGTTGATAGCTTAGTTATTTCCAAGCTTGCTTAGTCATATGTGTCCTACAAAGCATTTCAGGAGCTCAATGCTGTCTTCGGTCACGACAGTTAATCTATGCGGCACGCTATGTATCCAATGTTATCAATGTACACACACATACACATACACATACGCGCGCACAAGCACACACACACTCACCCCACGCCCCCCCCCACACACACGCACACGCACACAGACACCCACACCCACCCACCCACACACACACAAACACATACACACACATACACACACACACATGTGTGAGCTTGCTCTTTATTTAACGTGATCAATAATTAAGATACAACCAATCGAACCACTTGATGATATATTTAGATTGAATCAATCCTGTTGTTAACACAATATTACAGACTAGAGAAAACAAAAACATTTATCTGATCAAAATGTGGTGCTTAACATTACAAGACAAAGGGTTTCTCAAAGTTTTTCAGTCTCTAAGGCAATTTATCATTCACCTGCGGCTAAATGTCCACCCTCAAACTATTTCGACAATTTCACATTAAAAAAAAGAAAGCAACTACAACTGGAAACCGCTGGGAGTGTTTGAGATGGACGTGTGTCACAACTGAAAGGTACAAACACATGACAGACGGTTTGTATATTATCCTTTACTGTTTGTATCACAGTTGATACGATCATATGTAACGTCTCATGCACTCGAAGCAATCTGTATAGTTTCTTGTTCCCTCAAAATATTTTACACCGGCGAGAACAGATCTTGCGATTGAACCATCGGCTGTGGCATCATCCTCGATACTTATCAGTGCATATGTTTTGTATCGTTATATTTTCCATAAGCGAACATCACTAGTATATTAACTCAAATCAGTGTTGATAGATTTAACCGTGTGAACGCTTTCTGACAACATTGCATCAATTTGTAAAGTATGATTTTTCACTTGTATGCGGCGCGGATGACATCGCTATCCTGCTACTCGCAATGGCGTATGTGGATAGCGAATGTGTTTGAGTTGAATGTACATAGGTTGTTTTTACAATATATTACCATGTAAGCCACCATTAAGCCCCCGCGTAATTGAAGCCATTACAGTAAGACTCAGCTAGTAATTAGAGGTTACATTCCCAAATATAATATGGTTTTTAGAACATGATAGATAGCAGTTAAAGTCGTCATGAACAGAATTCTTATCCTCTTTGTCTGTAAATAATAATGGTTGGAGTATCAGATTTTAATACCATGCACCTTAAACTTACAAATATCAATAGAAACGATAAACCATATACAAACTGCGGCTATGTTTTATAATCATGAAGTCTCTTTTGCAGAATACTGCATGAGGTTATTGTTTAGTCGTCAGCAAGGCAAGCTTTGATTCATGGAAACGCCGCGAGTCAGCACGTCGGTTATGATGGTATAAAGCTGTTGGTTTCTATCTGGTGTTGACTGATAATGGAATTAACTGCCTTCAGGGAAGCTTTGATGGGTTTGAAAATTGGCATCAAACCCATTTCTTGATCATATCCGCTGCTCTAGGCACAAAATTGCCTCTTACTGCGTTGCTCGGCATAAGAAGTTAATTCCACGTGCGAACTATAAGAGCATCCATGAAACAATTACGAAACCAACATGTAGGAATAAAACCCAATTCTTTTTTTTAGATAAAAGCATCGGCAATTTGTCGTCACATGGCCATAGCAGCAGAACCCTACACCATACATGTATATAATTAATACAATATCATTAGGTCTCACTGACAAATGCAGAGGAATGGTCAGAGGACGATAATTAGCAATGGAATGAAAGGGGCAATGTTGGGTGTTACAACGGAAGACTAGGTGCCTTATGTAGTGACAATTTTTAATACAAACACCCTAGCCATTGCAATTTTATTCCGTAATCGGACCAAATTTGGTACGAAATCACTTTTCGACTTGTTCCATCGTTAACCGGTATTCATGTTTTCATTAACAGATCATTGGAGTGTTGCACACATATAACGGATTGTTAGAGCTCTGTTGTTAAATATGCTGAGCATGACGTCTGGGGGCTGGAATAAATTGCTAATTGCTTTTGAATATATAATTCATCCCTGTGTCGCTGCTAGTAATTGCGTTTTGGAAACGTATCGCCCCAAAATGGTAAATGTGTAAATTACACTGAGAACTATGCAAAAGAGAAGGCAGGTGAGCTCAGAGCCTTTTTAGTATCACGATTTTGACGAATGACATGGGATGCTTATAGTATGTTTTCGCAGGAAGATGTACACATACAACACTGTTTATACATTACGATTCCATAAGCATGCCGTAAAAGAAACATAATTTATTGCATAATCGCATTGCTTATGATATAAAAGTCTATGAGCCACTCGTCTTAAGTGACCAAAATGGCATATGTACAGTCGGATTGTTACGGTTACAATAGCAAATCATGACTGACAGGCTTCAGTGTCGATTAGTTATAAGTTTGGCAAGCACGATTGGGTCCGATATACAGTTATTACGCTAGAAAAATAGATTCCCAAACTAAACAGCAAACAGTTTAGGAACAGCCACGATAAATGCAATGGAGTTAATAGTTGTTGGTATTTGCGAATGTATGTTATGATTAATGCATATTGATCAAATATGTCTTTCATCGTAAGATTATGTGGCAATGATACATGTTGCAATTAGTATTGCCTTTGATATGAACGATTTGGTACTTTAAAGCACAGCTTATCATTTCACTAAAGTTACTCCGGTGGCTTTATTATTTATCATCTTTCACTGGGATATATGTCTAACCGCAGAACTATATAATATTTTAACGCATCGGGGAAACGCCCTTCAATCCTCTTGTCCAAAAGCCGATTATCTATGATTCTGTACTCTGCACAGGGCGAGCTTGTCGGGGGTGAAGTTATGCCTACATCGATCACCACAGCCCGTTTTCGGCGTCGGTGTAAAAAAGCACGAGGCATAGAAAGCGTCGTAAATCCTCTGCTTTAGAGGCCTTTATAACGCAAACTTATGCCAGCCACGCGAACAAAATCGCCCTAGGAATCAAATTTGCTGGCATAATTGCGGGAAGCATATCCATCTTATCAATCATTTATGCGAGATTTGAGAATTATACACGTTTAATCATAACCAGATACACTATTGTCGATACCAAGTGTTTTTGTCGGATTCGATTCTTGTCAATTAATATTACTTTTGTTGAATATAGTGTAACCCTTCGTAATGCCATCACGAGATGGTACATTTATTTGTTTCTTATGTAAGGAATTGATTTCAATACAGTGGATGAAATACCGAACCAATCAAAAAGTAGAACTTCTATCCATGTGATGGTTATAAGTATCTACCCTTTCTAGATAATTCAGTGCTATTTGCTAGCTATTTGTATTGATTGCCATGTTGCTTTGGGGTATTATGGATGCCCCGTCGATTAGACAATCATCATAAACAATTCTTGTGATTGTGCAATATAGCTTGCTAGAACACACTATTTCTAAGAAATCAGGCACTATGTAACAGGGGATAATCCATATTTGTGTGTTGGGGTAAATACGTATTTATTCATTATTGTTGCCCACAATAACTTTCGCCAGTCGGTGACACGCATCAGCTGTCTCTGATTCTACTCATGTAGCCATGGATTACATTGTCGAACATGACCAGCAACGCGTAACAAAGCATGCCAGTTCAGAGCAACCTGTGGTTACGTAAAACCAATATATACGTGCATATTGAGGGTCACTGGTATGTACCTAATATCTAACAATTATAACTTCAATATTTATGTAAGGTCATGAAATTAAGCAGAAGGGACGTTAAGACTCATTTCGATTTAGACCTTCATACATTCAACACATTCATATGTGCTTCAATAGTGATAGTCGTTCACAGTCATTGCTCTAAGAGCTTTGATTATTCATAGCAATCTAGCATATTGATCAAGTGCAGGGTTTTATCATTGTATGAGCCCTGAAATATGATCAAAAATACGTTTTCCTATGCTCTCTCACAATTGATTTTTAATTGCACGAAGAAATAGTCTTACGTGTATTTGACCATGCAATCACATCATATACTATATGCCTATCTGAAGTTAATGCTGGTTATTAAAAGGTGTGAAATGCCAGTGGGAAATCAACTTCGGCTACATAGTAGGTACTTAAGTGTTGAATAGCACCATACACACTAGGTTGTATTGAACAGTGTTTTCAAAATATGCTTTTCGTTCAATCGGGAAAGACGCCTCTACAAAAGTGAACAACAATTATAACATCCCTCAGCTTTTATTGAACAAATTTCGCCCATTTGCCCCAGGCTTAAATTAATACCATTGGTTAACTTTGTTGTGTAGCTTAACCCTTGATACAAACACCGCCTCTTGACCTTGCTATCCGATCAGTGGAAAGCCTACATATCAAATGGTTGTGGCGTAGCCACTTAGGCTGATAAATACCAGGGAGCAGGAATCAATACAATAACAGGACACTATTATATTTCAGCAGTAGCTTTTACTAATATAGCTCCCCGATTGATGTGGATTTCATCTGTATGTAATGAGTGCAAATATGAAGTGCCGTGGAAATACCAAAGGTTTTGGTAACTATTGCGTGCTGATTGTCATGGGCACAGTAGCTTAGACCTCCGAGGACATCTAAGGTCACAGAGAGGACAAAATAGGTCTCAATAGTCTGCAGGCTCCGGGAGGTGATATGCATATTGTGATTGCCTTGCACGGCATTGCTATCATATTTGCAGGATTAGCTGGGGGTTGCGGTGGCCACTCGGGAAGAGGAAAGATGGATATAAGAGAAGCAAAGAATGGCAGGTATTATGGGGCTTAGAGTGGACGAGAAAGGCGGGGATTAGGGTATTGGTCACGGTAAGGGTTAGTGTTGCTAAGCGGCATGGATAAGGGTGGTTTAGCATAGCGTGGCTTTTGTCGATATGGATAAGTAAGGATGTTTATCCACAAGGGCAAATAGATATGACACCTGATATGGGGGTTAATGCTATTTTGTTTTCAATTCTAAGCTGTCCATTTTATGACACAGTTTGGTTGAATTATTCAGTACTGTCGTTGGCAGGATATTTCTTGGCTTGATGAACCTTTTGCATGCGACAATTAAATGATTGCAAGGATCAGTAGACTCTTCACCATCTACTTATTCAGTATGGTGACCAACAAGAACATTGTATTTGAATGGTAATTTGACGGATCTTACCGTGGTTTGAGATCTTTTGTGTAATGTCGCTCATATGTCTGGTGTTTAGATATTTATGACTGGTGACGGGGGGAATGGTGATAAGTTTCTCGTTGTAGAATCGTGCCGGTAAATGAAAAGTTACACTGCAAATCTTGCACGATAGGCGACCATAAAACGTATTGTGACGCGGTCGTTTTGCTGTTTGGTGTTTTCCCCAATTGTTTACCAACAAGGACATTATAAGCAAACAATTTTATGAAACGCTTCTCACTTGGTCTTGCTAATTGTACAGCACACATGCCATACAGAAAATCTAATGAACAAAGCAATAACATACCCACGCAGAAGTTCTAAAGTAGCAGTTTGTCGATCAAGGTGTGAAAACCTAACTGGTTCCTCGTGACTCGGATGATCACATTAAATGGCAGTCCCATCTTTGAATAGGGAACGCACACGACCCGGTAGCTCAATATCACAGCGCTGGAACTTTGTACCAGGCGCGTGGGTTTCGCAGCCCGGCTCATGCAACGGGTATGTGTCAAGTGGGCGTTGGCACTTAAGGGGAGCTGGCCAAGAATCGCAATTAGTCTCATCCATCACCGTCGCGATATTACCTCGTTGTTTAAAGTAACGTAAACCCCAATATAACCATTTATAGCAGTTTGTCGAGTATAGGCGAAAGGTCTCATATCAGCAGGCAGCTGGCGACCTTATACTCGCACATTACTGATATATATATATATATATATATATATAGATAGAGAGATATATATATATATAGATATATATATATATATATATATATATAGATATATATATATATATAGAGAGATATATAGCTATATATATATATTTATTTATAGAGGGATAGAATTACATATAAAGATGTATATAGAGATATATAGGGGATTATATATATATACATATATATATATATTCATATAGACAGATATGGATATATTTATATATATATATATATACATATACATATATATATATTATATATATATATATATATATATATATATATATATATCTCTATATATCTATATATATATATATATATATATCTATATATATATATCTATATATATATATATATATATATATATATATATATATATATATATATATATATATATACCTCATATCCCCCATATTCCATTTATTCTGAGTTAGTTATGGTAGTTAACATTGTACGTTAGTCTTATCGGGCAACATGTCAGATTTCAAAATTGAGTTTCGCGATATGCCGAGAACATGACGCAAGACAATACCTCAGAGAATATTGAATATTGACTCAAATGCGTCCTCAGCTGCGCTCCATACGACAGAGCGCAGATTAACCATTCAATCATCGCTGTAGGCAGAAACGGACAAGTATCGTTGTGCCTGTATCAGGTCGGAGAATGATCGGGCACAGAAATAACATTTCGCGTAATCCTGAGTTTGAGGTACTTATATAATTACGTGCTTACCAGAACAAACGTTACAGAAATAATAGGATAACCTTTGACCGAATAAAACAGCTTATGATTAATTATCGAATGCTGCCTAATGATTTATATGTCCTTTGTTAGCCACTTAGATATTACTGATTTACCCTGTTGATTAGCTGTACAATCTCGACTACTACCTCTTGTCAATGATACTCTTATTGGAACAGCAAAGAATATCTTACACGACTGACAGGTTTTTCAATTGAAGGTCATGTCAGAAAGCAAGTTGTTCATGATACATTAGCTGCAAACACCATGACTGGATGTTATTTCTTTCACCGGCTTATCGCTGGTAAGAAGACGGAGACAGTGTAGATAAGACTGCACTTTGTTGAACTAGGAATGAGCGGGAATATCACATGCTATATAAGCTAATTATAGCAACAAAGGACTACCGAATGGTACGGCTGATCTCACTTATGATATTACAACCAGCCTGTTCGGTTTCATTCAATTGATTTGTGGTGTTATATATTATTGTGTCCCTATTATGATCCAAGATAACTGGTAATCAAGCGATGTGAAACAGATTACCACTTGCCATGTCTGTGGCGTTCCATATAATGTTTGACGGACCTGTCACAAAAACATAGGTTGCATCATGAATATAACCATAGCCAAGGTGGACGAAGGGCCCCCATATCACCACAGTAGCTGTGTTATTCGGACGTTCAAACATCATTGCTGCATGTTGTGGTAAACGAAGGGTCGTTCTGTCGGTTCTTTTAGTTACCAGTTAATGATAAATTTTTTGCATCATGTGCTTACGAAAAAGATAACAGAGAATACCCAAGAGTGCATTCAATATGGCAAACTGATCGGCAAAATATATGTGTATGAGAGATAATGCAGACGTGAATAATATCGAAGGAGACAAGCATCTTACAATTAAGATAAGTTGCGTTCTCCGTCGGTAGAACACTGCTGCACGATTGTACAATATCATCATGTTGTAATTGATTGAATGTATTGCCATCTATCTAGCTACAATATAGTATACTTTGTGATTATTTAGATTATTGTGTAGAATCAGCTGTAAACCAGGGAAGATATTGTTTGCTGTCTATAGATTACTTATAAAGATTTCGTTTTGCGAAATTACGCGTCAAAGCATCACGCCCATTACGCGTCACGAGCCAAAGCATCACCCCAATTTTGCGATCAATTGTATCTGAACTTGTCGTGCTTTTGGCCATAGGGGTCTATCTTCCATTCAAACGCAGGTCTTAGAATGACTCATATGAGAGTACGACTTTCAATAAGTATAGCTCTAGCTGGTAGGTTTGACAAAATTCGATGAGTGAAATTTGATTTTGGAACAAAATGGGAAAGATATTAAGATGGAATGACCTGATTTGTGATAAACCACAGATTACATATAAAGCGCCATAACCATGTCGTTCCATTGTTAGCCCATTGTATCTAAGGAGTATGCAAACGAACCTCGTCTTGTCTGATGTAAACAGGCACATGGGTGCGACATTTAATCATATCGCTAGCTGATAATAATATGTGTTGACACTTCAACGGAATACTGCACAGGGTTGCTGTTCAGTAGTCACCAAGGAGAGTTTTGATTCCGGGAAACGCCGCGAGCGAGCCCGTCGGTGATACTCTCTACAAAGCAGTTGATCGCTGTTTGGTGCTGATTATTAATTGAATTAATTATTTTCAAGGGAGCCGCGGACATATAAGATAATTTATTAGCCTTATTCGGGAATTTGCTTTACAGTCTACAATTGACTGGTGTCTCTCTGTCACTCTCCTCGTGTCCCAGCCCCTGCTAGGCCCGTGTTTTGGCAGGAAAATTTCAGATGGCGCTGGAAGACGGGTGCTGTGATGAAGAAGCAGTGACCCGCAGATATCGAGCAGTTCCTTCCTGGTGTAGGACAGCATATGCTTTATTTGCACACGGTCGTCACACGATCGGCAACTCACGTTACATATTGATGTGGTGGTCAGAAAGACGGCTGGTCGTTTGGTGACGTTGATGTAGTTCCAAGGTCGAAGAGTGCGAAAGACACTGGAAACAGGACCAGGCAAAGCACGTGGCTTTCCGAGAAGCGAAGCGCGTAGTTGAGCAGCGGGAAAAACACAATGTCCCTTCCTGGGCAACTGATGATAAAGTCCAACAGATTCAGATATATCCTTTGATTCAAAGATGTTGTAGACGATCTTATTCACACACTGCACTAAAAACACAAGCCCAACAAAGGCCAAAACACGAGGAAAATGACAGAAAAACACGAGTACACACTGGACTGCGTGTCGCCGCAGGTGCAGCGCCACCTATATCATATCCGCAGAACCCTACGTCTTCGACAATATATTCTAAAATAGCTTTTAACCACTATGACCGTTTACGGGGTAAACAGCCGAGTGTTTAGCTTAAATAATCTATATGACCGTGCTGTAATATGTAACGTGATGTAAGTAGGACATCGGCTAAATACTATGATGAAAATTAACCAGAGAGGGCCTTCACTTTGCGGTCGATGAGTTTTAAGCACCAAGTGTTTTACGATCAGTAACTCATCTGTTAATGCTGGGTCAATGCAGTGCACGCTAGAGGATGCAGATACAATGCCTGAATTTAAGTCACTCTTCTGCATATCGACATTGATCATAATAAGAATAAGAACAAATTTATTCAGCAAATCCGAAAGGACAAGGCAGAAGTCTATCAACTCTTACAAGGCCGTTCATTGAGCCCAACCACCATACACAATGCATACATTTATATGCAACGATATGTTGACATGAATATACATGTTATCTATACAGCAAGTTTAGCAATCTCAAAAGTTACATTATTCATCATTGATTCTTTCATCTACGAATACTGAGCACAGAATATATGAACAAACAGTGAAATAAAGTAATTATTGATACATTGAAATCAAAGGATTTCTAAAGTGTTTCTTAAACGTTTTTATGCAAAGTAAAATGTTATTTGAATTCTTTGTTGAGATTATTATACCTTATTTTCCCACTGACAAGCGTAGATTGTCCCCTGGCAGAGCTATTTCAGCGTTGGAATGGGTGATTTTGCCTTATGGAATAGCTATGTGTCGTATGTATTTGAACAAACGAAGACTATAGATGAGGTAACCTTAATGGGGATGAACATCCTGTTTCGATATTACACATGGAAATTGGACACCTTGTGTGGTATACAAATATTAGGCAGCTTTTATGTTAAATGCTGTCTGCTGTGTAGATAGTGAACCCTATTTGAGAAATGATTGGGTCCGTGAAACACGAACATACTACCACAGACAGCTGGAAGCTAGAAAGAAGCTGATGAAAGCATACATCTCAAGAAAAACATTCATCAGCATCGAAAGGTATTATGAAGCGAAATGGTCAACAGCACATTGGATATTTACTCTATAAAATTTTTGATTGTCATCTGACGTCAACTAATAATTGAATTATTTGCCGCCAGAGGAACGTTTATACCACGAACTTTGGCATAAAATCCGTTTCGTTATCAGCCTAGCTTGCCTAGCTACGTTATTGATTCACATACTTTTACAAAAAAAGTTATGCCGAAATAAGTTTGATGAGTGTTTCGTCGAAAACTATAGATAATTGAAACTTACACCTTGGTCAATATATTGTAAAACAATCTACAATTACTTCTATACATTACATCAATATATCATATAAGGGGTTAACCGCAAAATGCATAACTTCATTAGACAATCTTATCAACGCTTTGGGCAATGCGGTTTAAAGCCCAAATTTTTAAAACAGTGATTCAAATTAATGCATGGTGATAGACAGAAGGGTTATATTCAACACTCAGAAGCGGATGAAATGACTGAGTTTAAGGTCCCCTCCAGCATCACGACATTGCTCGATCGGTTTGTTGGTGAGGATAAGCAGCATCTTAACATATTACATGGTATAAAAGTCTGGATTCAATTTTGTGTCAGACTTGGTAAGCGTATAGTGTAATTTGATTTTTGAGAATGCTCCGAGTCTAGCGGCATTGATGCCTAGTTAGAGCATCAATGTTGCGATTAATAAGATTAGTTGAAAAGGTTTATGGTATCACTAAGAAGCATAATATACATGGCTTCTGCTATGGAATTTGCAAACTTATCCGACACTGCTTGCTCAAAACTCTATACTTTCTGTGATTAAAAAATATATCATTTGAATATTAATTTTAACACTATTGGTGGCCAGAAAAGAAGCATGTAAAAAAGCTGCCTGCTGTGTTAATAGCGGACCCGATTCTGCGCGACGTCTGGGTCTAACTTCATGTGATGTCTCCTAGCTCAAAGCTTTATGTTAAGATAGACATTGCGCAAAATTATTCCTCTGTAAAGGAATCAACTGTCTGACATAACTGTCGTTGCTAAAGAAAAGTAAAGTTGCTGTCGAAAACATTTCATCAATGAAACATGTGACAAGAATGTGATTACCGAAATAAATAACACCTGTAAAGTGTAATTGCCAAGGAAATGTAAATTCCATTACAAGTTGCACTCGGAGAATTTTCATCAATAAAACATATGATGGTATGTTAGATTCACTTTACATTCCTAAGCACCACGTGCTCTTAGTAGATCGCACGAGGAAGAACGCAATCTAGTTTGATATTTGCGATAGTAATTTGATCAATATCATATATTTATAGAGTAGGTTTACCAACATTACATTTTTAGCGCCCAATATAGAAAACGATTGAACTGAACATCAGGAAATAGCTTGGCCTTCTGATCTATACAGTGGATTACATGCAGTCGATAATGCAAAAACTCCGGATATAAAGCAGGTCAATGATACATTATTTTATCGAACGTAGATGGCACTGTTGCAACATTCACAGCAGCTGGTGCAACCGAGATGTGAAATGTCACCTGATATAAAAGTGATTACACAGAGATAATTGAAAACATCGTGTTTTTGACTGTGTCGGGTGACTAAGTGACAGCCATATCATTCTATACTGAAATATGACCTGATGAAGAGAGATGTGTCACGTCAAAATATTCAGAAACATTGATGGGTAGAGATAATCAGCACATGTAAAGTAAATAAGCGTCGCGTAGACGTGCTAGTGACCTGATATATTCTTCATTCGAATTGTGCTGTTGACAGTCAACATATCATCCATAATGCTGCAGCAGATTGTGATAAGTCACCTCTGTTGTGTTTGTTAATGTACACGACAGCCGAGTCAAGGATTGTTTTTTTCAATCTATTAGCAAATTATTTTAGCCCTTAAGATGTCATTTTCGGTTTTAGATAATTCATCAGTGTACAATTCACTTATGCGAATGAACGCATCGGATTCATGTTTCCGCAATGTTTAACACTTGTGTGTTTGTGGTGCAGGACTGTACATAAATGCTCTCTCAACTGCATTGTTAAAACTTAAAGGAAATAGTTACTTACATGATAAAAAGAAACAAGCTATGCTCCGACTCTTGTGGTAACCAGTATTTCATTTTTGACCCAGGAGAACGAAGTGACGTGGTAAGTAGTTTGACAGCATTACATCAAAGTACATCATCAAATCATGGCGTCACAAGATATTAGCACAGCTGATGCCCCCTTTTTCCAATCAACTACCAACTTACAAAGTATACGTACACACACACATGCACACATACTCACACACACATCTATATATATATATATATATATATATATATATATAGAGAGATATATATATATATATATATATATATATATATATATATATATAATATATATACATATATATATATATATATATATATATATATATATATATATGTGTATATATATATATATATATGTGTGTACATGTATATATATATATATGTATATATATATATATATATATATATATATATATATATATATATATATATATATATATATATATATATATATATATATATATATATATATATATATATATATATATATATATATATGTAACAACAGAAACACTGTATTGCGTCCACTTCAGCTTTACTTGCCTCAAGCAATAAACTGATACATAATAAACATGTACAGCCATTTACTTTTTGCTTTTTTATTTTTATTCACTTTAGCCTTTTGAGCCTTTTTATCCTAGTCCAAAACAATCCGCTTCTGTCCTATAAAAAACGTTATTTACGGCTTAACCTCGGTCTTCAGGTGCAGTTGCGATATACTGTGACATAAGACTCAAGTATGGATCCAGACTACATAAATACTGTAACATGTTGCTCCTAGTGCTATTCATTAGAATTATATATATCTATCTAGGGAAAATTTGTAAAAGATTTTGAAGATAGTACTATAGCATGATAACCAATTAATAATAATGGGCAGCCAATCTTAATGGCACACCAGCAGATATGCCTGGTTATCGAACGTTCTAATACACATATAGAGTAATGCAGTTACATGTTGTCTTGGTGGACGTATCAGATATCTAGCCATTTTCAATGATTTATCAATAGAGCTATCAGCATGCAAAGACTGCATAAATTGGACCATCCTTCTCATTTCACAAGCTGAAAGTCGTCTTCAGATTGCACTGGTTAACAACAAACATACCCGGCTTATCCTTCATTTAACGACAATATTTATTGTGTTATTATTCGCCAGTTATACTCAAGCCTTGATGATACATATAGACATCAGAGAGGCATTACTCGGCTCATGATAATAATCTGATTAAACTTAAGCAATGCAAGTTGCATAATGCCGAGTTCTGTGTGCAACATATATTAGCTTTCAACTTATTGTCACTAAACACAGCAACAATGGTTTCGGGTGATCTTCTTATTTTGAGAATAATTTGCAAAGTTAACAAGCACTCAAGCACAGCAGAAGGATGCAGATACCTCTGTAGCCATGTTTGCAGTTCAACACGTAGTTCTTAATAAACCTGTTGACCGCTGTGCGACCTGCGTTTTTATTTTGATATAAGTTTGCAACATAAATGCTTGCTTAGCCCCACCTGTCAAATAATATTCTTCTCTGCAAACGGCATTATTCTGATGTCCAAAGTGACTAGCATTCATATGTACGTGTAAAAATAGCACGGATTACAGCATTATCTCTAGTCGAATAAATATACAAAAGTTATATTCGCACAAAGCTCCTCAGATGGTTTGCATCATTCACCAATTAATATACCATTCCCCGTTAGCGATGAAATGGAATGAATGGGAGCCAACCAGAGTATTATCGATACAAATCTTACACATTTTCATCAAGCAACCTTTTGCAAAGGAATGTAATCAAGATAAAAGAATTCCGATGATGTACAATTAAGTGAAAACGACATTTTATTTGAGAATTTTCCCCCATATGTTATAGTAGTATCCGGATTTTCCTAGTATCTGATTTTTTTCACTAACAGAGGCATACATCATCACACTCAAAGTGTCTACATCAGCATAGATAACCTTCTAACATCAACAACGCATCAATAAATATGTGTATGTATCTTTTCACCCAACCCTCCACTTGCAGTGATGCAAGTTATGCAAAATCGTGATAGAATGTTTAATATGGCAGTTGAACAGTTATCAGTACCACACGTGTCTCCTTAATTATCCCACTCTAACACCACTCACCATACCTCCCCTGACACTTTCATGTAACCAATATTGCATAAAAAAAATGCGTTAACTGCCCATCTCAATACATCAACTTGGCATTGCCTCTTTATTTGGTAAAGCTTGCGTTCCAGTAAAGATATTCACTTGATTATTATATCCCCCATTAAATAAGTAGGTTGCATATATTTTCCAACAAATATAATTAACTTGAGTAATGTTCTCAATCTTCACCCACATCTTCTCAAACACCACAATAAAAGCAAAATGGCAAACTGGGCTCATCTGAAGGGCTCAGCTGATGCCGTAGTTTTATCGTGGTGAATTCTACAGCACAGCATAGAGCCATAATTTGGAAGAGCTTTCTTAGTAAACTAAACATTCAGCATAATATAGATTTATGAAGTTATGCAAATCGTCGTTACTTGTGTCAACCAAGCCATCACGTGACGCATGCAAGACGATAAGGAACTGGGTAGGATGTCGATGCGTATATCATAAATGCCCCTCTTAAGACAGAAATTTAACACCAAGCAGGAATCAACAGCAATACATAGCAAATAACCGTCGCGTTATCGGCCGTTTCCCCAGATCATACCAGATTATTATTACTATGTGCGGTGGCAAAACGTTCACTGATTAGCCGATCAAATAGAAACATCATTGAATCCCGCATCCATGAATCTACATCTCCGAGCATTGAACGTGTCTGACGTTAAACATGATTTTATTTTTGCATTCAGTGCGTATGATCGAAGTGATGCACAGTAACACCAACTAATTATGCAATCTTCAAAGACTATCGTCTGTACACAAATATCTATTAATATGCATATAGGGTAGGGTTGAAATTACGTCTATATCGATCACCACTACCTATTTTAGGCTAAGGTGCCACAAATTGTCTTCCTAAGAAGACTTTGATAATGCAACATTATGACGGCCACGCGAAGAACATACCCGCATTTATATACAGAGCAGCCAATGCGTCAGCGTAAGATGCAACAATGCAACTTCTCCCGAGTAAGATCTTAGTAGTATGTACATGTTTTTAAATATCAAGCAACCTGATATATTAATATAAGCAATCAAGTCTCTTTTGTGACTTGTCAACCATACAATGCCTTTTCCGATTATGAGAATATTATCTAATTAAGCTCATAAGACAAAGATTACAATAATGTCTGGCTTCAATGATATTCCAGGTTAATTGTTTTCATTACCTGTGCCTGACACAGCTGCCCACAATGTAACTTACAGAAATATTTTCATGCGATCCTGTTTCATTCTTGCAACAAACAATATATCCATAATCACTTCACATACAATGTTAACTGCGCAGACATATCATTCAAACGATCGTATTGTTTCGCCGTGGATATACATGTTAAGTAGCATTAAGATTAAGACTGCCATACATCCACGATATGCGTTCTTCGATATTGATAGTCAATTCTCAGTGCAGCCATTGATCTGAAAATATATACACGAATATTTCACAGTCATCTATCATATTACTCGAGTGCATGGATTCAACTGATGCCTCATGTCATTGTACGAACACCGAAATCTAAATATACTAACATTCGGAATGTCTTTGCCCTGTTTATTTTTCAACCATAACAAAGTGTTTTAAGCATGCTGCCAAACAAAAGCGACACGCGCATGTAAAGAGTTTGTGCCAAGAAACCACATTTTAATTGTCAAGCACGAAGATATATCTGAATTATATCTGACAATGACATCACATTATATACTAGATATCTAGTTTCAGCTTGATTCACAAGCCGTTAAGTGTTGTTGGGAATGGAACTAAAGCTGCATAAAATATGTGTAGTAAGTATTGTATTTCTAAAGAACAGTATACACACTACGTTGTATATGAATAATGTTTGAAATATACAATGCTGTCAGAACATGCGTTTGTGCAATCGGGAAATGAACATAATTTCCCATTTGCCCATTCTCAAAATAATACCATGTTACATATGCACCTTCTTAGCCTGGATATACGTTGGATGGCAAGCTTGCAAATAAAAAGAAAGTGGTGCGGCCACTCAGGCTGATAAATATTAGAACGCTATCAGGACACGGCTGTGTGATCGTTACATATACCGACTGCATAATGAATCAGACGAGCCGAGGAAATGGTCCCAATCGCTGCACAGGGCTCGTCATACTGAATCTATGATCTGCCTTACAATTAAAGCTGGCAATAAGTCAACACAACATTTAACAACTGGATCTAATATATGAATATCGTGTTTCATCCCTGATATGATATCATTCATTCGTCAAAATACTTTGAAAGCTACAAACATAGCATTTAAGTCACTTTCTTCGAAGAAATGATAGACATCCTTAAAATTCCGAACTGCTCCAAAAGTCGGCGCATGCTGTCTAAAATCCTTGGTCGCCATCTTAATCGACGATGCATAGAATTCATTTGTACGCTTTGACTGGCGCAATGTCCAAATGATTTATCATTGCGATGATAAAAGTGCCAATACAGCGTTGAATATTGCATGAAACATATACTGTATCTGGTTATGCTAGCGGCTCATCGAAATACAAGGAATGCATAGTGCATGTTATGGGAACATAAAAAACAATTTCTCAAGAATGTTTTCACTTCTTTTGAGACACATATATGATGCGTCGACAGCAGAACTGGCAGCTCGGAACATTGGTATATTCTATTTGCTTTGTGTTAAGAATATTATATTTTTGGGACGAACAAAGAACAACGGCTGTCGATCAAGGCGCAATGGCGAGTCCAATGGTTGTTTTAACCGGCGACGATGACATCGCAAAGAAGCGGTTCGGTCGCTGTCTATTTCTGGTCATTCACTACTCGCCTATTGATTAAACCATGATCATAATCGGCACGCGTGGTATTTATCCACAAGAGGAATTTAATATAACTCCTGATATGGGAATAATGCTATGTTCCCGCATTTTCACAGTCTAAGCTGTCCTTTTTATGATACCGTCGAGGTTTGATGGCTTGATGAACGTTTCGGGTGTTTTAAAAGCAGTGCAATGGTAGTGTTAGGTAATTAAATAATATTAGCTTCTTGTTCATTTACTTATTCAACACATTGACGTACAAGAACATTATACATCAATGCACGTTGAACGGATGTAACCTTGATTTGGAATCTATTGTAAAATGTCGCTCATATAGTTCATTATGAAGAGTGATGGGAGGAATGGTGGAGAATGCCTGGTTACAGAAGCTTAGAGGTAATTGAAAAGTAACATACTGTATAATAATGGACGACTTACGATTATAAAACATATTGTCGCATTGTATCAGAAACACTTTGTAGGGAGCTTGAGAACTGATTATTCCTTTATTCCATCTCAGTTATATATATATATATATATATATATATATATATATATATATATATATATATATATATATATATATATATATATATATATATATATATATATATATATATTTATATATATATACATTTATATATGTGTGTGTATATATATATACATAAACATATATCACTAATTTGCTAATACAGTAATAACAGTCAAAATATTAAGTCTAGCTTTCTACTAGCACGATCACTCATGTGATAGGGCGAGCATAAGTGTGAATCTTGCCCTCGTTTCTGGACCGAAGTTTGACTTCTCGGGTTAGTCCGTCTTTTCCCAGAAAAGCTTCACTGACCAGACCAACTGGCCAGTCGTTGCGATGAAGATCTTTTACTTTTAAGAGAACAACATCATCTTCTTTGACGTTCTTGTGAGGGTCATGCCACTTACGTCTCCCGTGCAGGGAGGCTAGATACTCTGAGCTCCACCTCCTCCAGAACATGTCGCCAGAGCTTGTACCCGTCTTCACTGGGCTAGATACATGCCCTTGCTGTCAGTGACATTCGAGAGAACAACCTCGCTTGTCTTTTGTGTGAGAATCATGGCATGAGTTAGTATCTGTGGGTCGTCTGGGTCCGTTGAGACCGGAATCAAAGGTCGTGCGTTGACGATCGCACAAACTTCAGACATGAATGTAATGAGGACCTCATGGGTGAGGGGCTTTTTGAGCATCCGAAGCATGATTGAGTCTAAGATCCTCCTTACGTCATGATTGAGTCTAAGATCCTCCCATGTGCGACGCATGAGGGAGTTGAAGATCCATTCTATTCCATTGGGTAGTAGATGTTCCTTCAGGAGGTTGACACATCCTGTGTAATTGGTGCCACAGGCGGAGCAGGAGATCTTGACATGGCCGCGCATGGCGAAGAGCATTTATAAAAGAGGAACTACTGAGCTCCTCCACGACCTCGATGTGAATGGCTCGTGTCGTGAGGCAAGTAAAGAGGACGGCCCAACGTATGTTGGCCTGGCCACCTCTCGTGTGTCGAGCAGTGATGTTCTAGGGACCAAAAGTGTCACGTTAATAAATGGAGGTCCTGTCTCCAGACGGTCAGCAATTTTCTGGATTCCATGCTTGTCTCAAAGCTTGCGACAAGTCAGACTTGTGTAGATGATTGATGACACCAACAGTTTTCCACCAATGATCAACCACCCAGCTGATCTGCCAGCTCCTTCGGTGAAGTGTCGACCTTGGTGCATCACCTCCTCATGGTAATGCCTGACTAGCAGGGTAGATACCTGTTGAGATCTGTCAATGATGAGAGGGTGTTTCTTATCAGGATCTATGTAGGGATCCAGTTTGGCTATGGTGCTGCTCTTGAGAGGTTTTGAGCTATCTTGGAGAGCAATGATTGCTTCGTCAAAGGGGTCACGGTGTACTTCTCGAATGATCAACTTCTTGGCATGTTCTAGGTCATCTGCAACCAGATCACCATGGCATCGGATGCCTCGTTTGGAAACGTGTGAACCTCATGACTCAAAGTGAGTTGATGCTGACATTTGTCGTCCGAGCAGTGACTTTGGGGCGGACTTCTCTGTCGTCTTCCTTAATCACGTAGCCATCTGCGTCCAGTGTCATCTCAGGGGGATTCTGTCTGGAGTAAAGGAATAGTGGCCCTTGCAGCCAGCTTGAGTCAGCAAGCTGATCGGCCGGTATGGCCCTCGTACCTGAATCAGCATGGTTCAGTAGGGTAGGGACGTACACCCATTCTTCAGGTCTTGTGAGACGCAGAATCTGTTGACACTATTCGCTACATAAATGAAGAATCGACTTGTGCGGTTCTTGATGTAGCCCAGTACTACCTTGTTGTACGAGTTGTTGCATCAAAGGTAAGGTTCGGGTTGCATCGGTGAAGACAGTAAACAGTATGCACGGGGAATCGGCAGGTCTTTGAGTGACCCTAGGGAGTCTTTCCAATGCTACCACTTAGTGAGCATCTCCTCAGTCATTGGTGAGTCCCAGTCTGTCGTCATTGGCACTAGATCTCTGAGGAGCAATTTCCTTGAATGGTTACTTGGGCTAGGAAACCCATCGGGTCATACAAGTTGTTGACCGTAGAGAGAACACCCCTGCGTGTATTTTGCTTATTCCTGCTAATGACATAGAACGTGAATGTGTCTGTTTTAATGTCCCAGCTAACTTCGAGGGATCGATGCACAGGTGCGCAGTTATTAGTGAGGTCCAGACCACGAAGATCTTTGGCAAGATCCTCCGCGGAAAACGAGCTCATCACTTGTGGAGCCGAAGATTGCCTCCTTTGAGCGAGGCTTCTTGGGTTGTCTTGATGAACTAAATGGCCTGCTGACTAGTGGGGAGGGAGATGAGGCCTGTTGAACGAACCGTTTCACGTCTTCCTCAAGCAATAGGTGGCGACTGCCGGGGAGCAGCTATTTTCAAATACGTGTACACACATACGATACTCTATTGGTTCTTTGTCCGGGTCATTGTCCTTGTACCTGAGAAAGTTTCTGTGAGGTTCATTGACCTTAAAACAGTAAAACATTTGTTGGATGTCCCCCATGACGGCCACAGCTTCCCGGCGGAATCTCAGCAGGATGCCCAACAGGTTGGTGGTCAGATCTGGCCCTGTCAGGAGGACGTCGCTGAGGGATATCCCGTTGAACTTCGCTGATGAGTCGAACACACCTCTGATCTGATCAGGTTTCTCAGGGTGATTTACCCCAAAGATTGGAAGGTACCAGCACCTATCATTCTCCTGTAGAAGAGGGGCTATCTCCGCATGACCGGCATCGAAGATTCCTTTCATAAATGAGACGAAATGCTGCCTCTTGCGAGGGTCTTTTTTCTTGGGCTGGAGGTGAGCGTCTTAGCACGCTTCTCAGCTTGAGGTCTGTTGTTCGGGAGCCTTGGTCTTTCTCTGCGGAATGGAAGTGAAGCTATCCAACGGCCGTCTTAGTCCTTGTTGAAGTCATAGTCTATGACTTCCAGAAATTCACGATCTTTGATGGAGGTTCTTGTCGTCGTCCTCGGTTATCTGTTGCAGTGTGAAAGAGGGATGGTGCATTGAAGTGCTCTCTAGTTTCACACATGTTTGGGGCATGGTGTGAACAGTAAAGGTCGGTTGCGGGAAAAGATGTGTTCCCGGGATTAAACGATCTTCTCCTTCTTCGAAGCAGAGGGTGGTGTAGACAAGCCGTATGCGAAGCATGGGTTATTTCGTATAATGCTAACATTTCTGATGAACTGTGTGAATTCCGAAAAGGGTGGGAAATGTCTTTGGTTGGATTCCAAGTCCACTTCTCTTGAAGTCCTGTCGGAAGTTTGTTCACAATGGGGCTCAATCCAGCCGATGTGTTGAAGTAAAACAATAGAAGGCCATATTATGGATTCTCTTTGGTAGATTCGATCTCTGACAAGATGTCTGCTAACTCGATGAGTTTGCTCGTGTCTTTATTCGTCAGCTGTGGGAAGGCTGTAAGTGTTAGATTCAGGGAGGATTACACCATCTCAGATGCGCCATAGCGTCCATCAAGGCGCTCGCAAATTCGCCGAAGGGCTTTCTGTGGGTTTCTCGGGTTTGAAATTTTTTATTTGTTATTGGCTTGCCCTTTGATATTTGTGCCCAGCCATTTGATCATGAGGTCGAATTCCTCGGCCGTACGTACTCATTTATCGTGTTGCGGAATGTCTCTTTCCAAGCGATTTCGGATTCTGGCCTGTCATTAAAGCTAGATATTCTATTCAGCATGAGTTCTTTCCTCAGAAGAAGACTAGTCCAGTCTGGTATGAAAGCAGGAACTCTGGTACAGATCTGTATATATATATATATATATATATATATATATATATATATATATATAGATATATATATATATATATATAGATATATATATATATATATAGATATATATATATATATATATAGATATATATCTCTATATATATATATATATATATATATATATATATATATATATATATATATATATATATATCTATATATATCTATATATATATATATATATATATATATATATATATATATATATATCTATCTATATATATATATATACATATTCTGAGAGAGATTCACTGCGGAATGCCATTCAGCTTCTTCTGTATTGTCATAGAACTGCATACAGCTATATAGAAATTCATTTGATGTCTTTGCTTGCAAGTGAACCTGGTGTCTGTTTTCCATGCAAATGAAGATTGCCACTTTATCTCTATCTCGTGTCAATTTCTTAAGATATTCTGTGATAAAGGCAGTTGATTGAATCAATCAATTCTACCGTGTTTTGGTTATATATTATTATGACTGCTATATGATATCTATCTCGGTATCAAGGCAAGTCGTCATTAATATTATGCGAATCAGCCATTATGCTCTGGCCGTAATGAATATATGACTGGGCGATTGTCGTGGGTTGCTCTGGAAATCTATCGACAAATGACAAGGTGACAAAGTAATGACTCGGAGCTAGCTCTAAAACCCGATATTCAAACTCACTGTCGCATTTACTATTGTCCTTTAGAACTTCACCAATGAAGACTTTTAGCCGACTTTTTGATGACAAACTAGCTTTGAATCAAGCTTCTATCCTGTTTACCACATGAGCACGTACACGCGCCAGTTATCCACACTATGTTCCACATCACAAGTAGACGAAGGTATGAGAAGAATACAATTATAAAAATAGACCGCCATTTCAATCATGTAGAATATTAAATAAGGATATTAGCGAAAATATATACCTAAAATAATATTTATTTGAAATGTTGTGCTAGAACTTTATCGTACTGTTAATAACATGCCTCTAAAAACGTAGACACTAAAAGAGTACAATGATATTTTAGTATTTTTATCGTTCATAAAAAAACTGACAAATCCCCTATTGAAGCGTCTTATTGAGACCCAGTCGGGTGAAGAATTTATCTTTTCAAAATTGACTTGCGTGCGACGCTGCATTATTGCCGTGCGGACAAAGTATCCAAGGAAATTAGATACGGCAAATTCACTCAAAGCGCCAGTCGTAGGTCGCATCGCTCATCTAACACAAGGCCTGAGAAGGCATGACATGAGGTTGTGTCAACAATAAATCCATCTCGAGGATTTCCATTACCGGTTTTGATGCAAAGTGAATGGCTAAGGATATAACATGGTCGGCGCATTAAGCTAGCACACGAACGAGCTGCTTAATCAACCAATACGATGCTGTCACTTCAACTTATCACGCTGAACCGATGTTCATGTTTATTGCATTGCGAATGATTATCGCTAAACGGAACTCGGGAATTATCTTGGCTTGTTCCCGTCAGGACGTTTTTTTGCCCTGCTAGCAATAAAATCGATTACATCCGACGTCTCATTGGGTTGGGATTGTATCGATGATTGAAACAGGAACCATGTAAACCTCATGATAAATCGGATGAAATTTAAATTGATATGCAATACCTAGTCGAGGCAAAGATTATTACTGATAACATCCCCCTCGCTTTTCTCATACATGGGGCTGACATACAAAAGTGATTCCCATAACACGTAAAAACTAATGCAAGCAGTGTCGCTTAACGACTGGTCATCGTTTTATATATAAAATGACACATATATATACATACATATATATATATAGATATATATATATATATATATATATATATATATATATATATATATATATATATATATATATATACATACATATATATATATATATATAGATATATATATATATGCAGATATATATATATATGTATATATATATATAATATAAATATATATATATATATATATATAATATATACATATATATATATATATATATATATATAATATATGTGTATATATACATGCATATACATATATATATATATGTATATACATATATACACATATATATATATATATATATATATATATATATATATATATATATATATGCATATACATATATATAAATATATGTATATACATATATATATATGGACGTGTTATTATATATATGTTATTGTTTGTCCCATTCTAGTACCTGAAGGATGGACGGTGATAGTAGAAATAAGAAAATACGTTATTTCTTGCTCAAATCTTACGGCAAGCTATAAAACTGAGTGATGGCCAATGTCAGGTAGAGAAGACACCCATATTGAATAAATGATATTTGCCGCAAGATTTAAGAGCATGTCATCAGCTAGCACAACGCAACAACGAATCCAACACGAACCGACACACGCAGTGAAATTATGCTTGATCAAATACATGGCTGGTCCCATGTGAAGCATCTGTGCGCTATACGGTAATCCTGAATGAATAATGGCAATTATCAACGGTGGGTTAGGAAAAAGCAACATAATGCTGTGCAAGGTTATTTGCTAACTCCTAGCATGTTAGTCGTCAACACTTGCATCGTCCATGTATGGATATACGACTGTTTTCTGGCCATGCACTGTTCGGATTTTAGATAGTGTCTGCCCGATGCAATTATAATCACATGAGAATGTATCAGCCGGCGTATAATAAGAGAAAAACCTATAAAAAGTGACATTTGCTTGCTTCTCAGTTGAAAGCACGGTCCTGTCTGAGAACCAGTGTGTGGCTGCAGTGTAGGAGAAATAATCAATCGGTGAAGTGTGATTGAATCCAGGATTGAACCAAATGAACAGTGAAAGGGTAGACGCCAGGTACATGTGTAAACATGGCGAGTTATGAAGGGAATGTACATGATTGTGATCAGGAAGAACGAGGCTTTTGTTAAGTATTGTATGTATCCTGCTTCTGATATATTCTTCGAGAAACATCCTATGGTTATTTGGAAAACTCGTGCTTATGATGATGGTCTACTTGGCTCTTAAAGTGAAACATGAGTTAGATGAGGTACATTTAATTCACTGTTGTCACAATAAGTGCCGACACTTTAAGGTGACAAGAATACACCGTCTGAATAGTCGTGTTTATTATGTATATGGAGAACGACATAATATGTCGAGCGCTAGAGGAGCATCTACATTAAGGATGTCACACGACATATCTACGTCATCATCAGTTCGACATTAAAACAAGTCGGAATAACATAATTTTGGGTTGCTTTTGGTGCGTAAAAAATTGCTGATGTTTTATGGCAGAAGGGAAGCAACTGCCACATCTACTAAAATTAACTGCGAGCAAGAAATATTGAAAGACGCGTAGTTGTAGAGTTCAAACAAACCAAAATATAAGTTTAGTAGCTGGGTAATTGAAAAGCATTTAACACATAATACTTTCCGTGTATAGCATTGATAGCAGAGGGACAAACTATTTCTTCGTCACGTCGCGGTTATGGTTCTCTATGTCTCCGTGTGGTGTAGTAACCCTGTGACAACAACGTCACCTGCTCCTAAGTTGATACAAAATACCCGCCTTAACATGATTGTGACCTCCTCAGTGTTTTGTTGAACATGCCGAGTTCATGTGCACATTAATAACGAAATAACATAACAACGATGGCTCAGTTACTACCTCTGCCAACGTATCGTTATGACTTTGTAATTGATATCAAGTAGGTATATTTAATCTAATAACGCAAATACCTCAGCGCCTCTCATTCATTCAAGGCAAACATCAACCATTATACGCGAAATATACTTGTCAGCAATTTATCAAAATATTGCTTTAAAGCATACAGTATCCAATGTAGCTTCTCCGACACAGATACAAAAGGTTACGAGGTTCAACAATATGATCGCTTTATTTTGTCCTGGTTGTTACAGCGCGCTCTTCATATCTGCACTACAATGTAAGATAACGGAAAACGCGCAGGCTGCTTTTCCATTTCATAATGACCACATATCATAGATCAATCCTCACATCACATTTACCGTAAACTGCGTAAAGATGCCATGCAGATAAATGTCATGCATTATCGATTGTAAAGATGGATGGCCACACTATACAAGGCGTACATAATCATAGGTGTGAGCTTTCATGTTGCACTTGATGCCAGCGGATCATAAGTATCTTAATCTATGATAACAAAAGCAGCATTAATAAACTTACAATGATATCTTGACTAATTATTCCAGTTTCAATCATTTACGTAAAAACGTTTAATACAATTTTCACCTGAACACCTTTTCAAACATATCATCACCTAAACATAATACCGAGGTAAATACATAACGCAGCAAATTGCTGTGATTCGAATATACAAGAAGCCATTCTGCAAAACAAAGCAAATGTCGAAGCCGAAAACACACTGAACAACTGCATGATAGTTCACGGTATATTGCCAACAGCGTCATCGGGGCAAAACTGTATTCATAGGTAGATCGATTTTACTTTAGGTATGTCTGTATGTATGTATGTATGTATGTATGTATGTCTGTATGTATGTATGTAGTATGTATGTATGTATGTATGTATGTATGTATGTATGTATGTATGTATGTATGTATGTATGTATGTATGTATGTGTATGTATGTATGTATGTATGTATGTATGTCTGTATGTATGTATGTATGTATGTATGTATGTATGTATGTATGTATGTATGTATGTATGTATGTATGTATGTATGTATGTATGTATGTATGTATGTATGTATGTATGTCTGTATGTATGTATGTATGTATGTTCTGTATGTATGTATGTATGTATGTATGTATGTATGTATGTATGTATGTATGTATGTATGTCTGTATATGTATGTATGTATGTATGTATGTATGTATGTATGTGTATGTATGTATGTATGTATGTATGTATGTATGTATGTATGTATGTCTGTATGTATGTATGTATGTATGTGTATGTATGTATGTATGTATGTATGTATGTATGTATGTCTGTATGTATGTATGTATGTATGTATGTATGTCTGTATGTATGTAGTATGTATGTATGTATGTATGTATGTGTATGTATGTATGTATGTATGTATGTATGTATGTCTGTATGTATGTCTGTATGTATGTATGTATGTATGTATGTATGTATGTATGTATGTATGTGTATGTATGTATGTATGTATGTATGTTATGTTGTATGTATGTGTAGTATGTATGTATGTATGTATGTATGTATGTATGTATGTATGTGTATGTATGATGTATGTATGTATGTATGTATGTATGTATGTATGTATGTATGTATGTATGTATGTATGTATGTATGTATGTATGTATGTGTATGTATGTATGTATGTATGTATGTATGTATGTATGTATGTATGTATGTATGTATGTATGTATGTATGTATGTATGTATGTATGTATGTATGTATGTATGTATGTATGTATGTATGTATGTATGTATGTATGTATGTATGTATGTATGTATGTATGTATGTGTATTGTATGTATGTATGTATGTATGTATGTATGTATGTATGTATGTATGTATGTATGTATGTATGTATATGTATGTATGTATGTATGTATGTATGTATGTATGTATGTATGTATGTATGTATGTATGTATGTATGTATGTATGTATGTATGTATGTATGTATGTATGTATGTATGTATGTATGTATGTATGTATGTCTGTATGTATGTATGTATGTATGTGTGTATGTATGTATGTATGTATGTATGTCTGTATGTATGTCTGTATGTATGTCTGTCTGTATGTATGTATGTCTGTATGTATGTCCTGTATGTATGTATGTCTGTCATTTAATAAACGGTAATGATATCATTTTAATGTCTGTATGTCTGGTCTGTCTGTTTGGTTACCGCCCTGAACTCGATTTAATGCTGCCTCCGCCTGAACTCGATTAGCTGCCTCCAACTTGCGAATGTAATTATTGGTGTCGTTTGGGTCATGTTGGACAAAGTGAAGACATATATATTGCACTATTTAATCGGTAGGCACAGTTAAGTTATTTTGTGTTGATCCGGTTAGCGTAAGGGTCAATGCATACTACACAGTAATAGCAGAACCGCAAAGTTATCACCACACATACATTTAGCTCATATTAATCCTGGTTTTGGTTCGAGCAGCAACGCTCTGACAATAAGCGTGTTAATCTAAACCAAGCGACGCGAAATGCAAGAGGCTACGGTGTAATTGTGTGCATAAAATATGGGCCGCGTTTTGTAGATAACTCACAACAAGCAATAATCAGCCCTTATTGCATTAGCCATGGAAACGGGAAAGTAACAATATGGTTACTGCGGCTCGCATTTATGCACTATATACATACAGGGGAATCCGTAGCATCAAGGCTTACATTGCTATTTTTGGTTTGATATTTTATCAACTCAGTTGATGATCAATGAATGTCTTGGTATTTGCACAAGAATACGATATATGTTTAACAACTTGGCATAACTTGCGTTTTCCATTCTGATGAAAAATATCCGATTACTAGTACTGTGACCATAAACATATCGTTCCATTGCTAGTTCACTTGATATAAGGAGTATTGCAAAAGAAACCTCGTCTCGCCTCGTGTAAACCGGTAGATGTGTGAGGCACTTAGTCTTATCACAAACTGATAAGAATAAGATTTTACACTTCAACGGAATACTTTACAGGGCTATTTGTCAGTTTTTTGATTCCGGGAAACAACGCGAGGCTACCCGTCGGTTATGCCAAATATAAAGCTGGTGATTGCTGTCTGGTGCTGAATATTAATTGGATTAACTTCCCCCAAGGGAGCTTTAATACCGCGACCATTTGGCATCAAGCTCATTCCTTAATTATCGTTGCTGAGCTTGACACATAATAGTTGAACAAGGCGTTGCACAGTAAAAGGGAATGTACCAAGCGATTACGAAAACGAAATCAGCGATTTAAAGTTGCATGATCATAGCCACAGAGCTACGTCTGTGAGTTACTGTAACCATTACGACCATTCATTATGACTGTGCTGTAACATCCAACATGATGCAACTACATAATTGGATTGTAAATCAATCAGAGGGGGGCCTTTGTGGTCGTAATGTTTTAAGCATTGAGTTTTCTTAAAACAGGAACTCGTGCACTGGTTCTTTCAACGCAGGGCAGGTTAGTGGATGCAGATACAATGTCAGATAGTGATGTCCTCTTCTACATAGCGACATTGACTGGGATAAACAGCTTCTTTCGATATTATATGGTACGAAAGTTAGACATCTTGGGTCTGTACGTGGTGTACAGATATTAGGCAGCATTAATGTTAAACAAATGCTGTGTAGATAGTGAACCCTATTGGAGATTTGATTGGGTCCATGATACACGACCAAACTCCCACAGAACGTAATGCACAGATTGTAGCCAGAACTAATATTTACGTCGGATATTTACCGTATGAAACCTTGAACCCTTTAATTGCCATCTAGAGTTAGTTTATAATCGATTCTCCCAGAGAAACATTTATGTCACGACCCTGGGCGTCGAACCCGTTCGGTTAACAGCCTGGTTTGACTAGCTACAATGTTGATTCGTACTGTTTTGTAGGCATAAGAACATGTGTTGTGCATTGGTTACATACAAGGGGTACACAATGATTGCCGACGCACCATACAGTAATAAAAGCCAGATATCTTTAGAAAAAGGCAATATCTGCAAAGAAAAAAACTACCGTTAAATTGATAGTGGCATGAACAAAGCCACACACATTCTGCAACATATTGTAAAAATAATCTGCAAATACTTCTGAACATTAAGGGATAAACCAAAAAAATGCATAACTTAATGAGACAGTCCCATTAACGTTTTGGGCAATGTGGTTTAAAATCTAATGACAGTATTCTCCAAACAGTAACACACCTATTGATTATCAAGATGCAATCCCAATCAAATTAATGCATGTTAATAAACAGAAGGGCTATGTGGGGTTTAAGGTCCTCTTCAGCATCATGATATTGATCGATCGGTTAGCTGGTGGGGATAAGCATATTACATGATACAAACGTTTGGATACCTTGTATTATTTGGGAGTATAAAAATAATATTTTTTTGTGTCAGACTTAGTATAGCGCTGCAACGTAATAAAATTTAGGGTTAGGCTCAAAGTCTAGCCGCATTGGTGCCCAGTTATATAGTTTCAATGTTGCGAATAATAAGATTCAGATGAATGGCCTATATGCAATTTCAAGGGAATTGGTGAGTTAGTTGAAGCTATCACTAAGAACTATAAAACACATTAATATGTCTTCTGCTGTGGAATTTGAAATCCTATCCGACACCGATCACCCGAGAAGCAATATATAACAGGCTGAATGAATCAAACGTCTTGCATAATTGCAGAGAACTAAATCCACCAAATTCATCATATATGCGTTATTATACAATTAAACACGTTCTATCATTACTGGATTCACTATTTGCTGTAACAACAGTTATAGTCGGATGTAATTCCCGCCAATCAGTGTTATCATTATCGAATCCCATGTAGCTGATTTGGTTGCAATCGTAAGAATGGCATGTTTATATATATATATATATATATATATATATATATATATATATAGAGATATATATATATATATATATATATATATATATATATATATATATATATATATAGAGATAGATATATATATATATAATATATATATATAGATATATGATATCTATATAGATATGTATAGAGATCTATATATATCTCTAGAGATCTCTCTATATATATATAGAGATATATATTTATATGATTTGGTTGCGATTGTGAGAGAGGCCATGCAGATATATATATATATATATATATATATATATATAGAGAGATAGAGAGATATAGATAGATATATATATTAGAGGAGCGATAGAGATATCTATATATAATATATATATTAGAACAATAATCTCCATATATATACGTATATATTTATATAGATATATATATATATATATATATATATATATATATATATATATATATATATATATATATATATATATATATATATATATATATATATATATATATATATATATATATATATATATATATATCGTTATGGAGGTGATGCATCAGATCAACTACTTAATCAAGGAAGAGCGTAAAGCTTAACTCCTTTTGTTTGCTTTATATATGTAGCTTTTCTAAATTGTTTGCTATTCATTTGTACTGCTTGCCTGGTTGCTTAAGGAAGCTATCGATGCCCTATCAATTTGACAAATGTTGGATGACAAATCAGTTCACCTGTATCCATTATCTTGTCTACCCTTTGGTTTTGTTCGTTCTATTTGGCCAAAGGAACGGACCTGTTTTTAACAAAAAGGACATTATTCCCTCATTGATTAAGTGTTTTGTATACTGGATAAATGCTCTATTGGCGTATTCATTTATTGTTGCCTCAGATCACATTGTACAGTTAGAGACACATGCAGCCATGATCTAAGTAATTAAACATGACCTGCAACATTTCGGACAGATAGCCAGTTCAGCACTGTCTGTAGTTAATGAAAAAATAATTCGCGTGCATATTTAGTGTCATTAATATCCAAAGCTCGACTATCAAACATTATGGCTACACTATACATTATATAAAAATAAAAAAGTAATATTATATTTTATTTCAACGAAGACATTTATATAGCCTCCATATCATGGCGTGCTCTTATATTGATAATCGATCTTCAGTGAAGACAGCCACAGAAACTGCTCTGTAAGATATAACCACGAATACTTCATGGCCATTTAGCTTATCAAATTAGTCTATGATCCCAAGCATAACATCACGAGAATGCATTATGATAACCGTCCGACTGTTTATCTAGATACCCGGTGTATAATGAAATTGATAACCACAGATAATTGATCCATTAGCGGAAACAGGGACACTAAAGTTACTCATAAAACTACCCGTCTCAGATGAAAAGCTGGCCTGGCGGTTTTGTCGTGTTACTCTCGTGGGCCAGTTCAAGATATCCTTTAAATTACGACTGACTTCTTGTGTCACTAAAAGCCGTATCAGGCTGTATAATGTTATTATTTTTAAATAAGTCAAATTGGTTGGCTGCTGTCATACTAAAACATACATAAGGATGATGTCGACTGCTTCGAGTATGGTTTGTGTGATTCGAGAAATAGTTTTAAATTTAATCAAGAGGGAGTTTTAGGAGTTAGGGAGGGTTGGCCACTCAAGCGTTAGGATAGCATAATGGGGGGAAAGATGCGGTTCTGCCGAGGCATAAGGTGCCATTTCTTAGACTACGTAGATGACGACTTTCTATGTGTTTGTTGTAACATTTTCCAAAAGTACATTGTGACTGTCATCCTGCAGTTTTGAGAATTAGCGGTGTGGCAGCGGCCAATGCCGCACATGATGAAGCAGCGCGTGTGCAATGCGGCTTCAAGATGGCTGTGTCCACACCAGAGGCAGCCAGTGTTGACTTAACTCAGCGCGAGACCATCGCCCGACTGATAGGTGAGCATGACATTTGAAAAGATATTAGCAGCTGAGAAGGGTTCGAATGACGTAAGGTAGCAGTTTTTTTATGTATTTGGACATACATGAGACTACACAGAGACGCCTGTCATCGGAATTAGCGGTTAACTCTATGGTTTGCTGGGGTATTCCGGGCTTGGATTGTTTGATGAGTTTATTGATGATGAAGGGATGTGAGGATACCGTGCTCGTCATTGATTTGATGTCTAACAAATGGACGGTTTGATCTCTACATCCTGTCGTCATCAAGCAGGACCTGACAAGTTTGAACAACAACAGTTTGAGCAAGATATCCTCGGTGGGCGGCAGGACCTTCAAGTAGCCCAGTAATAATGAAACATTCTATGTTGAGAAATATTGCGGAAAGCTGGGACGCGTCTGATACACGCCTTTAACAAAGCGAATTATCAGAGGATGCAAGTGTAAAGATAGAATTTCTAAGCTTTTCTTGCTTATGCACGCTCTTCGTTATAGTACTGTTACTCACTGCCTGTAGTTGATGGAGTGGGGAATAATCAGAGGAAATTAACGCGAGTCCTGAAGTAGAGATGCTTATTTGGTTTATTCAGATTTCAACAATGAAGCTCCCTGGAATCTCGCGGTCCGATCTCTGTGACTTACCCATCTGTGGTCCTTATAAAGGGTCCACACGATAGGCCAGGCTAAAACACTTCCCACGTGACACGACGAGTCCACTTGGAGGGTGAACTCGCTTGCTGTGAGGATTGCTACAATCAGGGTTACACCCCTCTACAATCAGGTTACACCCCTCCCAAAGAGTGGAGTGATGTAACCCGGGCTATCGTGCTGATAATTAAGGGGGGAGGCTTTTTAAGAACGTATGTGCCAGAATAGTATTATAACATCCTCCCCAACAATAATAAAGTTGAACTTCCATTGTTCAATAATTTAGAATTTACCCTTGAATTTTGAAAATTGACTTTGTTAAACTAATTGAAGGTTGATGAAATGGAATTTGGAATAAGAGTTATGAAGTAAAGGGACAGCACGACACGAGCCCAATATTATTAGATTTTGAATTTTGAGTGATCCCAGGGTAGCTTGGACATGCGCCAATACTGTTTGACATTGGCACATATCCATAACAAAATAGGTGATTATATAAGTTTACAATAATTTTTCAAATGTTCTAATTTTGCTTGCCTAAATAGTATTAAAATAAATATATTACAATAAAATGGAAAGTATTAAAATATGGAATACTCTAGCCGTTATGACATTAATTACATTTTCACAGTATTACTCCGCACTAAAACCTCATTGGAAAAAGCGATGAGTCTATACTTAATAATCGTGAAAATAGTAAAATAACCTATTGTATCTAATTTAACTATTAATTTTGAAAGAATTAAACTAATGTCATGAAAATTAAATATACAAGAACAATGGAATAATGCCATGGCTGTTATTGAAATTTGTGAATTTCTTTGGATAGGTTCGCATTGGGTTCGCCAGGTGTCCCTTGAGGAGAGGGGTGTGCGTTTTCCGACGCATGGTTGAGCCGTTGTGTCTCCACTGTATCCTTGGTCAGGGAAACGTAAGCTTTGGCTACAAGGTGTTGGCTCGTCGGGTAAAGGCGCTATCCCCCTCTTGTAAGGCGTAAATATACCTGGGAACAAATGAACTTACGGCAGCGATCAGTGTGTCTTGATTATGAATGTTCAATGTGTGCGTGTAAGTGTGAGTGAGTATGTAACTTTTGTATAGTATTATAACACAAGGAGTTTGACAGCTCCACTAGAGATGATAAGGCTGATCTTGCCGCTATATCCGAGGCTGGCGTTGAATAAAAGAGTGAGGAAATCTAAATTAACGGAGACTTTTGCGTGGTGAAGGTCTATGTTGTGACCCGCAGCGAATGTATTAAATTTATTTAGGTATACTCTATATTTCTTTCTTGTGCCTGGTCTCCATGACGTGATTATTATATCTTCTGTGTTTGCGAATGCCTTCTTTCCGCAGTTTCTCCCTGACAGGAAGTAAGCTGATAAGCGTAACTGGGGAAACAATGGGCGAATGCGGCTCGGGTCAGTTGGCAATGTCAGCTGCGTTTGTAAATTAGAGGTGTTCTTGTCAGGAGCAACCAGGTCTGCATGGGCCATTGAGGAGCAATGAGGATCGCTTTTGACCCATCGTCCTGCAGATTCCTCAGTACGCATGGAATGACGCTGAAACGCGGAAACAGATATAGGAATTTATTGATTCAGTTCATATGAAAAGCACCAATAGCTATAGCCTCAGGGTTTGGTCTCCACGATACGTCTAGTTTGAAGTGGAAATTTAAACGAGAAGCGAACATATCTATGTCGGGCTGTGTACACAGTTGATAAAAGCGCCTGGGTTTAACTTCCACTCAGCCTGATTTCTTGGTCAGCTTCGACATTGGCTATCCCAAGTATATATACGCAGCACTTATCTACAACTGATTTGATATACACCAAGTCCAAATGCCATGTACTATGCTGTTAAATTGTACCGAGTGTCTGCCTCCCATCTCTCGAATATACAAAACAGCTCTCATATTGTCCAACTGTTTAAGCAATTGGACTTTATTGATAGTCTTACATAACGTCTGCTGAACCAGTAATGCTGCTTTAAGTTCAAGTACGTTGATGAGTTCTTGTTGTTCAGCAGTTGACCATCGTCCCTCAGGGGAGGGTCTATTAATTTACTTATCACCCCAACTGTAAGAGGAAGCATCACAGCTGGGATGAGGTCAGCATTGCTATATAAAATACGTTTGGGGCAGCAACCTGCATTGTGGACCCATCATCTGACTTCGTGCAGCGCATGCACTGAGAGATTCACACGACCTTCAAAGTTACGTCCACATTTACTCAATGCACCAGTTTTATCCCTCACCAAAGTCCTAAAATATAGAGGCCCATATTCCACGCCAGGGAAACATGACATGAATACAAATACGAGCTGCGCCACATATCTGATGGTGAAATAGGTTTCCGTCGCGAAGCTCGACCCCGTAGATCTGATTTTATTTGATAGCTGGGAACAGCAGCTGCTACTACCCCCGCTGGCTTAACCCTGAAAAGACAAGTGTTTATGTGATGAAGTTGAGGTGCGATCTGGTGTCCCCCCCAAGTGAATGTCAACTGTATCCAGTCAGCTGGCGGGTTAACTTTGGTCGTTTTACAAAGGCTTTTGACATTATTTTTTAGCTCTTCTCTGAAAAGCAGGGCAACGACATGCTCTGACTCACTGCACAAAGTTTTAAAGTCCTCTTTCCACTCAGGTCGAAACGCGGCTCTACATCTTAATTCCAGTGCATGAGAACTATCGTATGCTTATGGCTTCTGATAGTTACGACATGGTTTGCTGAGGAATGGGACAAATACTACCCTCTCTCTCTTTCCTGTAACAAATTCGTTCAGGACGGAGTCCGATGCAGTGATGCCAACGAGTAGAAGTTTCTGGACACCCTGAATCATAGCGACTCTTTGTTGATAATGTGACGAATCTTAGGGTTCACGCGCACCGGCTCCAGTATCTCACAGTTAATTGGCTTTGGAAATTTGTCCATGCCGGAGATTTATTATCATTCGACATCCCTTGTGCACACACATGGGACGCATCGTCTTCCACGGGCTCGTTGGAGGCACATGGACCCATGCTTAAGTCATCTTGATAGCAGTCATACGCTGCCTTGAGCTCAGTGACCACAACCAGCGAGCTCCTGATGAAAGCTATATCATCTTGCGCCCCTACCGGACGGTCGGGTCAAAAACTTCTTTGACTGTGTATTCTTTATAGAGGCAGCTTTTTGACGAACAAAGTCTGGCTCAATCGTGATGTCAGTAATGTCCGCAGACACTGCTGATTCAGAAGCCTTTGAGCTCTTTTCTGTGCACTTGCCAACACCGGTGTGTAAAGTTTTGTGTTCCACGTGGCATTGCTCAAATCACATCAAATGCCAGATAAAAGTAGACAAAAACCCAGCACAGAAAAGATGTAACCAAAAACACAAAGACACAAACATAATGGTCACAGTACTGGGTAATCCAGAGACGTGAAATCACGTTATCTCGATACGCAGATGAGATTGGTAGAATGTGGTCCACAATGCAAAATCACTTGCTTCAGTCGACTGCAACACAGCATGTTAAACGATGCAGTATAGTGCTAAAGACAAATGCTATTATTTTGAAAAGTACGCAAACTTGAGCAGACAGCACTTTTCAGGTATGAGTCGAACTGTAATTGGGATTACAAAAGTATGGATTAACTGAAATATGCAGAGCAGCTTGCACAAACGGGCATTTCACTTGTAAGAACCATTTAGCTAGAGATAATTGGAAATGACATTTTATTTTTATGTAAACAGCCATCGTCTGGTGGATAAGGGGTGGCCCTATCATTCTAGCCTGGAATATGACCTGGTGAAGGGACAATGGTGTCACATGATTTACTTTTTTTGATTAAGTTTTTCGCAATGTTGAATTTATCAGTGCTGTATCAGAGTAACAGGGAATGATAAGATGGAATTACTGATATAGTAAGTTAACGGTAGAACAAGTAATCACAGTTTTGCATATAGATATTATATGTGAATGAGAGAGTATGTTATGCAGAATGATTAATAATGTTGGTGAGTGGAGACAATCACCATAAGATGCGTCTCTATCTACTGTGCAGCATGAATGAACGACAAAAAGAAAGTGAATATTCGATAACATCGCCATGCTGACGATTAAGAGCATTGTTTCTAGCGATATAAAAACCGCACGGATCAGTAAATCAATAATGGCCATCAAACAAACATCTGACTACATATGTATCCCCTATATATATATATATATATATATATATATATATATATATATATATATATATATATATATATATATATATATATATATATATATATATATATATATATATATATATATAAATATTATATATATATATATAACAGATATATATATACATATATATATATAAAAATTTTTACATGTATCTATATGTATATTATATATATATATATATATATATATATATATATATATATATATATATATATATTTACACATATATATAGACATATATCATATATTTATATAAGATATATCAATATATCAATTAGTATATATGCATATATTTTTTTATATACATAATATATATACGTGCACATATACATATATATATATATATATATATATATATATATATATATATATATATATATATATATATATATATATATATATATATATATATATATATATATATAAATACAGTGGGTGTCACTAGAAACGCACCACTCACATGTTGTGAAATATTTGAAGTTATGAAAATGTCGCAATCTATTTCTTTCTTGTAATATTTAGTCACACATGTTGCCTTGCTGGGCCTGATCACCTGTCTTTGTGCGGCCATGCGTGACGACTGCAGAACAAAAGAATGGAATCAGAATGGGAATGTAAAACTCGCAGAATGGCCTACTGACACAACAACAAAGTCAATGACGAGAAGAACTTTATTACAGATTAACATTAAGCATATGTTAACGTTACCACATTAAGCAACACGGGGCAGCGTCAGTAGTGTGTGTGTCCTCCCTCATGGGCAATACATTCTCTGCATCGCTTGTGCATCGTGCTGATGAGGCGGCGAACCAGCTGCTGAGGGATGCGCTCCCATGCCTCGTGCAACAACTGGGGAAGGTCAGCTAGCTGGTGATGGGGCTCGAGAATGATGTCCCTGTATTTCTGACTGTTGAGATTTCCATCGACTACGTGAAGCTGCGTATTTCCGTCATAACTGATCCCTGCCCAGACTATGGCACTCGGACACTGAGTGCTATGCCGTTCTTGCACACAGCAAGGGCGATGTCTCTCCCTACGGCGCCTCCAGACATGCCCTTGGCGGACCTTCCTGAGGCTGTACCTTGCCTCATCAGAGAAGAGAACACATCGCCACTGTTGCCTTGTGAACCTCTGGTGCGCTCGGGCCCATTGCAGACGTGTTCTGCGGTGGTCAGCTGTCAAGACGACCTTAGTGGCTGGTCTGTGGCCATGCAGGTTGCTGGATCGTAGTCGTCTCCTGACGGTACTGAGGCTGATGGGACGACCACCTTGCCCTCGTCGAGCGTGCACTCGCTGCCGAACTGCAGTTGCTAAAAGGACAAAAATAAGGATACCGTTAGGGAAGCAATACAAGTACAGTAGGTCATAAACTCCATACAAATCGTAGGAAATGTTTTTGAGCAAATGTTCTCACAATGGTACCTGCAGTAAATCGGTTGCGCAGTACAGTGATTCTGATAAAGCGGTCCTTTGGTGTTTTGTAGTGACGATATGGTGGCCAGGCCGAGGATGATCTTTTACTCTGCCCGTCTCTTCAAAGCGAGCACGCAGACGACTGATCGAGCTGTGATGGACCCCGTGTCGTCTGGCTACTTCTCTAACTGACGGTTCTCATCTGACAATCTCATCTTTTAGCTGTGTATTGTCACACCAAAGACCTTACTGAGTACCTGCCAATAGGTAAAAAGTTGCCAATTGCCTGCTGTTGGCTTGGCTTTAAATGTGTCATTACAGGGATGGGACTATTACCTGCAAGTTCTTTCTTTTGACTTTGACCACTATCTTTACAGCTGGAGCCCTTGCGCTTGATAGCACGCAGACAGGTGATCTACCCTTGCATAACAACACATGTGGGTGTATATTGCAGTAGAAATTAGCAATATGCTATTTTGATATCTGGATATATTTCAGATTATGCGAGTGGTGCGTTTCTAGTGACACCGACTGTATATAGATAGATAAATATATATATATATAGCCACATATACATGTTCATTATATATATAAATATATATAATATGCATATATATATATATATATATATATATATATATATGTAATATATATGTAATATATATATATATATATATATATATATATATATATATATGCATATATATATATATACATATATATGTATACATATATATATATATATATATATATATATATATATATATATATATATATATATATCTATATATATATATATATATATATATAATATATATATGAATATATATGCATACATGTATTCAAACATATGTATATGTATGTTTGCTCAGGAATAACGTTTTTCAGCGGGACATGATAGCATTATTAGCTGATTACTATGACAACTCTTACGACGTGATATGGAATGATGCTATTAAAATGGGTTCACTGACCTTGAATGAAATGTTCTGGCCTTAACAACATCCGGAGTTTTCACCAGCCTAGCCCACTTTTATCCCAGCTATAGCCTTTTCAGCTTGCATAACTCGGTTAGTGATAAGTCTGATGAAAATATACGCACCTTGTGTTACTGCGCATCATTTCAAAACATACGCATTGGATGCAAAAACAAAGCGTCTTACGCATTGACACTTTCATTGCTGGCACTTATACATACTCATAGATGTGGCATCTCATAATGTTTCTATGTAATTGTCCTAATTGGTGCAAGTTTTGCCACTGCACATGCGAATTGTACTCAGCAAAGAGCGATTTGGTCCAGGGAAACGGCCGATTGCAGGTCGGTTATCTGACGCGACAAGGGTTTGTCATTCAATAATACTTTTACAAGCCAAGAATTGTATTTGTCTGTACAGTCTGTTTTGCCGTCAATGCTTCAATACCATGGCAGCAGTCCACCAATATATGAAATCCATTTGTCATTACCCACCCTTCTAGCATTTATATATTACGTCCTGGTACTGACTCAGATTGAAAAATATAACACATGCGACAGTCGTAATATAGTATCTGTATTACAATGCGACACTAAACATGACAAGAAGGTTTGCCAAATTATTATTTGTTAATTAAATTATCTCTGCAAAATTCTGTTGAACAACCAGGATTCGTAATCCAACAAGTAGACACAGCAAGGTTTAAAACCACCCTCATATCCATTTCTTTCGTGGGACAAACACAGCCGGCAGAAATGCTCTTTAACATTGAAGATCATTTCAAATACAGATCTTCGTAATAAAAGCCTCTGCATTTACTGAGATAAAAACATTCTGATATTTAGTTTCTTAGAGGCCTCCCACAAGATTAATGAATGGTGACTGCACAACGTTTGTTTATTTCTGCGTCAGTCCATTGCGCTGTGCATAATGAAAAAAACCATAAACATTGTAGATAACAAAAAGGAAACACCAAAGGCGCATGATAAGATTTTCAATAGCAGTATATGACTGACTGGCTACAATGTAGATAAAAACTCCATTTGCGATGGACGATAGGACCTTAGATAGATTATACGATTGGAGAGCCATTTGGTGACTAGTGGGAATCTATACAGCAGCCATTGTTAGTTGACTGATTGTAGAAGCGCTGGTGTTAGTAGCGGTTGATATCTGTACAAAAAGTACCAACGCTGCAAGAGGATAAAAATAAAAAGAATGACTCATGCCTATAGATTGTACATATTGTATGTCAAAACAATATATCCAGCACCAGTGAAGCATCGATGGAAATCTCAAGACCCCAAACAAAATAGCTCCCTATTTGCCTCATGTAACAAATGCTACCAGTTGAATTGTTCATCATCAGCTGTGAACCCTATGAGCTCTTGATTTGATATTTATTACATATCAGGTACATATATCGAACTTATTTATCATCCAATATTTCAACGCGTCCAGAAAACGCCTTTCAACGATTTGTGGAGTTCATTAACTCGCTTGTTTGATGCTTCACATAGAAATGCTCAGTTTTGTTAATGCGAGCCTGGTACACCCCGGGCTTTATTGTGAATACGCTTGCATATGACCCGAGCAATTGAAAGTTTAGCGAATTCGCCTATTTGGATACATCCGCGTTATAGGAGTTCTGTAACTACATATACCCAAATTTTACAGACCAGCTCTGCATGAGAAGCGCCACAATGACTACTCAAGCTGAAACGATTTATGCACAAACACACAAAATGATTGCATCTGTAGATGTTCTGAAACCTATGGATAATGGGCAGACAAAACGATCGATGTTAGCAGTTTAAACCCTTTATGACGAGCGGCCCATACAATGTCATGTGCTACATTATGGTTATGTCCTGTGGCAAGGTTTCCATATTCTCCTGTGACTATTTTGTCAAAGACAATACTGAAACGTATATATACACATATATATATATATATATATATATATATATATATATATATATATATATATATATATATACAAGCTATATATATATTCTATACATATATCACATAAATGCGCGTCATATATATATATGTAGCTATATATACATATTTGTATATATGTATATGTATATATATATATATATATATATCTATATATATATTTTATATAGTATTGCTTTATATATGTATTTCGTATATATGTATATATAGGAATGCTGCGA